>CANSNZ010000426.1:0-600000 GCA_947646795.1 Beta lomatogona | reverse complement strand
GTTTTAAGCCAAAATTGAAAAATTAGGTATTCCCAAAATAAGCATTGACTTATCACCCACAATTTTTGTCAATTTTTAATTGGAGTTTGTCCATAGTTCTTTAAAAAATATGACTAACTTAAACATCCATTTTTCGAACAAATAATGTCTTAGTATTGGTAATTAAATGCCAACAACATCAAAAGAACTTAGTAGAACATCAATTTTGGTCAACATATTGACATATATATATATGTATATATATATATATATATATGTATATATATATATATAGGAATAGGATCTTGTGAAAACAGCTCTTAATCTGAAAACTGAAAACAGGGTAACTATTACCAATTTTAGGGCAACTTTATATATTTTAAGGGTAACTTTTACCAGTTTTAGGGTAACTAGATTATATTAAGGATAATTTTATGTATTTCAAGGGCAACTTTATATATTTTAAGGGTAACTTTTACCAGTTTGGGGTAACTATATTATATTAAGGATGACTTTATATATTCCAAGGGCAACTTTATATATTATAAGAGTAACGTTTACCACTTTTAGGGTAACTTTGAGTATTATAACAGTAACTTTGACTGATATGCAATCAATCTTCTTGCAATTTTAATTTTCAAAATCTTTCGTTTCATGTGGTAAGTCTAGTTTTATGCTTTTGGCGTCCTCTTTGTTATTTTTATCTTGTTCATTATGGTATAGCATAATATGTGTTTTATTAGTTTCCCAAATATTGTTATTTGTTGTTGTTTTAAAGCTATTTGTTACCTCCTCTCTCTCACATATCTTTGGCGAATTTCATACAACCTATTAGCTCAATTGGTAGAGCATTGTGTAATACACAACGATGTAGGTTCGAATCCTGTATAGGTTTAACTATAATCAAAGTTACACTAAAAGAAGTTACCCTTAAAATATATAAAGTTGCCCTAAAAGTGGTAAAAGTTACCCTTAAAATATATAAAGTTACCCTAAAAATGCTAAAAGTTACCCTTGAACATATATATAAAGTTACCCTAAAAGTGCTAAAAGTTACCCTTGAACATATATATAAAGTTACCCTAAAAGTGCTAAAAGTTACCCTTGAAGTATATATATAAAGTTACACTAAAATTGCTAAAAGTTACCCAAAAATTGCTAAAAGTTACCCTGTTTTCAGTTTTCAGATTAACGGTTGTTTTCGATGGATCCTACCCCTATATATATATGTATATATATATATATATATATAAACTTATTAGAATTATTATTTTAAATGGGATTTTAAAGAAAACTTACTATTAATAAAACTGAACCATTAATATTAATAAAAGTAAATGAGTAGTATATCTTTTTTTCAGAAAAATTTTAAACTAACTGCATGATGTTTTACAGCAACAAAAATTATGGCAGGGAATGAATTTTTTACCCGCAGCAATGATAGTATCACTATCAGTATCACCATCAGAATCATCAAGGAAATTATCATCATCATCAACAACATCATCGTAGTCGTCATCAACATCATCATTATGATCATCAACAGATACAATCTGAGTTGAATTTGCATCAACAGATACACTGCTAGGATCTTGGTTAAGAGGCAGAGCAGAATTTGGTGTAGAATTCGCAGGCATGTTTAGAGTAGGATTTTGAGAATAATGAAGCAGATTAAAGATGTTTTCAGAATAAAGAATTAATCAAGAATCATCATTTATAATCATTCTTCAATTCAATGTTGTAATTAAATTGAATTCAAGAACACAAGAAAGAATACACCTGAATTTCTTATCAAGATTTTTTGAACAGAAATTTTGATTGCAAATATAGAATTTCAGAGAGAGAAATTTGATTTATGTAATGAATGAATTAAATTACAAAGTAGAAGGAATACATGTATTTATACTAGACTAAATGAGAGTTACATACATCTAAACAACATTACAACTGGTTGTAACTAACTATTAACAGAAATAACTAACTGGAAAGGTCAGAGAAGAGTTAGTTATGAGCATCTGCTGAGCTGGAATCTGTTAGTGTTTCAATACTTAATTCAACCTTAGCTTCTTCAGCTCCTCCGTATTAACTGATTGATTATTTTGAGAGATAATAATTTATTGACTTGGAAATAAAGTAGATAAAATCATAATAATTAACTAAGAAAACCTACCCTTAGCTTAGTAATTTTATCTTGTTGAATTTGTTGAGAATTGAAATGTCATTATCTTCTACTTTTTTTTTTTTTGAAAGAGAAATTTCATTAATTGAATGCCAAACGGCATCTACAATAGGTAGTAAAGAAAAACAAGATACAATCAAATAATGTTACATCAAATTCGTCTTCGAATAAACTATAATGAACCAGATCGAGCAATACAGCGCAACCCCTTATATTTGCTGAATCAAGCCGCTATTGTTTATGAGGAAGTATATCATTCTGACATAATTTGGGAAGAACATTCTTGATCGAGCCATGTTGATCGTATCCGAGATTCCAATACCTTCATGTTGAGTCTCAAACTTCAACCAATGAGAACAATTTCTCATACCTAAAGACAAAAAAAACCATACTCACAACTCCCATAGGGGAGATGGAGATCTCCACAACAGAGACTAAACTCCCCATAACAGGGTTTGAAAAAATCTCATATAGAAAGACTAATTTATTCAACAAAACCAGAAAATGAACTAAAAACTGAAAATAAAAGGGAAAAAGGGGCTTACCATGGATGAAATCATCCATGGCAACCCCTAACTGATGAAGAAAGGGTAGGGGAGGCTAGGGTTTGAGAGAAAAAAGAGAGAGAGAGGAGCGAGACTAGGGTTTATTTCCCATTATCTTCTACCTTAATTCTTCTCCATTTTACACAATGTGTTATTTTCCTCCAATTTTCATTTAACATTATTATTTACTAAGATATATTTGTAATCTTCTTTTGTCCATATTATAGTTTAAAAACCCATAGTTTAACGTAGATTTACAAATTTTGGGTTCATTCTTGTTCTCTAAGTAGGAATGTAGGATCATTTGATATTTGTGTTCTACTAATTTATCTATAGGGCATTTTCATTAGATAGACATCCCTGAACTATTAAAATGAGCACCATGTGTTGAAAATTTTACCTTATAGACCTATACCCCTAAGTTTTGTAATAAATCCATCATATATAACCTTAATCACAATTAAGCAGAATGCAATTTATTGAGATTGATGGAAGGGGTTTTGGAAACATAAAGAGTAATTGATTTTAGAATCTCGATGAACTATTGTAGGGGTTAACTAGCGACATTCGAAGAAGCTAACTCTTGTTGATCTTTCTAAGGGGCCTTATTATTCGGGACAGGTTTGACGACAGGTTCTCCACCAGATTATTCTAAAGCACTCATACTCTCGATGCCCTAATTTCTGACAATAACAACACGTCACCAAGTTACCATCACAATCCTTTCCAGGGTGATTCTTTTCACACTTTTTGCAGAAAAAGGTTCTCTCGACTTTCTTCCCATTCCCTTGGTTCTCATTAGGCTTCCGATTAGGGTACGAATTGTTTGGTTAAAACCACCATTGGCTTAGGCTTCTTATCTCCACTTTATTGACTCCCATTTCTGTTATACTTCCTCTTTTTCCCAGAGGAGTTCCCTTCAGACTCTCTTCCTTTAATCCCATATAAGTGAGTAGCTCTGCCATAAATTTCATCAGATCAAGAGTCTCAAAAGTTACACCTCCTAATTTACTTTGGAGGGTTAAGGTTAACCATTGCTCAAACCTTTGGGCCTTAAGAGCCTCGGACGGTACTATCTCAGGCGCAAACCTCATTAACTCCAAGAATTTGCTATAAAATTCATTAACAGACATAGTTCCCATCCTCAGATTGGTGAACTTCATAGCCTTTTGCTTCCTTAAGTACGGAGAGTAAAACTTAGTCCTCAAGACATCTTTAAACTCGTTCCACCTAATTAATTAAAGTCCGGATCCTTTAAGAGAACGAATTTCCTTTGTTTCCACATAGGTCTGCCTCATCTCTCAAGTAATAAACAACATTATAAACTCTAAGGTTTTCTGGGCACACTGTGGCATCAAAAAGTTTATCGAATTCTCTGATCCAATTTTCTAAGCTAGCTAGGTCCTCTTTTCCATGGTAAGTTGGAGGTTTGACTGTTGCTACCCTCTTAAAGACCTCACCAAAGCTATCAGTTTCACTCTGCTTAGTTTCTTGATTAGCCATTACCTGAGTGATGTTTTCAGTTATCTTTGCTAGCCTTCTAACTATAGAACTCATACTCCTTCTCCTTCTTTCTGCCATTCTGCTAGAAGTAAAAGTGTTTGAGTAAAGTATCAACTAACATTCATAGAATAGTTGTGTAACTATCAAACAATTCAATAAACATGTAAGTATAACTAGTTCAAAACATAACAATCACATACTTCATATATCATGGCCAAATATCGGGCCTTATACATAGCAACGTTTAGAACAGTTGAGTGCATCAAAGAATCCTTAAGACAACTAGATTGTTTTATAGCCAAAACAAAATTACATAAACCTACTATTACTGCTGGAGACTTCAAGCTCTAAATAGCATGCCTCAATAACATTCTCTAGCTCGTCAATGGCCATATAATCAGATTGCATGGGTATGCTCGAGGGGTATATTATGGGGTATCAGGCTGAGATGAAGCTTCATATCCCATATTGTCAACTGAAGGAATTGTTGTACTGGGCTAGGTAGGTCAATCTCAATGGCATCCCCACCCATTTGGGCCCATTTATCTCTATATAAATTATTTCAGTTTCAAAATGATGAAGAGTGGCTAACCACACTCCCTAAAACTCATTATTATCCCTATTCCATTCCCCATTTGGTAAGACTACATTAGCATATTAATCATAGAGGGTTTGGTATTAGGATATAAGGAAGGTGAATTAAGGCTAACAGAACTCGGTAGGGTTCTTCACTGACCCATGGCTCCCAGTCAAATGTATTAATTTCACTGGCCTTAACAATATCATCTATAAATTTAGAGACTGTTTTTCCTTCCAAAAGAAGTTCTTTAGAGTAATACATGCCCCACATGTGGTTAATCATCTGTAACAAAATTACTCATTAAAAGAAATATAATACACAGAATACTACTATTTGTTAGCTAAAGCAATATGACTTCCTTGCTTATCCCATACATAGAGAATAACATCAACCTTTTCCTCTACTTCCAACAACACTTATATAAAAGTAAGAAGAATTGAGATTTTACAAAAATAACATCATAAGAATGATACTAATATATGTTAACTAAATATGGTCCAAGATTTGTACTAAATGCACCACCATAGTTTAATATATTTGTTTCAAAATTTTAAAGTGTACTTGATTTCAAGATATAGAATAGCTAGGGTGATTATAGCTCCCAGGTAAGGAAATTATCCACAACGTCGGGGAGAGCGTTCGTAATCCCAGACAGAGCTTGTCAACCCAACACATCTACACTCTTCATCTTTCCAAATACTAATAAAGAAAAAAAAACCTCTTTTTTTTGTGGCACTAGCAAGATGCATCTATACAAATCGTCACGAAAGCAATTAAACTTAACAACAACAATTTATAATGCAAATACGAAACTCCATATGCCCATCTTATGTCTACCCATCAATTTTAATGTTCAACTTTTATCTTTTTTAGACCTGGAAAACTGATACCACATTGTAACACCCCTAAATTACTTACTTTACAATAAATAATAGATAAATAATATTTGAGTAATTTAGGAGTATTACCGCCACGTGAATATCACGCTTTCGACAACAACTACTAACTAACAAAGTAACTTGCAGTAGATGATTTTAACCAAAATAATAATACTTAAAAATAAATAAAATATCCTATACTAGGTAAAGATTCCCTCTCTAGTATGCTCTCATGTACATCCAAAGTTCACCTGCAAAATTGCCTACCAAAAGGTAAACAGACAAAGCCAAATAGGAAAAAGGAATACGCGTTAATATAAATCTGAGTACAAAATGTACTAGATAAGTAACACATTTGCTAGTTCGTAACAATTTACATTTTGAAAACTCCATCACCAAATCCAACGATAACTTTTATGAACAAACTCTTTCCAAATAACTTGGATTAAAATAATCTTGAAAACAATTACTCTTCTTATCGCCCCTTCCTTTACCTAAGTGTACACACCCCTCAAGTTAATCATCCCAGCACAAATCTATATCAAGGGGCAACAATAATTGCCAACATGTGGACTTAATTGGAAGCATGAACCTTTCTTGAAATTAATCAAGCGGTAAATAATAATAATATGACTTGTAAGTCATTAACAAATCTCCTTTTATCATAAACAACTTTTTAAAACATTCAAAGTTCATAAAAACCAATCAAACCAATCCTTGTAATAATAATTTAAATTTCCGAAAAGGATAACAAAACATTCATATAAAGTGAATAATAGTATACTAGTATTTTCACTTAGTCTTATGCTTGAGCATTCTCCTAACCAATCAATAATATAAAAATCTAATAAGTAATTTATCACATGAATTTAAACATGAATTTAATCATGAATTTCTTCATAACATATCATGAGCATAATATTTTTGAGTAAAAAAAAATGAAAATCTTTTACTTAAACCAAATAAAATTGGAACTTGAATAAAGAATACAAAACTAAATTAGATTAAGAAGAGAAGGAAAAACCCTGAAGTAAGAGAGTTTGGATTTTTCAAAGTTTTTGTGTGGAAAAATATGGCTTAAGGTTTGGGGTATCATAGGTGTAGAATAACTAGTACTTAATTTTCATTTGTAACCTTCACCATAAATTGGGAGATTAAACCAAGATTTGTAACCTACACATTAATTAGGGAGTTTAGGAAAATTAAAACCACCACCCTAATGATGGTGGCCGGCCATTAAGTCCCCTTTTTATTTTTATTTTTTTGGCAAATCTCCATCAATACTAAATATGTTAATGTTTAAAGTTTATTAAAAGTACTCAATAAATTTTTTGACTAGTATTTAAATAAAAAAGTTTAACAAATCCAAGTTTGGCGCCATATTTCCGTCAAAATGATTTTAAACGAGTGAAATTACTAAAATACCCTTTGCTTAAAATATTTATTTTCTAAAATAAATATTTTAATTACTTAAATAAATACTCAAAAATATGGGGTATTACAAAAAGTGCAAAGTTATTGATGCTTATCTTAGAATGTGCAAAGTTATTCAAATCCTAATATTATCTCTTATACTTTCTCAAGATCAAAAGGATTATCTCAAGATAAAGCGCTAGCAGGTTCTTTCTCCTAATAGTACGTACCTAGTATAATTAATTACTAACCTTATATAGGTTTTATGGAATTATCAATAATAAAGTTTTTGAACAAAAAACCCTAACATTCTCTCTGCCTCCCCACCTCCAAAACAGAAACCCTAAGCCTTCTCACCCACCCGCCGCAGGCTCGCTGGTGGCCGCAGGGTCACCGGCGAGCCTGCTTCCCCTTCGTCGCTTAGTTTTCCTTCGTCGTCTTGTAGTTTCCTTCGTCGTCCCTTGGATTCCGTTCATCGTCGGTTTTTCGGTTTCCCCCCTCCCCTGTTCGGTCGTTTCTCCTTTTCCGTCGAGTCCCCTGCTTGCGTGTGTCCCCCACCCCCTCCCCTGTTCGTGCGTCGATGTCTCTTTTCCCCCCTCCCTGTTGTTGTTGTGGGCCTCCCTTTCCCTCCCCGGTCACGTTCGTCCACGTCGAGTCCCTCCCCCTTCGGTTTCGGTCGAGTCCCCTCCTCCTTAGGGTTCGATCAAGTCCCCTCCTCCTCAGGGTTTAGTCGCGTCCTCGTGTTTCGTCGGGCTTCCCTTCCCCACCCCCTGTTCCGTCTCGTCGTCGGGCTTCCCCTTCCCCTCCCCGTGTTTCGTGCGTCGGCTCCCCTCCCCCTTCCCCTGGTATGTTACTTGGTCGCGTCTTCAAGTTTAGGGTTCGGTGTTACGAACCAGTGTTGTATGGTTTTGTTGTTTTCATGTTTGTTATCTTCAGATCCGATGGCCCTGGCCTTTTTGTGACTCATAGTGCTAGGGTGTTCGTTAGTGGTGATCGGTGGGCAGTTCAAGGCTCTTGGTTTCCTATGACAAAGGAAGATCTAGGCAACCTGGTAGGTCGAGCCAATAATCCTGGAGTTAGGCATGAGGTTTTTGCCACTTTAGGTTTTCAGGTGCTGGTTAAGATGAGAGGAGGTTCTTTCTTAAGATCTGTTGTGCGTCGATCTTATGGTTTTGGGATTGTCAGTTTGGATCTTAGGATCCGTAAGGGGGGCGAAGTTCATCAATCTAACTCGCCCCCATTTTCCGTGATGGATTCAGGTGTCATCACACCTCAAAAACGCATCTTGTGGGAGGCACTCCAACTCGATTTGGGGCACGTCAAGACCTCCACGTTGTTCGAGTTTCAGTCTAGAGTGACTGAACTCCGAATACCCTCGCAGCAGGGTCAGAAGTCACCAAAGGACGTGACTTCTTTGTTCGTTGACTCAGGAGAATCCCAGGAAGATCATCAAGGACCTTGGGATTTCGCGTCTAGTAGACATTGGGATCTACTAGCTGTTGTTCGACAGTCTCTTCATGAAGATCGGCAGGGTTTTGCATCTCAACAGTTTTCCTCTTATATCCAATCTCTTCCACCATCGCCCAAGACAAACTTATTTCGGACTGGACACAAATTAGTTAGTGTTTTCTTTAAAAATTATGTACGAGTTAGTGTTAGTTGGTTATGTTTGATTGTATTAGCATTAGGCTGTACTCCAGTTTTCATTAGTGCAAATATTCTCGTTGTCAAAAAAAAAAAAAATAGGTTTTATGTAGACTACCTACAAGAGCTTGAAGACTAGCTCACTAGGGAAGTTGCTAAGAAGAGATGATGTCCTAGTTTCTGAGGCTCTTAAAACTAGACTCAAGGAGTTTGTTCTTTATATATTCTAAGTGTCTCACATCAGGGGGATCTAGGCATAGGAGAAAGTCCTCGGTTGTTAGAGTATGAGACTCAGGTAATGCTTATTTCTGAAAGTCAAGTCAATCTGATTGATTATGTAGTTGGTATGATCCGACATTGATTTTTACACTTGTGAGTTTTAGACTACGGGAATCACACCAGGGCAGACGCACTTGGTTCCATAGGGCTCACTTGAATCACTGAAGAAAGCATCATTTCTTGCACCACAGTTGTTGCTAGGTTTTTTTACTACACCAAAAGATTGCATCGTGATGTGATTGAACCTGCAAGAACTTGGTGATTTGGCGTTCATCCACAAAGCTACAATGGCCATCCCCAACCCTGATCCCCAACCTTCGGCAGCTAATATAAGGATGGAATAAGTGAACACTTATCCCTCATTCATATTCATCTTCTCTATACTTTATATATATATATGTATCTATATTATTATTATTATTATTATTATAATAATTATTATTATTTGTATATATATACATATATATATATACATATATATATATATATATATACATATATATATATATATATATATATACATACATATAGATATATATACATATACATATATATATATATATATATATACATATACATATATATATACATATACATATATATATATACATATACATATACATATACATATACATATACATATATATATACATATACATATATATACATATATATATATATATATACATATACAATTACTAACCTTGTAATGCAGAATACCTAGAAGAGCTTTGAAAAGAGGGGCGGTTCAATTGTCAAGGAGACTTCGTGCAATTAAGATTATATTGGGCCCTTTATTAATAGATTAAAAGTACAAACATGTTTCGCTTTTGATTTAATATTATAAAATGTAAAAATATTCACATATTTAGGGGTAGTTCAGTTACCAAGCAGGCAATGTACAATGAAGATAATATTAGTCCGTTTCTTAATACATTAAAAGTACAAATATATTTCAAATCATTGGTCTCCATTGACTTTAATTTATTTGCATCTATTCAAGAGTTTATATTTTGAATTAGTTGGCTTACAGAATAGCCATGTGTTACAATCTTATCTTATACTATATATTTTAATAGTTAATATATGAGTCCTACACCAACAATGAAAAATGTTTTATACAATGGGTCAATATATGTAATATAAAGTAGTATATGAGGGCCATAAATTTTTGGTGGTCCTGTGCGATGCTGACTTGACTTGACTTCCAAAAATTAGCATTATCTGAGTCTCATACTCTAACAACCGAGGACTTCCTCCTAGGGGTGCTAATGAGCCAGAGGGGCTTACAAATTGTTCAAGCTCGACTCGGTCATAGCTCGGTTCGAGAGGGTTCGACTCGAGTTCACGATCGGTTCGTGACCTTAACGAGTCGAGCTTGAGCTACCTTAAGCTCGGCTCGAGAGCTCGCAAATAGGCTCGATAATTTTTAAATTACTAAAATTATTTCATTAATATTTAATATTAGTTAAAATAATTAATAACTATGGGGAAAAATGGTAGTCTTAGCTCTAAGACTACACTAGGAATCCAAAGTTTACATGTTTGATAAACTAGAGAGATACCTAAAAAAAAAGAGAGTAAAAAACCTTCCAAAAAAAAGAAAAACAAGGGAATAACAAAAATGAAATTCCTTAGGAAACGATAATGTAATGCAGTCAGCGTGTATGTGTAATGTTTGGACTTTGGACACAAGCTGTAAGACTGTGAGCGTGTAATGTTATGCTATCCCACATCGGAAAAAATTGATGAGGGTGTATATCTGTAATGTTATAAAAAAGAACTTTGAGATAGTGAACATCATGTACTATGAAATGTTCTACTACTTAAAATGATGGAGAGTCCTCAAAAATCCATGAAGCTTACCAAATATGAGTGAGAATATAGTAGACCCATCAAGATGAAATATGGTAATAGAATCATCTTCAGAGAGTGAAACATCAGAAAGATTCTAAAAAATTATTTCTTTAAGTTAACGTCCTTGTAATCAAACTTTTTTATTGTGATTTCCCAGTTCTTTTGGGATACTTGGATTGTTCCACGACCTTTTGGATTGAAATCAGTGTCATACAAAGTTTCAGTGGCTTGTTTCACTGTGATTGCAGGCTTTACTTTGAAGCTGAAGATTTTTCCAGGGACTGTTGTATTTCTTGAGGAAATGGAGAGAGAAAACAGGAGAAAACAGAGGCAGAGAAAATAGGAAAACAATGAGGAAATTAAGTAGTGAATGGATGTATGAATTAATTCTACTATGTGTATATATAATATATACGATTTTAGTTAAATGAGAATCAAGAATCTACTTGAGCGAAAATTGGAAAATAAGTTTGTTAAAGAAAATGGTGAGTCAGCAAGGGTTAGTTACATTCTTCTGTTGACATAATAAAGGGCATTACTATTTGCCGTCCGTATTTACTAAAACTTGCCCGTATTTTTTCCAAAATATCCCTAAACTACCCTACATATACTCACTCTCTCACTCACTCTATCTCTCTCTCTCTCTTACCCTCACTATCACTTTCTCTCACCTCACCCCAACCACCATAGCATACACCACCATCGCAACCACCACCACAGCGATGACCACCACAACCACCACGGCAACCATCATGACAGAGGCAACATCAACACACCGCGAGACCCACGAGTGTGAGAACCACCACCACTACCAAAACACGCCGGAGAAAGCATGGACCCAAAGAATAAGGTGAAAGAAGCCGGAGAATCATCAACCCAGGTCAGTTTTTGTTATGTTTTCGCTGGAAAAAACCCACCACCCACGTTGTTAGTACGTTTATGACCGGAAAAAATGAAACAGAGGGAACCGATTTTTTTTCCGTTTCCTCAGGAAGTTCGGTTCCATGGAATCGAACCCTTTTTTCGTTTCCTCCACCGAGGAAACGAAGATCTGTTTCGTTTCCACGGTGGAGGAAACGAAAAAAAAAATCGGTTCCATTATTTTTTTTTTGAATTTTCAGATTATGTAGCCTGTTTTGTTTTAATTGTAGTGAATGAATTTTTATAATTTCAGTAATTATAAATTATTTAAATTTGTTTCATCATGTTAGTAGTGATATTATCATGTTAATATGTTATAATAATAATTTTATTTAGTGATATTAACATGTTATAATTCGTAATTATATTCGCTAATGTTGATAGCATATTATAATTTGTAATTATATTCAATAATGTAGCATGTTAATATGTTATACTATTGAGTGATATTAGCATGTTATGTGACAATTTAGTTATATTTATTACTATATAATAATGACAAACGTGCGTAGATATTGAATTAAATAGTTTAAATTGATCAAATAGTGACTAATAAACAAAATTGATAATTAGGCTCAGTCGAGGGTATTTGGCGGCGAGAGTGTGAGTGATAGGCGTGTCGCGCACCTAACAAAGATAATTCCTAACTAACCTCCTAACTATGTAGCAGGGCAAGTCAAGGTCGAATCCACAGAGACAAACAGTATTAAACACTAGATATCTTGACTCAATTAAACTAAACAAGTGACAAACAACGGTGGAAGAGATGTTGAACTAATACTAACACTAAACTATAACAACTAGCAATAGCACACGAGGTAAAATCAATTAATAAAGGCATCTAGAATTAAGTATCCCCACTAGCACGAGTAATACATGAATAGTTCCCATCCCAAATAACATAATCAATAATCCAAAAGGAGTAATACACCCTAAAAATACCAAAGACCTCTCCCGAGTACCTATGGCTACTCTAAACAAGGAATCATATCTATTCCCATGGAATCATGCAAGAAAGAGACATTAATCATGACATTACAACAAATTCCTAGATAATCCAAAAGGAGTAATGCACCCTAAAAATACCAAAGACCTCTCCCGAGTACCTATAGCTACTCTAAACAAGCAATCATACCTATTCCCATGGAATCATGCAAGAAAGAGACATTAATCATGGCATCACAACAAATTCCTAGTAATCCTATCTACTTATTCCCATAGAGATATTCATACTCTTGATTGAATCAACAATTCCATCTAGATTCAATAACCATTGAAAACAAGACATATGAAATCAATTCAAAATTACCTATCCCTAGTATGATAATGAAAATAAGCACAATTCAATCAAGCAAGGATAACTAATCACATTAAATTGGGATTATGGGGGGAATTCATGCATTAATCATTGCTAGGGTTCAACTTAACCCTAGATTATAGAACTACTCACTCATAATTGAAATAACAAAACAATTGATAAATAAATTAAAAGACATAACAATAAAGGAAGAGAGGAAAGTAGAAAAACTTAGTCTTTACTTCAATGAATCAATCCAAAGTAGCTAAGTTGTAGTAATCAAGGTGCAATAATGGAGTTTTTCTCAAAAAGCTCTCTAAAAAGTAATACTCTATTCTCCAATAATAAAAAACTGCCCAAAAGTATGTTTAATAAAACCTAATATCGTTTACAAAAACTAGAAAAGGAAATAATTAAAGTCGCGGAAAATAGGCGGATAGCAGCTTGCACGGGCAAGCGGAAATCTGCACGGGCGTGCGCCATGTTGCATGGGCAAGCGAAATCCTGCTTGGGCGTGCACACGAGACATAAGGTTTTCTCCTTTTTCTTCACAGATTTGCATGGGCAAGCGGAAATGTGCTTGGGCGTGCGCCTCTTCGCTCGGGCAAGCAGAAATGTGTGTGGTCTCGCAAAGAGAATATTCTTCAATATCATCATTCCTTCAACCCCAAAGCACTCAACTCATCTTCTCGCATCCGGGAACCGCCAACTAGACGATTTATGAACCATCTTATCCTCTCTTTGGCACAACCGGTCACAAGAACTTGAAAATCATAAAGAAGAGCCAAAAGTATCTTGAAATAACACAATGGTTCAAAAACTATTGAAATCATGCACTTAGATCTAAGATGCACTAAAAACTACATGAAAATGAGACTTAAGACCTACTTAAATGCAACTAAAAATCGACTTATCAGTGAGTCTTGAGGGATCTAGGCCAGGACACACTCGATCTCGTGGTGTCGATGCATCAAGTAGGAGGGCGAGGGCAGAAGAGCGGGCTAGGCCAACTCTTATTCCTGAGGATGTGCCTCATAGTCCGGGTTGGGATACCGAGGACGAGGAGGGTTTAGAAAATGCTTTGAGTGGTGATGCAGAGGAAGCCATTTCCCGTGTGACTGTGAGGAAGGGTAGAGGAGGGAGGTTTGTTTCGGAATCATCGGGTTCCGTACGTAGTCGGACTACGAGCAGAATTAGAGCTGCTAGTGATACTTCCTGGTTAGTTATAGAGTCTATATCTGGGGGCCCTCTTGACGGTAGCGTGATTCCTAGTTGGTCGGCTCACATCAGCGCCTCTATCTACGATAATCCGTAGACTCGTCCAGTTATGATGTGTCATAATCGTTCTAGTGAGTTTGATGGTTTAATGAATTGGCCATTCGATCAGCATTCGCAGCAGCGTGTACATGTGTCGTGTATTAACAATCTGCCGTTTATGATGGTGATGATGAGTATTTTGTATGATGTTCACTCTGTTCATGATGATGGTGATAATGAGTAGTTTTGATGCACTAGTTTAGATCAGTGTGTTTAGTTGATGTACTACTTACGCCGACATGGTTTTGTTATGTAGTAGGACTAAGCTATTATGCGGATATTAATTTGTTACTTACTAGAACTTTGATTTTCTGCAACACATTATGGATGTGTGATATGAATAGCAATATACTAATCATTAGATCCATCGTTATATCATGTGCTATCACTAGTTCCCCAGTCGGACCAGTTGCTACTGATCGGGATTGCCAAGGAAGGACAGTGACACATGGATAAAGGCTTCCCCCTGGGCCCAGTCCAACCAAAATGACTGTGGCGTTGAAGATATGAGCAATAGGAAACAAGTCTTGCGAAACTGTCATCCATGCGCTAGTTGCTGACCCTCCTCTCCAGGTAATGCGCTTTATTGCTGCGTCAATCTGATCATAGTAAATATGTCTGTAAACATTTCGATGAGCAGCCATCTCATTTGCCATACTATTGCGCACAAAACCCCAATGGTTTTCATCAGTCTAAAAAGCTCAATATTATAATAATTAATACATATAATTAACAAATATATCACCTGTAGAAGTTGACGTGCTCATAATTGAACCTAAATATTTGCTTCCTCTCTTTTTAGACCCATGAGATGTGTACTCAAAACCACTCTTGTTACGTTTTATACTTGAATGATTCTTTCGTGGTCTCCCTTTGGGGTTCTCGGCGACGTCAGGCTCAAAAGCTAAATCACAAGGATTACGCAGATGATCCTCTAAAACACGGCTAGCACTCCGCAAGATGGCATGATCACTATTTTGAACCTGGTCAATTCAACTAACTCTAAGAAGTACTGAGAATCCTGTACTACCTTAGATACAAAATCTGTGTTGTTAACCCCATCACCAAGGTTCAACGTAGTCCAATAAGGATGTAAGTCAGTCAAGTACAGACTTTGTTTCGCCTCCAAGCGTCTGCGTATGGCGCATGCACAAGGAATGATATATGTGATTTTCAACGAGCAACCGCAACGCTCATAGACCTCATTGGCCAACTCCCGCATACGTTTTTCCTCCTGTAGTAAGAGCTCTAAATAGTAATGCGAGGCTCGGTCATTTAACTTATGCAAAGCCGAAGTCTTGTACAAGATCCCATGTCGACGCCGACACTCCTCCAGGGCATTCTCCACCTGATTTTCTATCTCACTATGAGCAATAAAATATATGGTGTCCAATATAGGGGTGTTAACGAGCCGAACCGAGACCGAACTGATGAGTCGTATTTTTATATAGGTTTTAGTTGCATTTAGATTGAATTTTAGGAGCATTTAGGTTCATTATAGTTCATAATTGCATACTATTACTTAATTTGCGAAATATTACTCCATTTGTGTGTTTTTGGTATTATTTGATGAAATTCAGGTATTGAAAACATAATTGTAGTATTATTGGACAAGCTTGAGTACTTGGGAGCAAGCTACATTGATAAGGATCACTTTAGAAGTATTTGAGTGCAAATTGGAGCTTAATTGGAGTTGGAATTCATTGAAAGAATTATGGAAATCGAGTCATGTTCACTCTTTTGTCCATAACTTTTGACTCAATGCTGATATTGGGTTGATTCCAACGGCATTGGAAAGTAGGCTTGAAGAGATTTCCAACGATATATTGCATGGCCCGAGGCGAGTTGTATTTTGAGTGATATGGGCTTCGCAAGTTGGCCCAGTCTGCCAGGAACTTCTTACGCGCACGCGGTTTTGATAATTTCGGCCATTTAATGATTTATTTGGTTTCCTTATCTTGTAATTTTGGTTCCCTACTAGTATTAAGACTTAGATCTATTAGCTATGACTCACTTTTCAATATCACGTTATTTTGTTCCTCTAGTTTTCTCTCTACTTTTATGCCCTAGTTTGGTTTCTATTGTTACTTTGGATATTCAAGACTCAAGCTTTCTTATTCATCTTCAATATTAATCAAGTTTTATTCTCTTCTCTTCTCTCTATTATATATTAATTATATTTTCATTATGTTTATTGCTCTTTTTGCCATGATTAGTGAGTAGTCTTTTTATCTAGGATTGAGTTGAGCCCTAGTATGGATTGATCATGTAAATTATTCTCTAATTCCCACGTAATTCGATTGTATGTTTAGGGTTTGATAAGATTGTTGTTATTGTCAATTGTGCATCTTGATTTAGCCCTAATTTATATTATCAACGAAAGTTGGAATGGAGATTGGGAATATTTGTTTGATGTTAAATTGTTATTTTATTAATTAAGTTCATCAACGAAAGTTGGGTCTTAATTTAGATAATCTTGTCATTGATTTGAATTCTCCCATGAAAATAGGTGAGAACTAGAATTGAGAATTATTTGACATTGGTTCTTAATGCTTCTAATTATGTGTGTAAGCCATGAAAATAGGAGACATACATGTTAGTTAGGCCTTTTGCTATCACGAAAGTGAGCTCTAGGTATTGAGGAATGACCGAGTATATAGTTTCGGTTCGCAGCTGTGCTTTATCACTGAGTCATAAGGGAATGTCAATCTCGCCTAAGCTATAATTGAATAACTGGGATGTGAGTTATATTTTGATCAATTCATATTAGTGGTGATACTTAATCTTAGTGTTTTAATTATCATATTTTGTTATTAGTTTATAGATTCTTCTGGATATTTGGATTGTGTAGCTATTTCATAGTCTAGAGTCAACTAGTGTTTAATCTTGCACCTCCCTGAGTTCGACCCGTATGTGCTACGACACCGTACACTTGCGGTATTAAAATAAAACCCTAACACGAACCTGTCTAGGCTCGGCTCGGCTCGAAAATATATTCAATGGGGATCGGCTAGAGCTCGAAGCTCGTCGAGCTTTAAATATTAGGCTCGTCTCGAGTCCGAGTCCGTAACTAACAGCTCGGCTCGAGTTTCTTAGGCTTGAAAAGCTCAAAATCAAGTTCAACTAAAGCAAGTACTCCAAGGTCAGATTTTATAAGGCCCAAACATTTAGTTTTTTGAAGGCCTAATATCAAAACTATTGTTACTTGCATAGCCCAAAAACATGACAGGCAAGCTATTTGAAGCGTATAACTCCACGGTTTCTTCTATAGAAGCATTTGAGACATCTTCTTGTTAAATCACCGATGTGGGATACTAGGATAGCTGATATTTCAGCTTGTTGTTGGGATGTTGTCCTTTTAACAATGACTCACATTCTTAGCTACTAAAATCTGTTTACCGACAATATTAGGTGCTCATATTAAAGTGTATGGTTGCATGCCTACATCATGTTTGAGAAATCTCTCTCATCATATTTTCTATTATTGCCTTTGTTTTTCTTGTTTTTTTTTTAAGGTTTGTTTTACTTCTTTTTTTCAAGTGTTTTTCTAATATAAAACATACTAACTTTGGCCTTAGAGCCTAAGACTACCACCTTTTTCCCATAGTTAATAATTATTATATCCTATATTTAACATTCATGAAATATTTTTAGTAATTTGAATACTATTGAGCTTGTTCGCGAGCTTTCGAGCCGAACTTAATTAGCTCAGGCTCGGCTCGTTAAAGTCTTGAGCCGATCTCGAACTCGAATCGAGACCTCTCAAGCCGAGCTTTGACCGAATAGTTTGCGAGCCACCCTACCAAATAACACCCCTAGTCCAATGCACATGCACTACTAAAAACTTAAGACTTCAGAGCTGAGTGTGCGCTTTCAGCTCGGCTAGTGCACGTATCCCAAGATGAAGAACATTGTCCGTCCCTGCCCTAACAAACTTCTCTTTGTACACAAGCCAAGTAGTTTCCACGTAATCGATGATTTTAGGCCACCTTCTGTAAACATATCTCATATTCTCAACCGCGGCTAAATAATCCATCTCGGAGGTGGAGTTAATTATTCGATACAACTTCGCTTCAAGAATCTCGGACCAGCATCGAGGTTGCCCGTGATGAGATTCACTTTACTCTGCACATCTTTGTTGATATGCCATTTACATAAGACCCAAATCACGCTCAATTATGAGTGTAATAGGGACAACATCCACCCCGATAAGCAACCTAAACTTGTCCAATACCCAATTGTAACTATCAGCAGTTTTTGTTGGCAATCAGAGCATAACCATCCATAAAGTTCTTGTTACAATGTGTCATCCCCATGAGCTCCAGAAAAGGCATTTTATACTTGTTAGTTTTGTACGTTGCATCCATACCAACAACATGCGAATAAGTACGGAGGATATTTGCCGACCGAGGGTGCACCATGAACGCCTGTGTCATTACATTTGTCTCCTCCTCTTGTCTTATCCAATGAAGGTAGCCGTGCTCTCGAGCAAGGTCGAGGAATTGTTGCATCACGTCTCTACCATCCATTATTTCCATTCTATCTTTTTCCTTCAGGTTGTAGAAGTGTCTCATATTTAAATGATCATTGGGAAATTTCTCATTAACAATTTTCATGATACTAGTAGGCCTAACGTGTGACTTAATCATATCGCAAGCGAAAACCTTAGCTGCCGGACTAAGGCCGCTCATGGGTCGGTGGCCCTCACGGTCATGAATGAACTCATGATTGTGCATGCTCCTTATCCCTTGCTCTGCTTTGATCACCCATCCTGTTCGATCAGTGTAATCCAAAAACTCTATCTTAACTCCCGCTCTGCATCCACATGCTTTTGTTTTTTGTAGCTACACGTTCTGCTACGCTAAGATCCCTACCTTCACCCTGATATCCCTCACCCGGTTACATTTCATATAAACATACTCTCGACCACTAGGCTCAAGTCTATGATTTGACGAAATTACCTCACAAACCCAATTTCACGTGCCCTTGTTTTAACCCAAGCTTGTACTTCCTTTTTTCTTAGCCCAAAACGTTTCATTATATAACATGTGATTATAATCTATATAATCACCCCCCAAATCCGGCAAAATAAACCTAAAACATTTTAACATTTACTATTTAGACAACATATAATCACTATTGAAATGCAATAATGACTAATATTGACTAATTAAATCAATCACTTACTAATCGTAACTACTAATTACTTAGTTAATCATACCTATTAATATTAACTAAATATTCAATAAATAAATTAGCAAATTTCTGCACGACTATTTTTTGCTAATAAAAAAATAACAACGAATTATCAGAATAATTCCAATAATATGCAAACATATTTCGAAAAAAATAAACTTAATATTAACTAAATATATAATTACACAACCTAATAACAAATGTTCATTAACAACATTAACAGATTTTCACAATGACTATGCTAATCAGAAAATTACTACTAATTATCAAAATATTTTCAATAATATGTGAATTAGCAGATTTTCAATAATGCACGGTAACGAAAATAAATTTCGTTTCCTCCATGGAGGAAACGCGGTAACGAAATGGAATTTCGTTCCCTCCATGGAGGAAACGAAGATCTATTTCGTTTCCTCCGCGGAGGAAACAAAGATATGTTTCGTTTCCTCGATGGAGGAAACGAAAAAAAAAAATTGGTACCGTGCATTGGTGGCGGAAATAAAATATTAAAGACTAACCACATTCAGTTCTGGTGATGCTGACGACTTTGACGGTTCTTCGCCGGACATTGTGGTGCTCTGGTGGTGCTGAGTGGTGGTCCGCGACAGTGAGGTGGTGCTCCGGTGGTGGTGGTGGTACGCTAGTGTACCTTCGTTGGTGGTGGTGCGCGAGTGTGGCTTCGGTGGTGGTGGTGGTCCGGTGGTGGTAAAACATTTTCAGTGTAAAATGATTTTCATGGAAAACAATTTACAATGGAAAACTCAATTCCAACATTAGTTTTCCGTTGTTCGGTTCCATGTAAGAAAAATGATGAGACGAAAGGAAAATGAAAGGGAAAGTAAGAAGGTAGTGAGAGGAGTGTACAAGAGAGATAAGGAAAAAGAAGGAAAACGGTTTTCCCTTCATTTTGAAGGGAAAATTGTTTACCATCATTGGGAGAACAATTTTACTCCAAGGGGAAATGGTTTCATACTCCTTTGCAAACCAAACAATGTAAATTTGAAAATAGAGGAAAACAGTTTTCTAGGAAAATGTTTTATGCCTTACCAAACGGAATCTAAAGGAAAACGGAGGAAATAATAGACTAAAATTTTACAGGTTCATTTTCGAGATAAATGTTACACCTATAGTATGACTAATAGTTGTTGAAAATACAATCGACGATTTGAGGTTTGTTTGATAGGTGAATGTCAGATATGAACTGAATGCTATGTCGTAATACACCTCTATCTCAAAATAACAGTCCAAATTTTATTTTTTTTAATAGTCCAATTTTCATTTAACATTATTATTTACTAAGATATATTTGTAATCTTCTTTTGTCCATATTATAGATTAAAAACCCATAGATTAATGTAAATTTACAAATTTTGGGTTCATTTCTTGTTCTCGAAGTAGGATAATTTGATATTTGTGTTCTACTAATTTATAGGGAGTTTTCATTAGATAGACATCCCTAAACTGTTAAATTTAACACCCTGTGTTGAAAATTTTACCTTATAGACCTATACCCCTAAGTTTTGTAACAAATGCATCATATATAACCTTAATCACAATTAAAAAAAATTATCGTTAATTAATCCTTCCGAAAAGTTAAGCAGAATGCAAAATTCTATTGAGATTGCTGAAAGGGGTTTTGGAAACATAAAGAGTAACTGATTTTTTAGAATCTTGATGGACTGTTGTAGGGGTTAACTAGCGACATTCTTTAGGTTTCAAAGTCGCTAAGTGTATATAATCTATGTGCTACAAAATAGAGGGGTACCAGGTACATGATGCTATATATTTGTAAAACAAGATAGCAGCTCGTGCATTTTAATAAAATTTTAGGGGTATCTTGTGAAATTTCTCTGATTTATAATGTCAATATATTGGATTTTTTGCGAAAAAGTACCTTATAAATTCATTTTTTTGCAAAAAACTACCTAATAAAAAAAATATTGTGAAAAACTACCTAATAAATTATTTTTTATTCTAAAAGACTACCTTGCACCGGAGTTGGGGAGTTGACTCGGATCTCCGAGCGTTTTCCATGTCACGTGAATTGCACGTGTGTTTTAATAAACCCCTAATTTTAACTACCTCACTAGTTTTTAGGCCCGAGCTACGCCCCGGGTAATTATATAGAATTTGTCTTTACTGGTCTGTTTTCTTCGGCATAAAACAATTGAACTGAACTGAACCCAACCGAGCCGAATTGAACGAAGCCCGAAGCCGAACCGAACCGAACAGGCGAATCGAATTGAACCGAAGCAAGCATCTTGAACTGAATTAAATTATAACTAGTTAATAGTAATGATTATCATTTAGGAACTGAAATGAACTGAAAATAAGCTGGGGAGAACATGCCCTTGAAGTCATGGGATCAAATCTTATATAATGCATATTCTATTTTATTTTTTATTGTAGGTGGATTACATTGAGTTAAACACCCTAAGGGAGAGTGTCACGTGGTTTCCTTGTTCATGAACGCCTTTTAATATATTTGTATAGATATATTTAAGCTTTTGTAAAAACTTAGTAGATTATGCTAAAACCTAAATTTTAAGATACCATATATCAAATATTTTTCAAACTTTTGAACTGTATACTACTGAGTTGACATAGACTATCTTAATTAAGCCTGATTAGGTTGGCAGTTATTACTTCAATAAGAGTTCTAATGTTCTATTTGATCGACATCGTAATTAATTTAGAAGGGTGTTTGAGATTTGATTTTGTTTATGCATGACATGCTTCTGCTATATATTCTAAAAAATCATTCTTCATGTGATGTGTACCAACACGTGTTTAGGTAAATAATAAACTTTATCATGCAAACAAAAGAAGAAAGGACAAGTATATAAATTGAGTACCTCAAAAAGGTGTATTCGCATTTCAATATGTAATAGCGAATAGGAACATTTGGGAAAAATTTCCTATACAAGAATTATTATTAAAGATGCGTAGGAGTTGTTTCATGATGATCTAACGTGTCAATTTATTATAATCAAGTATTGAAAACATATGCAAACTTAATTAGTGAACGTAAATTAAATATAATACTCCTAAATATCAAATCATGTACACTTTTAAGAGTTTTGATAGGTAAGTCTCTTTGTTTTTTTCTCTTCCTACCTGGAATCTTGACACTATCTACAATTAGATAGAATCTTCTAAATTCTTTTCAATATAATAAAAAATATAGTCATGTGGGGTCTTGTTTGATTCGTGTTAATGAATACTTTATTAATATTCAATCATTATAATTTTTACAAATATGTAATTAAAGATATTTAAGGTCAAAGAAGTCCATTTACAAACGTCCACAATTAAAGTAGGAAGAAAGAAAAAAACAGATGAAGGAACTATCAAAATAATTTAGTGGTAAAACAACAAAAAGTTTTTTTGTGTTAAAAATACCCAAGATAGGGTTGGTGCCTTGGTGCAAATGTGCAACTACCAACCTTATACAAGACTATAAAATTTTTTTTGCGTTAAAATCAATTTCCAAAAGCTATATACATGTTTCCATTTACGTAAAAATAGAAAAAATTACTACATAAGATCATACACCTCACTGAACCCCCCACCAACTTCCCACCAAAGGAAGGAAAAATCACTAGTGTTCACACTCTTCAACTATTATTATGTTGAATATACTCTACTAAACCCTTGGCCAAACTTTATCACTCTTCACAATAGAATTACTTGAAGGCTCAAAATGGATGACATTCTCAGACCAAAAGGTTGGCGGTGTCACCATCTGATTCTTAGCCGCCTTATCGCGCCGCTTACCAGCACCGCCGGAATCCACCTCCATGGCGCAACGACCCTTGCCGCCACTCTTGGGGATGTGAGTACATGGGCTAGCATTCGAAGGCGGTACCGGACCCTTAGGCAATGACACAAACAACAACCCCTTTTGCTTTTCTTTCAATGGCCTCATTGCTTTAATTGCATCAAACCTCGTTGCCAATAATATGAACATTATTGTAATCATTATAACATTGTATAAATATCCTCTTCTTTGTGAAAAACCCATGTTGAGGAGCATGTATTTCATGCACTAATTACACACAAAATAAGAGTTTTGGTTTCTTGGTTAATCTTAGAAATGGTTGGATATATATGCTAGTGAATTTAGTTTATGTAGTTATGGCTTATATATATAATGCATGGGATGGTACTATAATATAAATGGGAATGGGTGGCATTGACTTATATACGTTATTCTAAAGGAAGTGGTTGACTAAAGTTTATAAGGGAGGGTGCTTGAATTGAAAGAATTGAAGAAGTGGGAATGAATCAAAAGTATGACGCACCCGGTTAGACTGAATAATAATCGTACATAAAAAGCAATTACATTCTATATATGACATGTATTAGTCATAAAAAAGGGCAGCAAATTGTGTGTTTTTATGTTCATATATAGAAGTAGTAACTAATAAATAGAGATTTCATACCTAAAGATAATGTTTTTTTCACCAACTTTTGGCCGGCGAAAATTCCAACATATTGTGCAAGAATACAGTTGTAATACGTTAGTTTTTTTGTTTCTGTCTGTTTTCCTTTGTCAAAAAAAAAAAAAAAAAAAAAAATTTGACGGCAAAAAAAGAGCGCGGCAGTGTTTTAACCTGTACAAGTGTAGTATGGACTTAAAAGGTTTAATATGGACATATTAACTGGTCGGTTAAAGAAGGATAAAAGCAAAAGAACAAGTATATAGTTGTTGAACAACGATAAAAGAAAAAGTTAACGACGTCATGCTAACAAGCTTAGTTCTTAAACTCTTTGAGGCTAGTTCTCAATATTTCAGCTTAAATTTTGTCTACGCCACACATTTTTTGTGGCTCTCTATGAACTAAATCAAAGTTCAATAAGTTTGAAGGGGTAAACCTGAAGGTTAGAAAGCAACTAAACTTAAATTTAAATAATTTGTTAATTATATTATTACATTGTATATTAGAGCTTATATGTATCAAATGACGGACTCAAAATTTTAGTTTCAAGGTGTCACTAGTAGGTCATGAAACTGGTAATTGGGGGTTGTGGCGTTGTCAAATAACACAATTTTTTCAAAAGTTAGTCGCTCATTTCATAAAAGATAAAAAATTTTATGGATTTTTTACCACACTCCCGACAATTTTTTTTATTCACCATATACTCTTGGTGTTTTCGAAATTCACCTTATACCCCTCAACTTCTTGATAATTTACCATGTGCCCTTAATGATTAACGACTATCAACTTTTTTTGATCATTAACCCCTGATTCCATTACTAAAGCTTAATTAATCCCTATTTCACTCATTTACCCTAACAGATTAGCATTAAAATAATACTGATGGCCAAAGAAGAAGGAAGAGAGGTATGGAGGAAGAATGATAAAAGGGGACATTTGTGGTGTTTTAATGGCTATCAATCAAGTTTAACGACTCAAATAGGGGTGAATTAGGATTTGGTAACAGAATTAAGGGTTAATTACTAAAAAAAATTGACGGTCATTAGTCATTAAGGACTTATGGTGAATTTTGAAGAGATCGAGGGGTATATGGTAAATTTTAAAAGTGCGAGGGAGGATATATGGTGAATAAAAAAAATTGTCGAGGGTATATGATGAACAATACGAAAATTTTATTTCCTTTCAATGTCAAGTGTCATCTTTTACCTCATTCGATTGATCTTAGGAAATTATCCAACATGATGGTGCATTATTGTATATGTTAGCGAAAAAATGTCTAAAATTTTGACCTTTAAAAAGCAAATGTCACACCTAACTAAAGTACTTATATGGAAGAAGTATATAGTTTTCCAACACCATCCACACACCATTGAAAAAAAGTCAACTATCAAAGACCACAAACATATATCAGTATCTTTCTTAACATAAACAAATGAGAAATTGGGAAAATAGACTTGACAAGTACTACTAACAAAACTATTATGCACTTCATCCGAACTTTTTCCTTAGATAACGCTAATAACAAAACTATTTCTTGTTTTAAACCATTTTTAAAATTAATTCCATAAATATTGTCCACGGTCTACTTCTTTCCTTGTAAATGAGATCATTTTTCCTTGTACTTTTTTGTAAGACCGCTAACTGAAATAGCGATTACTTGAGATGTTGTTCGCTAATTGAAATAGCGACTCACCGAAAAGGTCCGTTAATATAGTTTTAGCGGTTTATTTAATCATTATATTGCATTCGATCCCCACACAATCCACACAAATTATTAAATGAAAAAGTCAGCTATCAAAGACAAACATGTATTAGTATTTCCCTTGACATAAACACATGGGAAAATGCGAGAATTCATTCGACTAGTATTCAAAATCCATATAGATATATTATTATGAACTTCATCCTTACACTTTTCATAGAAGAATAAACGAATCTTTTCGACATAATCATAAATTAATTAATAAGTATTCGAAAGAATCCTTGTATACAAACTTTATTATACACATAACTAAAGAATAAAAAAATAGTCTGTTAAATTAAATTTTTAGCTTTCCCATACCACATATATATAGTTCTGTATGGCCAATTTTATGACCTTGCGAAAAAATGAGCGAGTATTGAGTATAAGATTCATTTACGTGTACAAACAGGAGTATTGCATGTAGGATTTGAAGTTGATGGAGGAGATGGGCTTTTAGTACTTTTAACTTGGAAAAAAAGTTTTGATACCTCTTCCAACCATATTCCACGGCTCTCATCTTTAACTTGCATGCTGTATAAAAACGTTTAAACTTAGCAATAAAACTAAGATTATCAAGGGCTTAGTTACTTTGAGGAGGGTGTTAACGTTCATTTTTGGCGGATAGGATAGGAGTATAATATAATCTGTATGTGTGTATATGTTGTAATTTTGTAGTTGATGTATTGGCTGTAACTATAACTTAGCTTGAATGAATAATGCTTGTGATTTTGAGAGTTTGTGATAATTATACAATCACTCTGCGTTGCAATTTATAGTGTCGTGAATTATGTGATTTTCCAAGATATATTACTGTGGTATTAAGAATTTTTCTTGTATGTTATATGGCAGGATTCGAGACTTGGACCATTGAAAAGTTGTGATTCTGAATTTGGTGTATAGTGTTAGTTTAATGTAACGTGTAGTTGTGTAAGAATAGGTAAAAGGCTTGAATTCATGCAAACCGTGCTTTGAATATTGAGGGTTTGACATTATCGCATTACAAAAATACAAAATGAAGGTGTAAATGGACATATTCACTATCGTCAAATTTAGATATAGCATATATCGCATGAGTCTATCAACATCACAGCCTTTAATTTATTTAATTTTGATTATACAGAATCACACATTAAATCTAGAGTATTTATATTCAGTACAAACTCCAAAAAAAACTGCCGCGTCAGTTTTTTTTATTGGACACCGTAATCCTTTTGATGAATGAAACAACTTAAGGCTATGTTCAGTTCACCTTATTTTTGCTTATTTCAGACCAGACCAGATCAGATCAGATCAGAAAAAATAAGTTCAGATCAGATCAGATAAGTTCAGATTATGCTTATATTTAAAAACTTATTATTATCATCATGATTATTATGATTATTAGTATTACTAATGCTATTATTGTTATTGTGATAATTATTATTATTGTTGTTGTTATTATTATTATTATTATTATTATTATTATTATTATTATTATTATTATTATTATTATTATTATTACTACTACTACTACTTTATACAATTACTATTACTATTAATAATACTATTTACTAGTACATTTGTTCAAAAAGATAATTATTATTGTCGTTGTTGTACTTATTAATTATTAATATTGGTAATTATTATTAATGTCGTTGCTATTATTATAAATGTCATTGATATCACTATTTGAAGCTATTTGTGTTCAAGAAGAAGAATATCCTTTTGGCATTTGTAAGTGTTCTTTTTTATATTTATTCTAATTAATAATTTTGATATGTGATGTTCTTTTTGATGTTGTACGTGTAACGAACATGACAATAGTATATGATGTTTATTTTTTTAAAACAATTTTGGTAGAATAATATAAATTATATATTACAAGTTTATATAAAATATGAGTAGCATGGGATAACCTAATAGTGTTGTCATCATGTTTAAAATTTTCCCTACAAAGGATTTCAACTTATCTTTAAAAACAAAGTTTATATAGAACAAGATAACTATATAAGAAGAATATTTAACCATTTTGTTCAAGATCATATGATTATATATATTTATAGGTTTATTTATGATAAAAAAGAACAATTTATTGATATAACAAATAACATGTTGTTAGTTAGATCCAAACATGTCATCAATATAAAAATAACATCTATCTTTTATTTTATAAATGTGTTCTTTAAATAGATCTTGTATGCTCTTTCAGTATATGTTCTTTTTTTAATATCATTATATGTTCTTTTCATTACTACCTAAATTCTTATTATTAACGGACCTTGAACATGAGTGTTCTTTTATTTTTAATTTTTTTGGGCCCCTTTCGGGAATCCCGTGGTAAGATGAATTTTCTGCACGGCCCTCGCACAGGGTCACTCACCTAAAGACCCAACAAGCCCCAACCTCCCTCCCCCACCCACAACTATATTAAAATATATGCTTCCACCAAGATTTGAACCTTGGTCTCCCATGTGGGAGGTAAGAAGCCATACCATTGGACCCAAGAGTCCTTAGTCTTATATTTTGTAATTGTATGTTCATATACTAATGTGCTCTTTTGAAAAAAAAAAAAATTATGCTATAATAATAATAATAATAATAATAATAATAATAATAATAATAATAATAATTATTATTATTATTATTATTATTATTATGTTATCTATATTATTATTATTATTATTATTATTATTGTTATTATTGTTATTATTATTATAAAATTATTTATATTATTATTATTATTATAAAATTATTATTATTATATTATTATTATTATTAATATTATTATTATTATTATTGAAAGTTGTGCATACTAATAAAATGATAATAATAGTAATAATCAAAGTTATTAAAATCGCGATTCAAATCTTAAAATCTTACGATTTTACGATTCAAAATATGGTAGACGATTCGATTCACAATTCTAGACGATTCTAGACATTTCTGTTGACTAGCGAAAACCTCGCAAATTTAAATTATGCTAACAAAGCAGATAATAGATATATATTGTTAGTTATTGCTAATATAGTGGTAAAAAACTATTTTTTCTAATTTTTAGGTATTTTAACTCATAATTTTAGCATATTAAATGGAGATTGAGTGCAATATCTTGATTATACGTGTATGTAGAATCTTACGATTCTACAATTCGATTTTACGATTCGATTCTATAGGACGTTTCCGATTCAAACTAGAATCTCGATTTTAACAACTTTGGTAATAATAGTAATGAAATACAAAGTAATAATTATATTAGTAATAATATGTTTTTTAAAGATAAGTTCAGATCAGATCAGATCAGAAAAAATAAGTTAAGATCAGATGAGATCAGAAAAGATAAGTTCAGATCAGATCAGACCAGATCAGATCAGATTAGATAAGTTCAGATCAGAAAATTTCAGGTGAACTAAACATAGCCTTAGGGAATTCTATTGATCAGAAAAGGTCAGATCAGTTCAGATCAGACCAGACGAAAAGAATATAGCCTATATTGTGAGATTTTGTAACTTTTCCCAGTGTGGAGATACAATCCTAGTAGGATTCTAATTACAGTGAGAGGACAATATTAACAAAATATATACAGAATAATATCATATCTGTAATAATTTGATTTTATATTATTTCATATAATTAAGTGTTCATACTATATGTAGAATTATCATAGTCAACTTTTAACTCAAATTAATTTATGAATAATTTAGAGAAAATCGGATAAATTACTTAGATTTTACTCAACTTTATTCATAATGCTTACATCTTCTAGTTATGTTACTTGTAAACCAACTCGTCTCAACTCTCGAGCAACCAATTTGTTTGAAGGCAATCTAGCTAGATCACAAGTCCTCATGAACAATAATTTTGAACTTTATGATTAAGGATTAAGGAATCATTAACTTATTATATGAATAATCACGCCTCTATATACATTATTCTCGTAGCAACTAACAAAATCAAAATATCTATATATATTTAAGAAAAATAGAGAAATATATACATGTCGCACTTTATGTCTTCACAAGTGGCAAACTAAGACTTATTCTACTTATAAGTTTACATTATGGTGGATTGATTATGTTTTAGTTGCCGAGATGAAAGTGTTTCTTCTAATTATGCGGGTTAGAAATTATCATTTTAAGCACTCGAATCAGGACATTGCATAGGAAAATGGAGTACTAATTTTTCTCAATTTGTATGTCATGTAACTATTTTTTAAGTTTTTATGCCACTTTACTAAGTCTTGGTAGTTCCAAACTTCTAACAAAGAGCTTTAGTCCAATTTCAAAGTCAGGCAATCGGATTCAAAAGGCTAGAGTTTCAAAATATCGATGGCAAATGCTTATAAATTGGTCCAAGAAAATATATGTAGTCTTGTCAAAAGTATCAAGCATTTTCAATTCTCAAACATAGTACACACTTGAAGAAACTGTCACGCTTAAAAATATCAAAAGCCGATCTATTTTTTCTTTGAATAAAAGTTGATGTTTTGATATTTCGCAGATGTTTCAAAGCCTTCGACATGTTTCATGTTTGTTAGTTAACTAGTTGTTGGCCCGGGCGATGCCCCGAGGTTAATCTATATATTGCATTATATTTTAGTTATTTAAGATGGTTAATGTCGTGCTTTTTATTTTCTTGTTTCGTTAAAGAATGTAACCGATTCATGAGAGTTTGTTGTTTAGGGGTGTTCATAATCGGTTACCTAGTTATTCGGGTACCAAATACGCGGTACTAGAATACGTGGGTACCCCCTTTTCGGGCAGCTAGAAAAGCAGCCCATGACTCGACCCTGAATAACCGGGTACCTGCAAAAGTGTCATAGCTTTTTTTTATTAAAAAAAAAAAAATCATTGGAAGAGCTATAGAAGAAGCTACTATGAGTATCAACTACCGATCCATGTTGATTACAGTGTTTTGAGGTACTACCATGAGTGACAATTGTCAATTGCATGCCAACTCTAATCCTCATTCCTCAAAAGGATATACTACCAATCAACCATAACGTAAATATTCTCACTTGCAGAATGCTTCACAACTAATTTTTTCACTAACATGTTGATTCATCCGATCCATTTGTTTACATGTTGATTCATCTGATCCAACTTCTCCGGTAAAATGTTGATTCTTTTTATTATTCATATTTTCTTTCCCCTCTGAAAGTCACAAGCACAACAACGTGGTATTGGGTAGCTTATAAGATAACTCAATACATTTTCACAATTGTTTATGATCTTATAAGAGGAGATTAAAGTTACTGTGAAAAAAGAAAGAGAAAAAAATATAACGATCCGTTTATTTGGGATACACGTGTAACTTAAAAGCAAGCTCATTAACCGACCCGATTTTTGCATCTTTTTCCCGATTCGGGTACCCGACCCATAAAAATGAAATTTCATATTTATACCTTTTTCTGGTGACATGTCAACATGATGGGTCAAACATATCAGGTCTCTAGAATACTTACAATTTGGTTCTTAAATTAGAAGCAATGTAGTTTATAGCAATGTAGTTAATTGCATGTAATGTTGGGTCTCCTTATTAATTGTGGAGTATATTGTGGGATGTAAGTTACCATATCTTTAATGCTTTTCTTAGATGTATGCTATAGTTTTTTTTTTCTCCCCATAAAAACCAAAAAAAGATTGTAGATTAGTGGTTAGTATGTTTGTATTTCAAGTGAGAGGTTGCGTGTTCGAGCCTTCATACATATATTTTTGTTCATTACTTTGTATCATTTGTTTGGAGGGTGAGGTATATGTGGCAGCATGGCATTTGTTTGCTTTGAGTTTTAGATATATATATATATATAGATGTGCTGATTTACGACTGATCCATTAGGGATTAGCCCAAGAGGATCGAACTCGGGTGGAGAACTATTCATGTACCAAAAAAGTTTATAATATAATACAAACAAATCAATATATTTTATATTTTTGTGTGTGTGAATGAGTGACTAAGCACAATATGTCTTTGACGGATATAGACCTTAGATACCAGTCTACCATACCCACAAGACTTTATTAACTAAGGCACTAAGCTGTATTTTTTTTATTAGGAAAGATAATTGGTCCAAAGACTAACCCCTGCTAGGCTACTAGCCTGCAGGGCACACCAGCTCAGAGGCTGGGTACAAGGCTAAACAGTATGCCCCAACATATTGTTGGGATGAAGATTTGAACCCTGTGCAATGCCCTGGAATTCGGGGTGGTACTCCACTGAGCTACCACCTCTCCCTCAAGGCACTAAGTTGTATGACCTCCACAATATAATTTATTCTCTTCTAATATTTATATGCCTGAAAGACAATTTTGTTCCACATATTTTGGTAAGATGGGAGTTATGTGTTGAGTCGATAGCTAATACGAGTAGTGTTCATGCATTTATCTCTATTTTTTATATTCTTATGCCTATTTCATGATTATTTGGTGTTCATTCCCATCCCCCAACTTTGTTTATCTTTGATATTTAGCTTAGTTTAGTAAGTTGTAGTTGGTTTTTGACAATCCCCGACTTGATTCCAGCCTATCGTTCGATTGACTCTAATGAATGTTCCTTAGTCCTTGTGGAAGGATGACCTTTACTTACCATTATACTTATGTTAGTGGTTAATTAGGTTTAGCTTGATTTAGGGGCTTTTGTTTAACAATGCAAAAAATCCTATGTCAAATTGGTTCTGGGAACTTTCTCCAGGTGCGTATAAGTGAGGACAAAATGCGTCAAAAAAACTTGTGTTGGTTGGTGAAGACAGTTGTGGCCTAGATGCGCAATGGTGACAATAGACTCGACCATGTCAGGGGTCTGAAGTTAAAATATATTCCTAGATGGAAATAAATTATCAGGTCATCTTAGCCTTAGATTAAGTTTAGTCGAGTTTGAATTTTGCATGTTTGGACATAATTTATTGCTCTGACTTGTGTTTAATTCAAGCTGAAACCACCATACATTCTACGTTTCTTAATTAATAAGTGCAACATCTTATTGATTGGCATACATGCTAATGCACAACTTCGACAATTGATGTTTTTGTTCATATATTGTAAATAATTATTTTGTATAAATATTTTAGAAATAATAAATTGAGATTAACCCAGTAACAACTAAAATAGCAACATTTATCTTTACACATTAGTAATTAAATATGGTCAAAGTTAGTATATAAGTAATATAAAAAGTCAAAATGATATATCTATTAAGATATAAAGAAAGTATATCTAAAATTTGGTCAAACCCAATTGGACCATTATCACCGTACCGGCCTCTAAAACTTGTAATATTAAGGCCATGACTGTTTTATAGGATTGTAATAGAAAAGCAAATTAAAATAAAAAATTGCTCTACTAGTAATTAACTTCTTACAAAAATTATAAACATATTATAAATTGATTTGACAAAATGGGAGAGCATGACATGTATTAGTAACTCATCATTATTCGATCATTAGTATCATTATACATGCACTTCAAGCTTACAATTCATATATAAAAAATTTTATTAATTAAATCATTAAATATAATCGTCAACTAATTAGAAAATGAAATAATTACGCACGTACAAGCTTTGTGTACGTACGTAAAACAAATAAAAAAACAAATATAATCTTGATCATTTCTTCAGTTTTCCCTCACCAACTATGCAAATAAAAGTTTATTTTATCTAAGGTTAATATGTATACACATGCATATTATATATTCTTCACACAAAGGTGCAAGAGCGCACAAGACTCATTTGCGCGCACAGCTTGGAGTAAAGCAATTGTGGTTTGAGCCTGATGGAGGAGATGGACCCTTAGTAACCTTATTTTGTGAAAAAACTTTAGCCTCTTTTTGCACCCTCATGCTTTCATGCTCAACTAAGCTTTGTTTTTGCACCCTGCAATTTGCATGCTGCATAAGAACATTGAAACTTAGCAACAAAATTAGGAATACTAACGGTTTAGTTAGTTTGACACAGGGCCGGATTTTAGCATGTGCATAAAGGTCTGCAGCACAGGGCCACATTTTCTAGGGGCCTAATATCGAGGTTAAGCCCTGGAAAAATATCTCAATTACAAGGAATGCTCCTTTTTCTTTCTCTCTTCTATTAATGATACCTCTTTCCCAAAGTTTCTCAAATCACGCTTCTACTTATAATAGGGGCCTCATTTTGTTATCAGAACAGGGCCAGAAGAATCTAAAAAACGGCCCTGGTTTGACAAGGGTATTCATTTTGTTGGTTATATAAATATATAGTTTGTTTATGTATTTGCTGTTAATTAAGATAACTAGAAATGCGAATATTTTGTTTTGAATGTATGTAAAGAATTAAACACTTTTGAGTTATATAATGAAAAAGAGGTGCGTTAATTGTATTTATATATACGAAAGTCTTATGCATTGGCCTTGCTAAATAGAAACTCGGTGGAAGCTAAGGAAATTTGTTGCATTGGTATATGTACGTTAGGACTTGAGACTTGGACTATTGAAAAGTTATGGATCGGAATTTGGTATTATTTTGTAACGTGTAATAAAGGTAATAGAATAGGTATAAGGATTGAAATGTTATGCAAACCGTATCATGATAATTGGGGTTTGACATCATATTCATATAATACAATTATCTCAACATCTCAGTCTTGTCAAGTATAAAGCTAAGTCATTTAGTTAAATCCTAATTATGTTTTGAATAATGTATGGTTTGAAAGACGAAGAGGTTGATTATGGAAGTCATCATGTTTTGTATGTTGTTCTTATTAGGTAAGTTTAGGTGTAAAAATGAATACCTGTAAAGAGACCTGACCAATCAAATAGTTTTTCATGAAAATAAAACAGACACTCTTTGGTGCATCTGTTACACCATAATATAACTTGGTGTAACAACCCAAAAATCATAGCTCTTTTGTAAATAAACTCAAATGACATGAAATAAATAACAAAATGAAATCAGATTCATATCATTATTTTTATAGTCCATGTCATTTATGTTGTAGTTTGTGTCTTTATGTACGTGTGAGACTTTGTCACATAATAAGTTACGGTATAATATGTTACACCTAAATAAAATAAAAACTCTATATTTGGTCAAGGGTCATCTATAATATTTTCTACTACTTTATTATGTACTCCATTCATCCCATAATATAATACTTCTTTCATTTTTTAATGGTACGGTCGACCTCTAAAATCTTTGACCAAATATACTCATTAATATATCTGGTTAGATTAATATCAATGCGTACTTTTATAATATCAACATTTTTATAATTTTTGTTAAAGCGAAATTAAAGATGTTGATGGCTAAAGGTATGTTTTGGATACCGTGCAAAAAAGAAACAAACGCTATATCATGAAAGGGAGGGAGTACATAGTGCAATGAATCTCTGACAATAACCCTAGAAAACTGATAGGTTTTGGGAATCAAATAAAATAATATATTACACTAAAAAATGATAGTGTGTTTCCGCAATACTTGATTTATTGTTTTTACGTATGGACTTTATATCAGTTGAAATCCCTTGTAAGTATGGGGGAGAATTTGCCATTTTGGGATCCCTCTTATAAGAGGTGAGACTCAATCCCGTAAATTCTACAATTACAGGTGATATCAATACCACTAGACTATGATAGATAGCTAGTGAATTTTCAAGATCTCTAAGCATACCAAAGCCAACTATGACTACGCAAAATACTAATTATTCTTTAATATTTACTTTTAACAGCTCCAGTTATAAAACTTTTTCGATCCACGCCCTATGCTCCCCTCATATAATCAGGTTCCTTTTTATTAAATGTAGTGATCAACTGGTCAATGTAAATGTGTACTCCAATTGCTTTCAAGTTGTCAAACCATTCTACGAAAACTTTCGTAGTTCAAGGTCGCTCTACGCTGTAGGAAGTCCAACTTTAAATTAGTCAGGCAAGGGATTCGTACGTGGTGAACAAGAAAGAAGTCTAGCATCAAATTGCTAGTGTGTCCAATCGGAAGGGAGTTGAAAATTTTACAATACCCAGAAAACAATGAAGAGATTTAGAATGCAAATACTTAAAGTTGCTAGTAGAATGGAAATTCCAAATATTATATATGAGTCAATAAAAATGGTGAGCCTTTTCAACAATAAAACAGTTCAAAGTCTTGTCAAAATTATATAAAGCCAAACTTTGTTTTAGTAATGAAGGTTGTCAAACCCTTCAAAAAAAATTTAGAAATTGAAGGTTGTCAAAATTACTTATGATAAGTTTTAGAATTTCTAAATGTTTCAACGCCTTGAATGATACAAGTAAATACTCTTTCTGTCATATAATACACTGCTTGTTTTATTTTTTGATGGTCAAACTTTAAAATCTTTGACCAAATATACTCAATAATATATCAAGTAAACATACTCAAAAGGGACATTGTTAGAATCGTCTTAATATGTACTTTTATAATATCAACTTTCTGTAATTTTTATTAAACGAAATTGAAGATATTGATGGTCGAAGGTACGTCTAAAATACCGTACAAAAAAGAAATAAGCACTATATTTGTGAGACAGAGTGTGTATAACTCTAATCAGTAATTAGAAGTAAAGATGATCAAAGGGTTAATCTAGCTAGGATCACTTCTCTTTTCGGCTTATATATTGAGACTTATCCTTTACTTACTTTTAAGTATCCCTATATTCTCTTTACTCATATATTTTACTTCTATACCCTTCACTCCTCCTTTCTCTCAAACCTCGCAATTGTTACTAACAAAATATTACGTATGAAATTGTTTCGAAGAAACAACAGAATAATAAGCTTCTTGTACTACGAATTGATAATATCATACTCAAACATTCTTTTTAAATTTACACACTTTCTTTTTTGGTCCGTTTTCTATATATAGCAACATGTCCCATCTACTTTCTACTCTTTTTCCACCCATGTGATCCAGTTTTTAATATATTAACCCATCTAATCAAAATTTCTATGTCCACCATCTATTTAGAGTCTCTCTTACATAATTATTATTCAGGTTTCTCTCTCCACCTTTTTAGTTTCTCTCTCACATATTTAGACTTATTCATTTATTTTCCCCAAAGTAAAGTGAGTACGTAAAATAAAAAGAAACCGGGTAATAGTGAATTAGTTGGAAATCAATGCTCCTCTAATTTTTCCCTATTCAAACAGTTTTCACATGCAAAATTATTAATCTTTTTACTCTTTATTTCCATCACGTTAGTCTGTCTAATTATTTCCTGTTCAAAGAGTATTATCTTAGTAGATATTAATTGATTGGTTATCATACATTCATGCCTCTCAAACTAATCAAATTTTATCTTCGATAGTGAGACAGTATTGTAATCTATTCTACTTTTAGAGAAAGCTGTCGGAGTCAATACTCCAATAACGAACCACTTGGGAGTAGAGATGGCTATCGGGTGGGACTGACCGGATCCACCATTGAACCGACCTGCAAGAAGTCCGACCTAGACAGAACCGCCAGGGGCCTGAACCGGCCTGGAATCGGACAACCAAACGGGTTCTCGTGGGCCAAATTGATGAGTGAAGAAATCGGCCCGCTCCAGCCCTGAACCGGACCGTGAATCACACTCACTCTGAACTGGACCGTGAACCACATTTACCCTAAATCATACCGTGAACTATACTCAATCCTAAATCGGCTCGTTAAACCGATCGAGAAAATGCATAAAAAAATTATCCTTGGGGCAGTTATCAAAGTGTATCAGTATATGGACGGCCTCGAAAATCATCTATTGTAAATACTAGTGCATTTACAATTAAAATTTAAAAATTAAAACACATATTCATTTATGAAAAAAAACTGAATCAGTGGATCAAACCTAAACCAGCTCAGCCCTAAATCGGAATGTAAATCGGTTCAGGTTTGAGAAAACCCAACCCTAAACCTGAATTGAACCAGTCCAGTTCAAATTCATGCTGAACTGAATTGGCCCAGCCGTTATTGGCCATGTTTACTTGGGAGTCTCGGAAAGTCACTCTCCAATAATAAATACTCTAATATACTCTCATTCGCCGTTATTGGAAATGCTCCTAGGTAAGCTGGCATTTGGCAAGTGGCAAGTGGCAAGTGGCAAGTATATGACATTTATCATTTATGAATCATATACTAGTACAGTAGTACTACGCTTACCGATTGCATGCGTTTACGTACCTACACGCATGTTGATAGTTCAGTAATCTTGAACTTTCACTTGAATTGGTCACCAATCCATATCTTTATTTCATTTTGAAATATCAACAATTAGGTGTTTAGTCTAAACCGTCGTTCAAAATAGCTTGTAGGATGAATACGGCAAGATGCATGCTTAATATCTACAAGCTAACTAGCAGCTCCCTTTTGTATAAAATGGAATTATAAAGCGTGAATATTGAGAAGAGAGCATATGTTATTTTATTCAAATATCTAGATAATTACATTATTGTTTTATGCTTACATCCTTATTATACTTCAATATTCAAAATAAAATAATATGAATCTTTTTTAGTACATCATAAACCCAAATATACAAGGTAATCAAATACATAAAACAGATGTACTTCTATATATAGAAAATTAATTAAATTAATCCCTTTCCTCGATTTACTTAGTTTAATCTTAGTTAAACATTATTGTACTTCTATATTTCAGCTGAAAATAATATTGACTCATTTACGTGCACAAACTGGAGTGTAACATTTCTTATTTGGCCCGGACGATGAAAGTGATTGATGTTGATCAACACTCTTAACACCTAAGAAAACTTTAGCCTCCTCTTGTATCCCCTTAGATTCATCAATATGATGAATAACCTCACAAGCTCTTCTGTAACATCCTACCATTTCCATGTTGCATCAGAATGTTAAAACTTAACAACAAAACTAAGATCATCAAAGGTTTAGTTAATTTGAGAAGAGTGTTCATTTTATTGGGTCTATATTAATTGGATATAAAGTATTATTACGTGCGTGTATGTTGACGACTTGACGTGTTGGTTTTTTAAAAAACTTAGGAAGCTAAGTGTCAAAACCTTGTGGCTTTTTTCTATGTAGGTAATAAAGTTAACAATTTACGCTATGCACAATCTACAAAACGTGGGTTATATATGTGCGTTTATATATCCTACTAATCCTAGCTCGAGAACTGTATTTGGTGTACTTTTGCAAATTGCTTTGCTATTGAAGTTTGATGCAGATCAAACACGCAAAAATTAACATCCTTATATGTCATGGTTTAATTTTTAAATACAGAAGGCCTCCACAATAAGTAGCAAAATCGGACCTTTCATGTCATGGTTTTATGCACGACTTGAATTCAACCAACTTATTAAAAGGTGATGAAGAGACAGTAAGTTAGATAGCCCTTCTAATTAGGCCATAAGAACTATATTCCTACTGTGTTGTTCAATTTACTATTCGCGTGAGTACGATGTAAAATTCTCATATTGTTTTGTATATAGTTGTATTGTTTGTATATGGGTGATAAAAATGCATATATTCTATTTGTGTGTAAATCAATTCGAGTCTATTTCATAGCAACTCCGGTCTCCGGCCATTAAAAAACACTGTCATGAAAATAAAATAAGTTACTTTCCTAGCTATTATGATGTTCCCGTAAAAGCATATTGGCCAGAACTTGATTTTTGACTGGGCTTCGAAATGAAACATATTTTTATAGATAAGGAGAAACTATGACAAGTTGAGGAGAATAAAGGGAATTCCAATTTGTCCAAGGTGAGAATCGATCCCAATATCTCTTGGAACCAGGAGAGAAGCTCTAGCCACTAGACTATCCTTCACTCTCACATCAAAAGAGAACATGAAAGAAACAAAAGATTAGAATATCATAATTTGAAGATTAGAATATCAAAATTTGAGTTATGTTCGATACAAAAGATCAGAATTAAAAGCCGTGTAGTTTAAGACTAAGTTAGCACATTTTTTTTTTTGTAAAGGTAGACTAAGTTAGCACATGCCTAAGTTAGCAATGGTCCATTCTTGTAACTTGTAAATTGTAATATACTAAAGTTTGGCCGGTCAAAAAAAAAAAAAAAAAAAACCAAGAGTTTCAAGCATCATAGAAATTAGAAAGTGCCGAACATTCAAGAAATGTGCCGTTTGCAAAAAGCCATAAAAATATACAGTTCACTTTTGTTAAATCACTATGAAACATTAAATTGTTGCTAATTAATCCTCCAAACAATAAAAGGCCAAAATTTATTGAGATTGATGGAAAGAGTAAATTATTTTAGAATTTCTAATAATTGTTCTAGGAGTTAATTAACGTGGTTCCTTAATTAGGTCTGATAGTCATATTACTAAGTGTATATAATCTATCTGTTACAGAGTAAAGGGGTACACGATGCAACTTTAAAAACAAGAGAGTAACTAGTGCGAATTTCCTAAAACTTCAGTAATATCTCATGAAATTTCATAAGTTTATAATATCAATATATTCAAAATGTCTAAAATGTTTGATCTTTTGTAAAAAGTGAGTAGATGCTAAAACCTAAATTCTAATATAGCATATCAGATATTTTTCAAACTTTTGAATTATATTATACTGAATTGACGTAGATTAACTTAATTAAGCTTGATTAGGTTGTCGATATTATTACTTTGATAAGAGTTTCATTTGATAGACATCGTACTTAATTAGAAGTATATGTTTGAGATTTGATTTTGTTTATGCATTACGTGCTTCCGCTATATATTCTAAACAAAATTTAATATGTGCTTAGGTAAATGATAAACTTTATCATGCAACAAAAAGAGAGACAAGTGTATAAATTGAGTACCTCAAAAAGATGCATTCACATTATAAATACGTACTGGCGAAGAGGAAAATTAGGCAAAATTTTCTTATACAAGAATAATTAATAAAGTGGTGTCGGAGTCATCACATGATGATTTGACGTGTCTATTTTATTATAATCGAGTATAATAATACTTAATTTAATTAGTAAACATAAATATAATACTCCTATAAATTAAATCATACATATACACCATAAAAGTTTTGATAAGTAGTAACTGTCAATTTTTTGTATTAAAAATACCCTAAACTAGGGTTGGTGCAAGTACAATCCTTATACCCGACTATAAAAAAAAAAAATATTTGCGTTAAAATCAACTTCCAAAACCTATACATGTTTCCATTCACGTATACTACAGAAAAAATTAGTATATAAAGATCGTACACCTCACTCAAAAGCTCACCAACTTCCCACCAAGGGAAGGAAAAATCACTAGTGTTATTCACACTCTTCAACAAATATTATGTTGAATGTACTCAACAAAAGAAAAAGAAAATTCCTTTGCTCTAATTAAGCCCTTGGCAAAACTTTATCACCCTTCACAATAGAATTACTTGAAGGCTCAAAATGGATGGCATTCTCAGACCGGAAGGCTAGCGGCGTCATCATCTGATTCTTAGCCACCTTATCGCGCCGCTTACCAACACCGCCGGAATCCACCTCCATGGCGCAACGACCCTTGCCGCCACTCTTGGGGATGTGAGTACACGGGCTAGCATTCGAAGGCGGTACCGGACCCTTAGGCAATGACACAAATAACATGTCCTTTTGCTCTTCTTTCAATGGCCTCACTGCTTCAATCGCATCAAACCTTGTTGCCAATAATATGAATACTATTGTAAGCATTATAACATTATATAAACATCCTTTTCTTTGTGAAAAACCCATGTTGAGCATGTATTTCATGCACAAAACTCAAAGTGTTAAGAATGTGAGGAAAAATTGAAATTTTAAGAGTTATGACTTTCTTCCTTGGTTTATCTTAGAAATGGTTGGATATATGCAAGTAAATATAGTTTATGTGGTTATGGCTTATATATATAATGCATGGCATGATACTATAATATAAATGGGAATAGGTGGGCATTGACTTTTATACGTTATATTTTAGGAAGTGGTTGACTAAAGTTTACAAGGAGGGTGCTTGAATTGAAAGAATTGAAGTGGAATAAATCAAAAGTATGACGCACACGGTTAGACTGAATAATCCTACATAAAAAGCAAAAAGTTGTGTGCTTTAATGTCCATGCCTAAATATTATGTTTTTTTTTTAATCAGTAACTAGTAAGTATATATTTCAGACTAAATATTATGTTTTTTTCATCAATAACGTGATTTTCACCAACTTTTGGCCGGTGAAAATTCTAACAGCATTTTGTGCAAGAATACAGATACAGTTGTAAAGCGCGGCAGTGTTTTAACCAGTACAAGTGTAGTACGGATTAAAAGGTGTAATATGGACATATTAATGGCTCATTTGGTTCAAACTACGAAATGGAAAGGGAATGGAATGAGTTAGAGGAGTGGAATTGTAACAATAACTGTTACTTTTATCGATTGTTTGGTTCAATGAAGGAAAGGAATCATTCAAGCTGCCACCACACCAAATTGCAGATGTGAAAACTCGAAACCCGGTAGTATTCAACAACTAAAATTTCGGATGTGAAAATTTTCAGGGCAAAGGTAAGCAAAACCTCCCAAAAAGAACAATTTTGATAAATTTGTCATTCAAAAATCGGAAAAATTAAAATAAATAATCCCGTGAAATTAACCGATAAATTGTGAATAACAAAGTTCTTTGAAGCCGATGTCGAAAACTATTGTTCATGTCGCACCAAATCCAACAAATCCAAAAATTTCAACAACAAAATTCAAAATGCTATAAATCACATGCTTACCAAGACAAAATTGATCCTCAAATTGAGAAATTGGAAAATCTTGCATGATATGTTGCAATTATCTTCACGAAATCATCAATGGAAGATAGAGAAGAGAGGAGAGGTCAGGTGAGGTGAGGTGAGGTGAGACTTGAGAGAGAGAAATGACAGGGATGGGGATTAGATTAGAGGAGGTAACAACTTTGTTACCGCTGGGTGAAGTAAGGTAACAAATGAGGGGATTGGGTTACAACTAAGTAAGGGATTAGGTTTCCCTGGGTGTTGAACCAAACAACTTAAAACGGAAACAAGGTTTTCATTCCGTTTCCAGTCATTGTTTTTAGTGAACCAAACATGGGCTAAGTTATTAACTGGTCGGTTAAAGAAGGATAAAATTAAAGCAAATTAAAGGATGAAGTTCATGTTTGTCGAACAACACTAATAATAAAAAAAATTAACGACGTCCTGCTAACAAGCTGAGTTCTTCTTTTTCTTTTTTTTGACATCACGAAAATTTACATCAATTAAAAACCGAAATTACAACCTAATGCTATTACAACCAAACATAAAACGTAAAGCAAATAAGCATTAAGGCGAGTTTCGCAAGCTCTTACATACTCTACTAAGAAAACCGAAATTATATATTGATGATCCAATATTATTGTTTAAAGCCGAGTTCTTATACTCTTGAAGGTTAGTTCTCAATATTTTTGAACTTGAATTTTGTCTACGCCACAATTTTGTGGCTCACTTTAAACAAAGATCCAAATTTCAATAATGCTGAAGGTGCAAACCCGAAGGTTAGAAGTCTTGGAATGAGAGCATTTCTTATACACAAGGGTGTATCATGTGCATTGTAGTATACCCAAGGCTTGTTTTTGCTTATTTACTTATTTGCTCATTTAGAACTCTGCCTATTGTGGGGATTTTGCTCATTTGGACGTTCTCAATGAGCAATAAGCAAAAAAATAGTCTTGAGTGTACCATGCTCATAGTACACCGGGTATATCCGGGTGTATGATAAAAGTTGTAAGTTAGAACTCAATTGAACAAATTTCAATCATTTGTAAATCATACTCCCTCCGTCCCATAATATAGTGCTTACTTCTCATTTTTCACGGGAATTAAGGTAAATGGAATGAGGAGTAAGATGTTCCAAAAATAATAATTAATGATGTGCTTTTTTAGTGCTTTTATCTTGGAACTAGTTATTTATTGTATTTTTCCACTAAAAAAAATATCAAAAAACAATAAATGTTCCTTGGAATGGTGTAAAACAATAAGTAGGGGCACATATTTTTAAAGAAATATAGGGGTATTCTGGAAAGTTTGTGTAGAAATTAAGGATATTTTAGTCCAAATAAATAGATTAAAAAGAAATAGGCACAATATTTTGGGACACCCAAAAAGGAATGTGAGCACTATATTATGGGACGGAGGGAGTAGTAATTACATTGTAAATTAGAGTTTATATGTATCGAGTTTTTTATGATTGCTTCATCATCATGCGCGTGCCCTTTAATTTTATTATGAAGTACTTAATTCCTCCATTTTTAGTAGTTGCAACATTTTCACTTTTACGCTATCTATATGCTTATTTTGACCATAAATTTGTGACCAATAAATAACGTAACCAAGTTTTTCCTTGCAAGATATATCTTCCAGAAGGATTAATTAAATGTTCAATTGAAATTTTTACAAGGTAATATCTTAATAATGGATCACATTGTTACTAAAATGGATTGCTTTTTTTTATTGTTGCCATGGTCTGATATAAGAAGTTATCATTATTAAATTAGTATCGAATTTGAATATTGTTTTTGATACATATTCAGTATTGATATTATGATGTGGTATTTTGAATTATATAGTCAAAATAAAACCTAAAAAAGTGTTGGTACCTTATTTATACGCCTTGTAATTTAAAATAGAATTGCTTATATATCGTAAAATTTTTTTTTTCCATTGTATAGTAATCATACTCATTTCTGTAACTACTTATTTTTCGAGATACTTCCACCTTATCCAAAAGATCTTCCTACATTTCGTTTTACTTCATTTCTAAAAGATCCTACTTTTACTCTATTCCTCATTAGATAAAAGTATGTTTCCTTTCCACACTACCTTGCTCCACTTGTTGGACCTACATAATTCTACACTCTCTCACAACCACAATCTCTCCTCCCATTTAAACAAAAGGACCTACTTTTAAGCTCTCTCTCCTCATTCCTTGTTATCTAATACTACAATAAATAGAAAGAGTTGCAGAAAACAGCAGAAGTATTTATTTAAAACTTCAAAATTTCTATATTATCATATTAGACATGGACTATATTCTCCATGATTTCTCCTTCTCATAATACTCCATTTATCTTGCCACCTTATACTTATGTTTCCATTAGTACAGTTAGTAACAAGGGATAATCTTCAATTATTCTATCCTCCGTAAATCGTGTGCATAATTATGTAAAAAGATTATTTAAAAGGATCTCTTTAGGTCGTCTATTTATAAGAATGATGTTCTCAGGGTGAAACTTAATATACTTAATTTGTGTGTACATTCCTTGGACCACATTAATCCTAGCCAGTAGGAGCTAGTGAATACATGATATTCATCCTCCGATTTTCATCAGTTTGACTTTGCAGCGCTTGTTCTTTTCCATGGTTTCAAGCACATAAAGTTGACCATTATTAGGTAGTATTCCATTTTTATTGACTGTAGTAGATCTTAGTAGTCACTACCTACCAAGAAATAATAATGTTTACCATTTATATATCTAATCTAATTACGTATTAGTAAATACTATTACAATTTATAATACTATTTTTTTGACGGGATAATTTATAATACTAAAATACACATTCGGTTGATTTTAGCAAATTATCCAACATCATGATGCATTATTATTATTTATATTAGTGAAAAATATGGTCAAAACTTATAAAATATTTGACCTTTAAAAAGCAAATGTCACATCTAGACTAAAGTATGGAGGAAGTATTTCTTTCCAAACACAATCCACACACATTATTATATAAAAAAAGCCAACTATCAAAGACAAACACATGTATTAGTATTTCCCTTAATATAATATAAACACATGAAAAAATGGGAGAATTCACTTGACAAGTATTTAATTAAAATTCATATATATGTTATTAATATGCACTTCATCCTTACACTTTCGATAGAGCAATAAATAAATGTATTCAATATAATCGTAAACTAACAAGTACTTGAAAGAATCCATGTATACAAATAAACTTCATACACATAACTAAAGAATAAATTAATAATTTGTTAAATTAATTTTTCAGCTCTTCCATACCATCACATACATATAGTTTTGAATAATGACCAATTTTATGACCTTGCAGAATGAGAGAGTAATACTCATTTACGTGTACAAACAGGAGTATTGCATGTAGGGTTTGAAGTTGATGGAGAAGATGGGCTTTTAGTACTTTTAACTTCGAAAAATAGTTTTGCTAGCTCTTCAAACCATACTTTGGTGCTCCCATCTTTAACTTCGGGATCAAGAAAGCTCGGTTTTAGCACTCTACAACTTGCTTGATGTATAAATACATTTAAACTTAGCAACAAAACTAAGATTATCAAAGGCTTATTTACTTTGAGGAAGGCGTTAAAGGTCATTTTGGTGGATATATATAATGTATGTGTGTGTATATTTATATGTTTGTAATGTAGTTGATGTATTGGTTATCGATCGATATATCTGGAATGAATGCTTGTGATTTTGAGAGTTTGTGAAAATATAATCACTTTGGGTTGTAATTAATAGTGTTATGAATTATGGATTGTCCAAGATTTGGGTTTTAATTTATAGTGTTATGAATTATTATTGTGCAAGATATAGTACTGTAGTATTAAGAATTTTCTTGTTACATGGCAGGACTCGAGACTTGGACCATTGAAAAGTTGTGATTCTGAATCTGGTGTATAGTACTAGTTTATTGTAACGTGTAATTGAGTAAGAATAGGTAAAAGGCTTGAATTTATGCAAACCGCGCTTTTGAGTTTTGACAATTGAGAATTTGACATCATCACATTACAAAACTACAAAATACAGGTGTAAATCGACATAGTCATTATCATCAAATATAGATATAGCATATATTGCATAATACTAATCAACATCAGACCCTTTATTTAATTTTGATGTACAGAACCATACATTTAATTTAAGAATATTCAGGTAGAAATTCAAATAAACAGCTGCGTATATTTTTATTTGGAAAAATTGTAAAAAATAATCCCAAGTTTCAGGTGTCTTCCCATATTAATCCCAAGTTTAAATTATTTTTGAATAATCTGAAGTTTGGGAGTCATCTTCCCATATTGGTCCAAAAGACCTATAATCGTTTGAACCAATTTTAAAAAGTTGATAAGACACCATTTTATTTAAAAAAATCACCTCTAATCGCCTTCATCACCACTCCACTATTAAAATGAAAAGCAAACGGAAATGTTTCACGCGGCGTATTGACCTTTAAAACGAGTTTTAAGCCGACTTTTTTCACTCGAGACCAATAAGGGAAGACTACTAACAAACTTGAGATTATTTAAAAATAATCCAAAGTTGGGATTAATTTGGGAAGACGGCCAAAACTTGGGATTATTTTTGACAATTTTTCCTTTTTATTTTGATTAATCACCATAATCTTTTTGATGATTGAAACAACTTAGGGGTTTATAATGATTTTTAGGCCTATATTACATTGTGAGATTTTGTAAATCTAATTTCCCCAGTGTGGAGATACAATCCTAGTAGGATTCTAATTACAATGAGAAGACAATATTAACAAAACGTTTACAAAATAATATCATATCTAATTATTTGATTCTACGATAATTTTATGTTATTAAATATTTATATTGGACGTAAAACTATGATAGTCAAGTTGTCTACTTTAAACTGTCTTGGTTCGATTCCCAAAAAAGTGAGACTTAAAGAAAATCGATCGGTAAAGTTAGATTTATTCAACTTTATTCGTTATATATGTTGTATCTTTTAAATCTATTCCTTGTAAACCAATTTGTCTCAACTCTCGTCTCTCAAGCAATCAATTCGTTTGAAGACCATCTAGCTAGATCACAAGTCTGTATGAACAATAAAATTAAATTCATGAACAATTCGTGAGGCGTGAGCTAAACAAGGTAGCGGACCATCTAGAGCTCGGGATAGCAGGAAGCAAATTATGTACCTAAATGGTGTTAGGGTTATTCCCCAAACCCCTGATGATTGTATGGAAGTTATTCTATCGGATTGTTGTAGGCTTTCAAGCCAAAACTCGGATTATGTTTAATTTATGATATTTTGTCTCTATATATATGTTGCTCTCCTACCAACTAACAATAACAAACCATATAATTGAACTAAGGGAAATAAAGGAATAGTGGCACTTCTAAATCTTCACAAGTAGCAAATGTATAATTAATTTAACAAACTATTTAAGAGAATTACAAGAGAATAACTTCTAATTATGCGGGTCAAATATCATTCTGAGCACTTGAATCCGCACATCAAATGCGAAAATTTGAGAAATTTACAATTGCTTTACAACTTGCGATTCAACTGATGTACTATTTATTTTAATTTTGGAATATTATCTCAGATAACCCTGACTTATAAGCTTTTTTCCAATATAACCCTGACTTTGGCAGACCTGTCTCCGATAACCCTGAACTTGATTTTTGTCATTAAACTGGACGGAATTAGTCACGGCGTTAACTAAACCCTAACTTGGTTTGACTTTTGCTAAATTCATATATCTCTCTTGTTCTTCATCTATTCTCTCTCTTGTTTTTCATCTCTTCTCAAGCCCATCATTCTCTTATTTTTTCTTGGAACCATCATCTCCACCACCACCAAGCTTAAACAATCGCATAGCAATGGCAGGAACCAATCACATATCAAAGTCAACTACACCACCAATTTCAACTTCAATGACGATTTCAGAGAGAAAACCACATTTATTAGAGCCATGTCATCATCTTCATCTTCATTTGGGTCTCGGCTAGAAGACTCCATAAAGAAAACAATTACTGACAACCCAGTTGTTGTTTACTCTAAAACTTGGTGCTCGCAAGTCTCTAACTCATTAATTTTTTTAAGTTTATAATTTTTCTTCACTAGGTTTTTATGACAATAATTTCTTGTGCTGATTTACTTTTGTGAAATGGGTTGTGTTAATTTCTGCTCTTTAAGTAATTGTATTAGATTTATGGGTTCTTTTTTTTATATAAAAAGAATGCTTATATTTTTCTGAAGTTTGCAATTTTTTTTCATGGGGTTTTAAATAATTTCTTGCCCTGGTTTATATTGTGAATTGGGTTGTTTGTTAATTTCTGCTGATTTCTTGGATCATGATTACTTCATTTTGCATAAAAGACTGTAAATTTTACAATGATGATGGGCTTGAGAAGAGATGAAGAACAAGAGAGAGAAGAGATGAAGAACCAGAGAGAGAAATAGATGAATTTAGCAAAAGTCAAACCAAGTTAGGGTCTAGTTAACGCCGTGACTAATTCCGTCCAATTTAATGACAAAAATCAAGTTCAGGGTTATAGGAGACAGGCTTGCCAAAGTCGGGGTTATATTGGAAAAAGGCCTATAAGTCAGGGTTATCTGAGATAATATCCCTTTATTTTTCTAATATGTATGTAATATGTAACTATTTTTGAAGTTTTCATGCCACTTTACTAAGCCTTGGTAGTTCCAAACTTCTTATTAAGAGCTCCTAGTCCAACTTCAAAGTCAGGCAATCAGATTCAAAAGGTTAGAATTACAAAAGGTGAGGAAATGAAACTTTCAAAATATCGATTGCAAATGCTTATAAATTGGTCCAAAAAAAAAATATTTAGTCCTTATTTCTATTGGAAAAAAGTAGAAGTATATATTTTAGTCTTGTCAAATGTAACAAGCATTTTCAATTCTCAAAAATAGTAAATAGTTGAAGAGAATGTCGCACTTCAATATGTCAAAAGCCGACTTTTTTCTTTGAATAAAAATTGAAGTTTCGGTATTTCGGAGATGTTTCAGAATTCAGTGCCTTCGACCATGTTAGTGAATAGGCTGATCCCATAGGATCGGACTTGGGTGGAAAATTTCATGTACCTGAAAAATCAATAATAAAAATAAAATTTTATATAATTTATTCTCTTGTAATATTTATATTAGCAGATCCAGAAAATTTACGCAGTACGGTCAAAATAAAATTATTAGTTTTTTAGTGGGTTCAAAGTTCAATTTTGTAAGAGATTTTTAAAATCTTAAATTATTTAAGGAAATTTTCCAAAATTTTATGGGGTCAATTGACCCCGGCCACTCGGCACAATGTAGATCCATCCATAAATTATATATATCAAAGGACCAACTCAACCTAAAGTTTGAGCTGATGGTTGAATAGTTATGATACTCTATCACGCCCCCTCACGCGAGAGCCCTTTAGGCTTGAAGTGTGGATGTAGCACAAGCTTTATCATCCCTAGCGCTAAATATTCCACTTAGAAAGGAGGGGTGGATGAGATTTGAACCCGTGACCTTTATGTCGCGCTTGCTGGTACCATATCAAAGGATTGACTCAACCAAAAACTTAAGCTGATGGTTGGAGTCCATGAATAGTTTTATACTCTATCAATATACAATAGAGACAGTTTTGTTCCCCATATCTCTATTACATAAGTGAAGGGGGGAGGCATGGTACGGTGTCCCCCCTATTAAATGACTATAATACCTTTATTTTTTTAATTACATCAATTTTGTTTAAATTTTTAAAATAATAATGGGTAATCAATCAATCAAAATATTTGTCTTTTTAAAAATACTAAAATTAGAATAACTTAAAAATTTTAGGTTTAAATAAAAAAGGAAAGTCTAAAAAAGTTTACAAAATTAAAACACAAAGATAACAAATTTATTTAAGAATATCAAAATCTTCCATCAAAAGGAAAAATTGTCAAAATAAAAAAATCAGCAATATACTTCCACTACATTATAGTCATGTAAAGAAATGATCATTATAATGGGTTTATATAATTTCAATTTGTGTAAGGCAATTACATATAGGATAATAAGGTCAGATTAAGACAACGTACTACATTTGAAGTTTTAGCTATACTATCTATGATAAAGCAATAAGAGTTAGAATTGAAAATATATAGTTCACAGCTAAATCTAAATTCAAAAGAAGACAAAAGAAAAGCACAAAGCTAGATATGAAGGTAATATTTGCAATTATGGAGAACATAAATTTGAATCAAATTTGGGATTAAAAAAAGTAAAAAATAGAAAAGAAATATTCTTTTTTTATTTGATTTCCACGAATAAATAAAGACAAAAATTTATTTGCAATTATGAATTAATTTGCTAATCAAATTAGATAAACTTGACAAAAGAGGTGATTGTGCAATATTCTTATGGACATTTTTTAGTACTATATTTAAAATATTAATTAGAAGTGCATGCTTTCTGTAATTACTTTGGTTTCGCTCTATTATACTTATTTGAACTGATCCGATCCAAACTTATTTTTGCTGAAAATAACTTCTAATATGTTGAACAAATAGAGCCTTTATTGGAAAAAAAAACTGTCAACTTAAACTACTATAACGAGTTGTCGCTACATGTTTTGCGTGCATGTAAAACTAGCTACTCGATATGACAAAATATCACTATAAGATAATGAATCACTCCTCTGCGGAGGCGTAGCATATTATTCACATTATATATCAGTAGACCATACAACCCTACTTTACATAAATACCTACTTACCATAATTACATGAAGCTAAATAGGTACACTAAATATATTTACATATATTTACGCTAATACGCCCCCACAGTTGGAGCAGGAGGAGGACGGATGCTCAAACTGGATCGAAAATCCGTAAACAAGGGCTGAGGAAGACCCTTAGTGAAGATATCTGCAAATTGAGAAGAGGAAGGCACATGAAGAACACGAATATGACCAAGAGCAACCTTCTCACGAACAAAGTGAATGTCCATTTCGACATGCTTAGTGCGTTGATGTTGCACTGGGTTATGAGACATGTAAACAGCACTAATATTATCACAATACACCACTGTAGCCTTCTTTAATGGACAATGTAGCTTAAGCAAGAGATTACGAATCGATGCCGTCTCAGCAACAACATTAGCCACACCTCTATATTCAGCCTCTGCACTAGATCGAGACAAAGTAGCCTGCCTCTTGGAAGACCAAGAGATAAGATTATCACCAAGAAACACACAGTAAGCTGAGGTGGAACGACGAGTATCTGGGCACCCGCCCCAGTCTGCATCAGTGTAAGAGACAAGGCCCGTAGCAGGAGCCGAGGAGAAGTGCATGCCATAGTCAAGAGTGCCCTTAAGATACCGAAGGATACGCTTGAGAGCATGAAAATGAGGATCACGTGGCGCATGCATAAATAAACATACCTGCTGAACTGCATAAGAGATATCCGGGCGAGTGAAGGTAAGATACTGAAGAGCCCCTGTAAGCTGACGATATAAAGTAGGATCGGCAAGAGGCTTCCCACTAGAGGCACTGAGCTTAGACTTAGTATCAACAGGAGTAGCAGCAGATTTACAAGAAGACATATCAGCACGAGCAAGAATCTCCGAAGCATATTTTCGCTGACACAGAAACATGCTATCTTTGGTACGAGAAACAGAGATACCAAGAAAATAAGATAAAGGACCAAGATCCTTCATCGCAAACTCAGAACTCAGAAGGGCAATGATACGACTACGGAGATCATCAGATGAGCAAGTAAGGATGATGTCATCAACATAAAGGAGAAGATAAGCAGTATCGGAACCTCTTTTGAAAATAAACAGAGATGTATCACACTTACTATTCTGAAATCCCAAAGAGAGAATGTATGTCGCAAACCGCTGATACCAAGCTCGTGGGGCCTGTTTTAGACCATAAAGAGACTTCCGAAGAAGACACACATGTTTAGGCTTGTCTGGATGGACAAACCCGGGAGGCTGATGCATGTAAACAGTTTCCTGCAGATCACCATGAAGAAAAGCATTCTTCACATCCAACTGATGAATAGACCAGTCCCGAGAAACTGCCAAACTTAACACAGTACGAATGGTAGTAGGACGCACCACCGGACTAAAAGTCTCACCACAATCCACCCCAACCTCTTGACTTTTACCATTAGCCACCAAACGGGCCTTATATCGTTCAAATGTACCGTCGGATTTTTCCTTGTGAGTAAAAACCCATAAGCAACGAACAATATTAGCATCCGCAGGACGCGGTACCAAATCCCAAGTATGAGTGTCAATCATAGCATTATATTCATCACACATGGCATTATACCAGTTAGGATCCTCAATGGCACGGGAAGGAGAACGGGGAATGGGAGAGATGTGAGGAGTGGAGGAAGTAACGAGTGCAAAACTAGCATATTTAGAATTGGGTTTAAATATACCAGATTGGGAGCGGGTCCTCATTGAATGGGCCGCCGGCTGGGTGTACTCAGTGTCGGGAAATAAAGAGAGAGGGGAGGAAACGGGGCTGCTAGCAGCGCGAAGGGGCTCAGAAGAAGAGCCAGGAACTGCTGGGCCTGAAGATCCAGGAGAAAAAGGGAAGGAAACTGGGCCAGAAGCACCAGCGAGCTCGTGGGAGGGTCTAGAGGGTGCTGGGCCTGGACGCAAATGAGGAGAAGGGGAAGGAATAGGGCTGGGGGGTGTAGCGCTAGAGGGCTCATTAGATAGGCCAGGAAGGGAAAGTGAAGAGAGGGAGTGGGTAGGGTGTTGGAGGCCCGTGGCGGACACATCAGGCCCACAAGGCTCCAACAACCTATTATGCCCAACTCTCACATCTTCACTGACCGTAGGAGAGAGGGACGCAGGAGGGGGCTGCTGGGCCGGCCCATGAAGAGAAGAAGAAGCGAGGGAATGAGAGGACTGTTGGGCTACAGAATGAATGAGAGGAGGAGACTCAAAATCTGAAAGCAAGAAGTCATAGTCCTTAGATTTAGGAGTATAACTAGATGAATTAGGGAAGGAATGCTCATCAAATACAACATGGCGAGAGATAATCACCTTATTAGTTGCAAGATTAAGACACCGATATCCTCTATGAGAAAGGGGATAGCCGAGAAAAATGCACGGAGTAGAACGAGGGCTCATTTTGTGAGGCACAGTGGAAGAGAGATTAGGATAACAAAGACAACCAAAGGTACGAATATGATCATACGAAGGCGCTTTGTTAAAAAGAATGTGCACAGGAGTGAGATTATCGAGAAGAGGGGTAGGGCGAATATTGAGTAAATAAGTCGCCATGTGCAAAGACTCGACCCAAAAAGAAGGAGGAAGAGAGGCATGAAATAATAGGCAACGACATATGTTATTGAGAGTACGAATCATACGCTCCGCTTTTCCATTTTGAGGAGACGTATGAGGACAGGAATGACGCCATATTATGCCATTAGAAAGAGAAAAGGAAATGAAAGAAGCATTGTCATATTCACGCCCATTATCACATTGTAAAGCTTAAATAGGTACACTAAATATATTTACATATATTTACGCTAATAATCACAATGAAAAAATTATCATCGCACGCATCGCGTGCTTAGAAAGCTAGTTTTTTCTTATTAAATCAACAAATTGAGAACATTTTGACAATATTATCGTGCCGATTGTAAAAGATAAGATCCAAAAAAATAAAAGGGAATAAAGGTTAAAAACATGGAAGTATATGGAAACACAAAATTATAATGGTTGGCAACACTTGACTGAGACAAGGATTTTTTCTTGATGACAATGTTTCTTGATATGGAATGAAACAAGTTTTATAATTTTACACAAAATTATAAAACTTGTTTCTTTCCATATCAAGGCCATGCATGTCTTTCTTTTTTACTTTTTAGGGAAGGCCATGTCCTTAGTTGAAGAATCATGTAAAGACAGTTCATGATATATGGAGTAGTACGTAATTGGCTTCACAAAAATAAAAAATATATAAGAAATGCTATAATAAAAAGGGGGAGCATGACAAGTATTAGTAACTCATCATTAGTATCATTATACGCTTCATGCTTACATTTGTATATAAAATTTTAATAAATCCTTAAATATAATCGTCAACTAATAAAAAATTAATAAAAGTATGCACGTACATACAATATTTGTGTACATACGTAAAATTAAAGAAAATAAATAAATAAATCCTTGATTTCTTCAGTTTTCCCTCACCAGCTGGCAGCTAACTTAGCTAAGCATATTAAAGTTTATTTAAAGGTTAATATGTATACACATGCATACTAGTATACTACTTCTTCCAAAGGTGCAAGAGTAAGAGTACTCATTTACGCGCACAGCTTGGAGTAAAGCAATTGTGGCTTGAGCCTGATGGAGGAGATGGACCCTTAGTAACCTTATTTTGTGAAAAAACATTAGCCTCTTTTTGCACCCTAATGCTTTCATGTTCAACTAAGCTTTGTTTTTGCACCCTGCAATTTGCATGCTGCATAAGAACATTGAAACTTAGCAACAAAATTAGGAATACTAACGGTCTAGTTAGTTTGACAAGGGTATTCATTTTGTTGTATATAGTTTGTTTATGTATTTGCTGTTAATTAAAATAACTAGAAATGCGAATATTTTGTTTTGAATGTATGTAATGAATTAAGCACTTTTGAGTTATAATCGAAAAGAGGTGCGTTGAGTGTATTTATATATACGAAATTCTTATGCATTGGAGTTGCTTATGCATGCATTGACCTTCCTAATTAAACAGAAACTCGGTAGAAGCTAAGGAAATTTCTTGCATTTGTATATATACGTACGTTAGGACTTGAGACTTGGACAGTTGGACTATTGAAAAGTTATATATGAATCTGATCGAATTTGGTATTAATGTGTAACGTGTAATTAAGGTAAGAGAATAGATATAAGGATTGAAGTGACAATTGGGTTTTGACATCATATAGCATACTTATATCTCACTATATCAGTCTACCATAATATGTCTTCAATAATGTATGATTTGAACTCGGAAGAGGTTCATTATGAAAGTTCCCCTAAAAAAAAAGGTTCATTATGAAAGTCATGTTTTGTATAGGTTTTTTCTTATTAGGTAAGTTTTTTAAGTGTAAAAATGGATAATATGAGAACTAACCAATCCAATAGTTTTTCATCAAAAAGTACTGTATTTTTGGTTGAGGGTCATCATCTATCTATGATATTTTCTATTTATTATGTACTACCGCCGCTCTTAAATAATCTACACACTTTGTTTTTTATTAGAACCAAGGTAAAAGTGAAAAAGTAGGAGAGGGAGAGGAGATAATTTATGAAAATTGGGGAGTAAGAAGTACAAAAAGTAAATAAAAAAATAAAGGAGAGAGAAAAATGGGGTAGATGTGGGTTTTAAGTTGTTAATTTATTTGGTGAGTGACCACATGGGGGATAAAAGTGGAAAATAATGATTGAACATTTTATCTTATATAAATAAAGTAACAGTGTAACCATTAAAAAAGAACGGTCCGAAAAAGAAAGTGTGTGGATTAAAAAGGAACGGAGTTAGTATAATATAATGGTTGCACCATTTATGTATTGTAAGGAAGCTCCAACAACCCCAAAAAAATGAGGTTTGGAGAATCGAATAAAACATTAATATATATATAAGAGTAACTAAATGCAACACGTGTAATATATAATACAACAACTGCACTTAATTTTATATGAGCCCATGCTATATATATATATATATATATATATATATATATATATATATATATATATATATAGAATTAAGTTCATGTGAGAAGGGTGTTTTACATGAGAAGTGAGAAAAAATATTAGCCCTTAGATCATGGCTCATTTAATGGCCCAGATTAAAATTTAAAACAAACAAAAAAATCCCAAAACCTACCCACTTATCAGTTACCACACATAAACCTCCTTTCTCTCTCCTCTCTCTTCTCGGTTACTCTGTTTTCTGTTTCAATTACATTCAGCAATTACGCCTTTTTTTTTTGTTTTAAGATCAATTCGACAGACTTTTTCACGCATGATTCGAGAAGAAGGTTAGTATGTCGGAAAATTTGTAGAATAATATTCAGTTGGTAGATTAATTGTGACAAATTTGTAGAATAATTTCTCACGCATGACAAAATGTGACAAATTCTAGCATTACGCTTCTTGCAATGATTATATTGGTGCAATACTGCAATATATAGGTTCGAGTCAAATGCTTCGTGTTAAATTTTTCGTGTTAAATTATTTTGGCGGCCTATGTGAAAGAGTTTTGCCGGATGTGCTGTACAGGTTCCATGATTACGTCTCTAGAATTTGTGTTAAATGTTTTCGTGTTAAACTTTTCGTGTTAAATTTTAGTCCAGGCAAAATGCTTCGTGTTAAATTTTTTGCCAGTTGTAGGTTTATAGATTATATATGTTTCATTGCAATTTTTTCCCGTCATTGAAATTTGATATTGGGTTTGATTAGACTTTAGAGTGATTGCTGAGGCTAGCCAAGAAAATTGTGGACTTTGAGGGCTGGCACAGTGAGGGAGAATGATGGAAGTTGGTTTTCTTTACTCTTCGTCTCTTGGGAAAGCTATGTTGCAGACTTCAACTTTGAACAAGTATTGATATAACTCGAACTAGTAAATCTTATAACTCTAAACGAGCACTGGTGTAACTCTAGTTAATAATTCATATAACTCTAAACAAATGTTGATATAACTCTTATTAGAACTTACTACAACTTTAGTTATAAATGTTGCAATAAACAAATGTAGTTAAAACTCTATATAATATTCAAATTAATCCCTCACAATTATACATAGATCTTCGAAATTCTAGTAATTAAACTACTCACATATATTTGATTAGAGTTATAGCAAGTTGTACTTAGAGTTATGCGTATATCTGATTAGAGTAATTCTAGTAATTAAACTACTCACATATATATATATATATATATATATATATATATATATATATATATATATATATATATATAGATATGGACAGGATCACATAAGAATGCCTCCTTACATGAGAAATGAGAATGAATGTCAACCACACAATTGTATTAGAGTTACAACACTTGTTCATTAGAGTTATACCCCCGAAAATTTTGAGCCCAAAAGAAATTATTTATTCTAATATTTATTGTTGGAGTTACATCACTTTTTCATTAGAATTACATCACTTGTTCATTAGAGTTATAGCGTGTAAAATCTACTCTCATTTCTCATGTAAGTATGCATTCTCATATGAACTCACTTCTATATATATATATTCTATTTAAGTATTAACTTGATATCATACCCTATCTCGGAAGGAGAAAAAATATTCCCCTTGTTTTGCTATATATAGAAAATATCGTCTGATTGCTTCTCATCAAAATTATTTGAGCTTGACCAGCATTCTTTATCAATAAATTTTGATATAAATTTATAAATTGTATACTTGTTGAATGTGCTTAAGTTGGGAGTCTTATTATATTACTTTTGTGTATATATATATATATATATATATATATATATATATATATATACATCAATGAAGTACTCCCTCCGTCCCTAAATAGAGCTCTCATTTCTTTTGAGCACAAGTATTAAGGAGAAATTATAAGTGGGCATAATTGTTCATTAAAAATAAAAAAAATGACTTATATTTTGAGACATCTTATAAGAAAACAGGACTTATGTTATGGGACGGAGGGAGTAATATTTTAATTGGTGGACCCATACCAAATAAAGAAATAGAAAATCTATTTGGGACGAACATAAATGGAAAATTGAGAACTCTATTTAGACACGGAGGGAGTATATTGTTATACATGTTCAATTCAAAAGATCTTTAACATAAAAAAACCCAAACATGATTTAACATATAAGTATTATTCTTTTATATTTACTTTTATAGCTCCAATTATACAACTTTTTAGATCTACACCCTAATAAGCTCCCAATGGCAAACCCCAACCAGCTAGTGCAAGGTCTAGGTTGCAATCCCTCGTATATGGCTTAATTCTAAGCAAGGCCCATTTTTTAAAATGTAGTGGTCAATGTAATAATTTGCTTTCAAGTTGTCATACCACTCTACTAAAACCTAGCTTCTTAGTTCAAGGTAAACGCTCGCTCTAGGAAGTCCAACTTTAAATGAGGGTCGGGCTCGGGATTTGTGGTAGGGAGTTGAAATTTTACAAGTCAAAAGGAAAGAAGAAAATTAGTCCGGATACGTATAAATAGGTTGCAGAATGAAAATTCCAATTAATATTATGTAAGTCAACATGGTGTTTCAACAATAGAAAACAGTTCAAAGTCTTGTCAAAATTTAAAGTCGACCGTTAGTAATGCAGGTTGTTAGACTTAGTCATGAGTAGACATTGTATTTGGGCGGGTCGGGCCAGGGTTGGTGTGGGTTAAAAGCATGTCGAGACATGAAGAGGGGAAGAAGACAGGTTGTTAGTGTGGATGATTTGGAAGATATAATCGGAGGACATGTATGTATAGGTTCCATTTGTATACTTGTAGAATTTGGCATATCTTAACTAAACATTTTGCATGGGCTCGCCGCACACTTGTCTGGTCAGGTCACCTCATAATGGGTCGAAGCAGGTCGAGCCAAAGTGGGTCGCGTACCGATAGCAAGTCGATAATGGGCGAATCGGTAAATGGCAAGAAAAATAGTGAACAAACAGAGAAAAAAGTGAGTATATTTAACTGATGAATACGAATCCGTACATGTAATTTTTTACAATAACTATTTTTATTTTTCAAAATTATTGGGATATTGTATTCTCCCTATAATGACACTGTCCAGTAATGACCTAGTCCATTAAAAGCCCTTTAGATTTAACCCTAACCCTTTAGCTATTGGGCTACCTTATCCAATAACTAGGTCTTCTTATGAGTTATGATAACTTGATAAGTGTTAGAAGTTCTAGATGTTTCTAGGCCTTGAATTAGAAGTAAATTTAACCCTAACTCAAAGTAAAGATGATGCAAAGGCTAATTTAGAATCGACCCTTTGGGTCCGTTTAAACCTGAGACTTATCAATCTTAGTATCAATCTTAGTAGCTATTGTTTGGTTATCATGCTTTATCTCAAACTTAAATTCTCTATAGTGAGACTAGAGGTGGGCCTGGGCCTGGCCAGCACGCGGGTCGGCCCGACATGGTTTGGCCCCGGCCCGTTGTCCGCTACGTGGGCTGTGGGCCTTCCACGGTCAAGAAATTTTATTTCAGGCCCTGCCCGGCACCAGCCTCCCGATATGACCTGTGGGCCGGCCTGTGGGTCGAACTCCATTTTTCTTCGTTTTTTAGTCTAAAACTGCCAATAATAAAAAAAAACAATTAAAATATGGACTAAACCCGCATAAGGCACGAGCCCGCCCGGCCCGGCACGACCCGCCACTCACGGACTCGGGCCCGACCCGATCCGCCATTACTCCAAGCACGCGAGCCGATCCCGTGAATAGGCCCGGCCTGACCCATGCCCAGGTCTAAGTGAGACCAATTGTGACCAATTGTAAACTATTCTACTTTTAGAGAGTTGTCGGAGTCAATACTCCAATAAGTAATCCACTTGTGAGTCTCAGAGAGTCACTCTCCAATCAATATTCCATACTCTCTTGCAGGGGCGGATCCACTATGGGTTCACTAGGTTCAGATGAACCCAATGAATTCTGGAAAAAAAAACTGCAGTTTTTCCTTCTACTTTAAAAAAATAAAAAGAAATTAGAAAACCAATATATACAGTTTGCGTGCAACAAAAAACATACAAACTAAGGGAAGCGAGATGGTTTTGTCTCTCACTTGAGAGCGTCTCCTTTGGGCCCGAGGTCGGGGGATCTACTATGTCTCCCAGCATATATGAGCAGCTCGTTTTTTTTTTTTTTTCATTTCTTTTCTTTTGGTTTCACTTTTATCTAGGCAGAGGATGTTTCCTTTCTTTTTTTCATTTCTTTTCTTTTTTTTTTCTCTTCTGGTTTCACTTTTATCTAGTCTTATATGTTATACCTCAGCCTTTGCTTCCAGCAGCCAAAGAACAAATTGCTTGATGTTCTTCATTTATGTTTTTAAACATTACAATATATATTAAATTGTTTAAATTTGTTTGGAGATTATATTAATTATAAATAGTTAGTAATACTTGGGTATATGGGCGACAAAATTGTTGTTATTGCTTGATGTTTGAATTTTTTTTAAATGGAAATAGTTGGAATGTTAGTTTACATTATTTGAGCAATATGTTGATTGTTTTTATGTATATTGTACTTCCTCCATTCTTTTACTATTGCAACAATTGGATTTTTACACTATTCATCCACCACTCTTTCACTATATATTGTGATTTTTACGTTACGAAAAAATATAGTTATGTGGGGGTCTTGTTAGAATCGTCTCGATATATACTATCAAAATATCTAATTTTATACTTTTTAAAATATTAAAAGTTAAAGTTGTGCATTTGCAAGCGTGAAACTCAATTGTTACAATTGAAAAAAAAATACGGAGGAAGTAATAAATAGTTGAAATGTTGAATGTATTAGTTTTTTGGCCATTTGGGTGAACAATTTGTTGTTCTTGCTTGTGGAGTTATTTTGTGACTTTCAAGCGTTTAGAATTTTGTTGGAAAAACAGTGCGAGGAAGTTGCGCAATAGTATAGGAACTTTTGAATGAAAGTTTAGTCACATTTGTTGAGAGAGATCTTTTTGTTCAAGTTAGTGATGAAAATGTATTAAAATGTTTCCAAACTATGAAAACTCGTAGAATGCATTTGTAACTTTTTGTCAATATAACCCAACAAATTTACATCCTATTTGGCTATTGTAATTTGATATTTGAATTAATGTATTCAATTTTTAAGTAAATAATTGAGTTTATTTTTTGACTGACTCTGAACCCATATGGTTGAATTCCTGGATACGCCACTGCTCTCTCACCATTATTATTGGAAATGCTCCTAAGTAAAATTGGTAAGTACACAACATTTATGAATCCTACTAGTACTAAGCATACCAATTGCGTTTACCTACCACATGTTGATATGATAGTTCAATATTCTTGAAATTTCACCTGGAGTGGCCACCATTACTTTCTCACTTTCGTTTAGATATTTAACCATTAAACATATGATAGAATATAAAACTAATCTAAGGGCTTTAACTACCAGCTTAAACTTTTAGTTGAATTGGTACTTTGACAACATTTACCCTTTTTGGTTCCAACTAGCTTATAAAATGTATTTGGTAATAAGATGTGTGCTTAATACCTACTAGCTAGTAACTAATCCCTTTAATATCAATAAGATTATAAAGCGTGAAAATTGATCAGAAGAGAGCATATATTATCTGTATTATTCCATAATCTACATAATAAATAATTGTATTATTTGATGCTTACATATCCTTATTATATTTCAATGGAAATATAAAAAAAATGAATCTTTTTTACATCAATAATCCAAAATCTACAAGATAATCAAGTACATTACGGATGAGCTTATAAAAAGAATTAATTAAATTGAATTAAAACCCTTACTTCCTCGGTTTACTTAGTTCAATACTTCAATCTTAGTTCATGAATATCATAGTACTTCTATAGTTCAGATGAGAATAATATTGACTCATTTACGTGCACAAACTGGAGTGTAACATTTCTTATTTGGTCCGGATGCTGAAAGTGATTGACGTTCAACACTTTTAACTACTAAGAAAACTTTAGCCTCCTTTTGTATCCCCTTGATTTCCTCATGATGAATACCCTCATGATTGAGAAAGCTCTTCTGTAACACCCTACCATTTCCATGCTGCATCAAAATGTTAAAACTTAATAACAAAACCAAGATCATCAAAGGTTTAATTAATTTGAGGAGAATGTTCATTTTGTTGGATTTGGATATATAATGTATTCTTATGTGTCTATGTTGATGTAACGACTGTTAAACTAACTGAGGAAAGCTAAAAACCTTTTCATGTAGGTAATAAAGTTAACACTTTGTGCTATACATAATCTGTGAAAGGTGTCTTATGACGTGTGTTTATATAACCTAGTATATATCATATAAACCTCAGTATAAGCTAGAAATTTTCTTGCTATATATATGAAAGGACTATTCGGACTTGGACCATTGACAAGCTAGAATATTGTATTTGATGTGCATTTGCAATTTGCTTTGCTATTGAACTTCCGTGCAGATCAAACACGCATAAAAGTATAGGAATTCACAAGGTATAAACGGACATCCATAATCAATAATATATGTGTTTTCCCCCTCTTTCTTTAGGTGATTTTTATGGTGAAATATAAAAAGTCTCCACACTAAGTGGCAAAATATATAATCAAACCTTCCATGTCTTCATTTTATGTATGACTTGTTTTCAACTCAGCTTATTAAAAAGAAAAAAAGAAGTAAATGAAAGTAAACTTTTGTACTTCTTGTGAGAAACAACTCTATTCATACTGTCTTGTTAAATTTATTATACATGAAGTACAAAGTAGAAACACTAATGTTGTGCCTTGTATAGTTGTACTGTTTGTATATGGGTGATGAAGTATATATTCTATTTTCATTCATTTTAATTGGTTTGAATCTATTCCATAGCAACTCTCACAAAAAAAACACTATTATGATTTTTTTTTTTTAGAAAAAAACTAAATTCCTAGCTATTAAGATGTTCAAGTAAAAACATATGGAAAAAACCTTGATTTAGACGGGCCGTTAAAAGGGAACATGAAAGAAATACAAGTTTAGAATATCATAATTTGAGGTACATTCCATACGGATGGGAATTGAAAGCCGTAAAATTCTAAGACTAGCTTAGCGCATGCTTAAGAATTGTGGTTCCAATAGTACTCCATTCTTGTAAGTATATATATTTAAGTCAAAAGTTTGGCCGGTCAAGAAAAAATTAAGAAAAAATAAAAGTTTTTTTTTTTACAACGAGAAATCGTACATTAATTAAAAGCAGAACTACAAACTTAATGCTAATACATCTATCGAAACCAAACAAACGAACCTAAGTCAGCTTTAACATACCAACTAAAAATTAAAAGTTTCAAACATTATAAAAAGTGTCGAACATTCCACGAATTTGTCGTTTGCAAAATGCCATAAAAATATAGTTGACTTTTGCTTGCACAACAAACTTGGGTAAAAGCCTTGGACTTATCACTTGGTGTATTCGCATTTTTAAAATAACATAGACTATTAAATTATGCTTCATACATTCTAGCCCAGCGTCCAGAAAGTATGGACGATCATTGATCAGATACTAAAAATTTGTCTACATTTTAATTCTTTGATTAGGTTAGGACAATTAACCTTAAGATTATAAGCTGATGATGTGTTGAAGGCGTAATTAATTCGTGCAAAGATAATGTGTACCTTTTTTTTTTTTGATAAGTAAGATAATGTGTACCTAATTCTGAATATAAAGAAAATCCGATATATACTCTCTTGACAAGGTTGACTTGTGGAAAATTTACAGTGGTCTTCTTAAGAAAAAGACTACCATAATATTTTAATGTGAGCCACGTACTTGTACACGTCAGCATTATGTTATTTATGGTTAGATACTATAGATAATGTCAAATACGGTATATTCCTATTGTGTACTCATTTTCTTTTAGGTTGGTGAGATGGACCCGACTGAATTGGCACCTTGCACAGGTACAAACAAACAACTTTGCGAGTCGATTCCTTGGAGGGAGGGGGATGGTAAGGAAACCTCACCCCCAAAGAGCCCATATTAGGGTTTGATCCCATGACCTTAAAGTCATAAACCAAACCTTTACCACTAGGCTAAGCTTTGCTTGGTATTCCTATTGTGTACTTGTATGTAAAGCAGTTTTGACTTTTCAAAATTAGATATAGATAATTTCCTAAATTATACTCTGTAAATTCTGAAATTAATGTTTCTTTATATTATATTTAATCATATGATATACAAAAATATCAATTATAAATTCTGAAATAAAACTTTACAATATATGCATATAACACCAAAAAAAAACATTATACTTTGATAGTGATACTAATATAAAGATAGACTAATTTTAAAATTAAAATAAAGATAGAAGAAGGAGCTTCTCCACGTCATCTGATTCAATGATGAGACAACGTTTCAGGCTTAGTATAATGTTCAAAAAATTAATAAGTAATTAATTATGAATGAAAAAGACAGCCATCAATATATAACGAAAGGAGAAAATAGTATTACAAATTAAGGGCCCCATTTTATATTAGATGCACAGGGCCTCCATAATGATTGAGACGGCCCTGTGCACATACTACCTCCAATTCTTAATACATGCACCAATTTTTTGGGTAACATCACATCAAGAATCAAGAATGAGGAGAGAGAGTATTGTAATTGCTTTTGTTGCTCATGTGATTATGTAGTTAATGGAGGGGTAGTAATATTTATTAGTACTATTACAAAACTTTGCGAAATAGGGAAATGAATAAATGATGCATGTATAATGAAACATTCTAAAATGAAAAATGATGCATGCACTAAGAAATGGAGGTAGTATAGAATGAAAATACTACTTCATTAAGTAAATTATTGTTGGATTAACTTTAATACTTATTTTTTCAAAAATATCAACTTTGTATTATTTTGATTAACTAATAATTTTAAATGGCTCTGTTTGGGGAAGTATTTTAGCTACCTTAAATGATAAGGTGCTAACATATTTTAGGTGCTAAAATGATAGTTGTGTTTGGGGAGCACCTAAATTAAAATTTCAGTGGTTAAAATGACTTAAATGATAAGTTAAAATTTTTACCTTTTCAAAATCGGTGACTCGAAATTTTGGAAAATCTTTTCAAAATTTTGACAACAACTAATTTTGCCAAAATAATTTATCAACTTAATCAACTAACTTTGCCAAACAGCTTAAAGTAATCGATTACCTTATTAGTTCCAAAGACCTTATCGGTTTCAAAGATTATCTTATCAGTTTCAGTTAACTTATTAGTTTCAGTTTATTTTCAGCTAGTATTGCCAAACAGAGCCAATATCAATGACAAAAACGATCTGTTGGCAAAGTTGAATAAAATTGTTATTGAGAAATGGAGAATTATTAACTGAAGTAAAATTCAATTTTCATTAGTAAATTAGGGCTAGACTAGAGCTATCCGCTATAGTATGTGGTTCTATCGAAAGTTAGAAACTACACGGTTACACTTAGCTACTAGGGTGCGAAATGTTAGAGGACCTATACTTTGCGGAGGTGTCAATTAGTAGACACAATAGCTTAAACAAATTTTTAGAGGTTGGTATCAAAAAATTTGCTTTATTAATGTTTTGGCCAAGATCCATTACAATAAATAAATAACTTGGTACATTAGTAAAGAATGGAGGGTGACGGTTCTAGGTGTTGTGAAGCCCCGAAATCAACAAAGACATTTGATGTTTCTTTGCGGGGACATCGAGAATTCTTTGGCGCATCTCGCCCTTGAGACTCGGAAGTGAAGGAGTGGCGGGGAGTTTTGTGGAATAGTGCAAAGTGAATGCGAGGAAATTCAATGATGCTTGAGCGTGGGAAATCATGTTGATGTTCCTTTAATAAGTGTGGAACTTGAGAAACTTATGGGTGTTTGAAAAGAGGATATTTGACCCCATCCTTGTTTGTGATAAGACTATGCATTTTCTTGATGAGTTCCAAGCTGCCAGGGATTGTGAAAAGGAGGCTCCTGAAGTTCTCAGCCTAAGTATGAACAATATGCAATGGTTTCCTCCTATGGAAGCAGTGGCGGATCCAGAATAACATATTAGCGGGTGCAAAATATTTTTTTCCATCATTTTAGTAGGTGTAAATGGTCCAATTTTTCATAAATAAAACTAATTTTTTAACAGAAAAATACTACAAAATAAGATTTAAGTGTGGTCAAATGACCCCACACCCCACACCTCAAAGGGTAGCTCCGCCCTGTATAGAAGGCCTCACTAAACTGAATGTGGATGTTGCAGTGACAAAGGCGACGAGTGTGGGGAAGGGTATGGTGGTGAGAGATAGAGAGGGTGATGTGCTTATGATTACGGGATATAAGGGAAAGAACGCTGATAATACAACCCAAGCTGAAGCATCAGCTATGCTCTTCGGTCTCCAGCTCGCCCATGATGCGGGTTACCGAAGGATTGAAGCTGAAAGTGATTCCCTTGTGCTGACGAATCTCCTCACCAAAGACGTGCGAGTGCTCACCTCTACTCAAGTTATAGTTAATGATATTAGGGCTTTGGCTGTTTCTTTTGATGTTTGTGAGTTTAATTTCAGTAGAAGGTCTTGTAATAAAGTAGCTCATGCCATGGCTAAGGCTTTTCTCTCATTCGGGGAAGTGTTAGTGTGGATGGAGGATTGTCCTTTGGATGTTCTTCCGCTTTAGTGTGGATGGAGGATTGTCCTTTGGATGTTCTTCCGCTTGTTTTAGCGGATTGGAATGAACTTGATTGCTCGGTTTTCTCGTCAAAAAAAAAAAAAGGAGGGTGTATATGTATCTACGCGCCCTTGATATAGATAAATTATAGAGCATAATGTATAAATGAGTACAAGAGTGCAATCTTATCAATTAGTGTTTAATAATTTAAACAATAAATGTATATTGTGCTTTCATGTTTATTACATATTTGCATCCTTATTACACTTACAAAAAAAAATATCACTTACAAATAAAATAAATGACTTCAATAATAGTCCCTAATTAACAAGGTGACTAAATACATGAAATAATGGACAAGTCTATATATATAAACTTTAATTAATTTATTTGAAATCCTTGTTCTTTCCTCTAGTGTATATGCAAAGTTAAATTTTAGCTTAGTTATTTTTTTTTAGTATTTCTATAGTTATTATGCTGAGATGTAAGATCTATCCATTCATTTACGTGCACAATTAGGAGTGTAACATTTCTTATTTGGCCCTGATGAAGGAGATGCTCGTTTAGCACTCTTGGCTTCTAAGAAAAGTTTAGCCTTCTCTTGTATTTCCTTGCTTTCAATGTGTTGAACAACTTCTTGATTATAAAAGCTCTTTTGTAACTCCCTGCAACTTCCCTGCTGCATTAGAGCATTAAAACTCAGAAACAAAAGCAAGATTATTAAAGGTTTAGTTGATTTGAAAAGGGTGTTCATTTTGTAATTGGATATATACTGAATTTCTATGTGTGTATGTTTATGTATAGGCACTTAAAAAAACTTAGAAAGAAAAGGTATCGTTTTGGTAATGTATATAATAAAATAAACACTTTGGGTTATAATTCACAAAAGGCATGTAATGTGTGTTTATATAGGCCTAGTTTCTTATGAACTGACCTTATGAGTTAGAAATATTCTTGCTATATGATTTGACTATAAGAAGTAAGACTGTTATATTGAGTAGGACTATTGACGTCTTAGCTAGAGATATGTATTTGGTGTGTATTAGAAATCGGATTTATTATTGAACGAGAATAGGTAAAAGGATTACATTTTTCATGTATTAGATAAACCACGCAAACACGATAGAAATTCACATCACCTCAGAAGAAAACGAATTCAGATTAAATTGCATACTTTATGATGCTTGAAACTTTTAATTTTTCTTGATTTTTTCTTGACTGGCGAAACTTTTGACTTAAATATATATACTTACAAGAATGGACCACAATTCTTAAGCATGTGCTAAGCTAGTCTTGAATATTACGGCTATTAATTCCCGTCCGTATGGAACGTACCTCAAATTATGATATTCTTACCTAATTTGATTATTTCATGTACCCTTTCAGCGGCCGTCTAAATCATGGTTTTGCTCATATGTTTTTACTTGCACATCAACATTTTAATTGGTTCTGAGTATATTGATCCGTAGTTCCCGCATTGACCATGTCATAGATTTTGCTGGGTTTTAAACGTCACTTGTCTTGGACATGACATGGTAAATGCCGGAACCTTTGATCAATGATCGGTACTCGGCATAATGTTTGTTCTCGCAAAAAAAAAATTGTATAAGGTTTGTTTTCGCAAAAAAAATTTATATAGGGTGGTTTCTCACACATTTCATGGTTTATAAGGTGGTTTTGGACAAAAAAATCCTTCAAAATAATAGTGTCTTTTTGGTTGGATTTGCTATGGAATATACTTGAACCGATCAAAACGCATACAAATGGAGTATATAATTCATCACCCATATACAAACAATACAACTATATATACAAGGAACGTACAACATAAGTTTTTTTTTACTTTGTACTTCATGTAAAATAAATTTAAGAACATAATAGGAGTAGAGTCGTTTCTTATAAGAAGTACAAAAATTTATTTTCATTTACTTTCTTCTTTTTCCTTTTAATAAGCGAGTTGAAAACAAGTCATACATAAAATGTAGACATGGAAGGTTTGATTATTGTGCTACTTAGTGGGGAGACTTTTTTTTTATATTTGACCATAAAAATCACCTCAAGAAAGGGGGGGAGAAACACATAAATTATTGATTAAGGATGTCCGTCTAAACCTTATGAACTCCTATACTTTTATGCGTGTTTGATCTGCATGGAACAATAGCAAATTGCAAATGCACACCAAATACAATATTCTAGCTTGTCAATGGTCCAAGTCCCGATAGTTCTTTCATATAGCAAGAAAATTTCTAGCTTATACTGAGGTTTATAAGATATATACTAGGTTATATAAACACACATCATAAGACACCTTTCACAGATTATGCATAGCACAAAGTGTTAATTTTATTACCAACATAAAAAAAAGCCACAAGGTTTTTATCTTTTCCTCAGTTATTTTAACAGCCAATACATCAACATAGACACATAAGAATACATTATATATCCAAATCCAACGACCAACAAAATGAACATTCTCCTCAACTTAACTAAACCTTTGATGATCTTGGTTTTGTTGTTAAGTTTTAACATTCTGATGCAGCACGGAAATGGTAGGGTGTTACAGAAGAGCTTTCTCAATCATGAGGGTATTCATCATGATGAAACCAAGGGGATACAAGAAGAGGCAAAAGATTTCTTAGAAGTTAAGAGTGTTGAACGTCAATCACTTTCAAGGATCCGGGCCAAATAAGAAATGTTTCACTCCAATTTGTGCACATAAATGAGTCAATATTATTCTCATCTAAACTATAGAAGTACTTTAATATTCATCAACTAAGATTAAACTAAGTAAGCCAAGAAAAAAAGGTTTTAATTCAATTTAATTAATTCGTTTTATAAGCCCATCTATATATGTACTTGATTACCTTGTATATTTTGAATTATTGATGTAAAGAGGATTCATCTTATATGAAATATAATAAGGATGTAAGCATCAAATAATATAATTATTTATCATTTAGATTATAAAATACAAACAATAGATGCTCTCTTCTGATCAATTTTCATGCTCTCTAATCTTATTTATATCAAAGGGATCAGCTACTAGCTAGTAGGTATTGAGCACGCATCTTAACACCAAATCCATCCTATAAGCCAGTTGGAACGAAAAAGGTTAAATGTTGTCAACTTGTCAATAGACCAACTCAATTAAAAGTTTAAGTTGATAGTTAAAGCCTTATGAATAGTTTTATATTCTATCAGATATCTAATAGTTAAATATCTAAAAAAGAAGGTGAGAAAGTAATGGTGCCTACTCCAGGTGAAATTTCAAGAATACTGAATACTGAACTATCAACATGCGGTAGGTGAACACATTTTTTATGCTTAGCACTAGATAGAGGTGTCAATTCAGTTCAACAGTTCAGTTTTGGTTATATCCAAACAGTTCAGTTCATATCGCTCGATTTACAACAGTTAAAATTATTAATAGTTCAGTTAACAAACTTTTAAGTTCAGTTTAATTTAGTTATTTTTCTTTCTAGTTTCAGTGCAGTTCAGTTGCAGTTTAAACCAGTTTTATCCGAACAGTTAAACCAACCAACAGTTGAATCCATAGCGGTTAAAACACTTTGCGCTTATTTTCGTTTCGTTTCGTTTATTTTAGTGATTGACGAAAATCACATAAGTTCGACAATAATCGCATCGGTTCGGGTAGAAAGTTAGTCACATTCTTGTATTTGTCCGATATAAATGGAACTTCATGTCGGGTTTTGGCCAACTGTTTTTCGGGTTCGGTTAAAATTAACGTGGCAAATAAGTGTAGTCTGACACTTGCCTTGAAAAAACCGATTGGGTTGTACTTCACAAAAAAGTGTATGAAAGTGACATCGATATATGTGTACAAAACTGGTATATTCGACAATTTGGAATAAGACAATTTTATATAAGTCGATATTCAAACTTTTAGTTTTATGCAAATTACATCATGTTTGGTTAAAAAGGACGTCTCATATCAGTATAAGTTTTTATAAACATCCTCGAAAGACGAGTTAGACATTTTTTAAAAAGTCGATTAGATCAATGTCTTACTCTTGCTATATTAGATAAATGGATTAATATAACTATACTAGTCATTAAGCTCTATGCATTTAAAAACTGAAAATATATACTCGACTTAAAATAAGTTAATAGTGGATTAGTTCAAGGTATCTATGTGAATTGATAAGTTAAATCAAGATAGCAATACTCCATTTAAATTAATCGTCAACAAGTTATATTCAATTTGAAACTCATGTATCTTAGCCAAACTGAAAGAAATTGATGTTACATTAGATGAATGTATCAACATAAGTCGGTAAAGTAATTGAAACTCAAAACATTTACTTAAATTGAAACATGTTGTTATTGGAATGAGTGTATCAATATAAGTCGATAAACTAATTCAAGATAATAACAGTACTCTACTTAAGTTAATCATCTTTAAGTTGAATTCATTTCGGAACCGAAAGCATATAATTAAGTTGCAACAAATGTTGAACAATGTAACTCAGTAGATTGGTTCGATATAACCTTTCATGTCATGGTTTTATGTACGACTTGAATTCAACCAACTTATTAAAAGGTGATGAAGAGACAGTAAGTTAGATAGCCCTTCTAACTAGGCCATAAGAACTATATTCTTACTGTGTTGTTCAATTTACTATACGTGAGTACGATGTAAAATTCTCATATTGTTTTGTATATAGTTATATTGTTTGTATATGGGTGATAAAAACGCATATATTCTATTTGTGTGTAAATCAATTCGAGTCTATTTCATAGCAACTCCGGTCTCCGGCCATTAAAAAACACTGTCATGAAAATAAAATAAGTTACTTTCCTAGCTATTATGATGTTCCCGTAAAAGCATATTGGCCAGAACTTGATTTTTGACTGGGCTTCGAAATGGAACATATTTTTATAGATAAGGAGAAACTATAACAACTTGAGGAGAATAAAGGGAATTCCAATTTGTCCAAGGTGAGAATTGATCCCAATATCTCTTGGAACCAGGAGAGAAGCTCTAGCCACTATGACTATCCTTCACTCTCACATCAAAAGAGAACATGAAAGAAACAAAAGATTAGAATATCATAATTTGAAGATTAGAATATCATAATTTGAGTTATGTTCCATACAAAAGAGAATTAAAAGCCGTGTAGTTTAAGACTAAGTTAGCACATTCTTTTTTTTTTTTTTTTTTTTTTTTTTTTTTAAAAGGTAGACTAAGTTAGCACATGCCTAAGTTAGCGAGGTCCTCGTGGGAGCCCAATGGTTGGTGCTCCCACCTCCCAACAGCAAGGTCGGGTGTTCGACTCTCATCACTCCCCAATTTGGGGAGTTTGTATAAAAATGTTTGCTTATGGGTATAAATCCCCTATACCCAGCCAATGAGCTGGTGTGCCCTGCAGGCTAGTAGCCTAGCAGGGGTTGGTCTTCGGACCAATTATCTTTCCTGAACAAAAAAAAAAAAAACATGCCTAAGTTAGCAATGGTCCATTCTTGTAACTTGTAAATTGTAATAAAGTTTGGCCGGCCAAAAAAAAAAAAAAAAAAACCAAGAGTTTCAAGCATCATAGAAAGTGCCGAACATTCAAGAAATGTGCCGTTTGCAAAAAGCCATGAAAATATACAGTTCACTTTTGTTAAATCACTATGAAACATTAAATTGTTGCTAATTAATCCTCCAAACAATAAAAGGCCAAAATTTATTGAGATTGATGGAAAGAGTAAATTATTTTAGAATTTCTCATAATTGTTCTAGGGGTTAATTAACGAGGTTCTTTAGGTCTGATAGTCATATTACTAAGTGTATATAATCTATCTGTTACAGAGTAAAGGGGTACACGATGCAACTTTATAAACAAGAGAGTAACTAGTGCGAATTTCATATAACTTTAGTAATATCTCATGAAATTTCATAAGTATATAATATCAATATATTCAAAATGTCTAAGATGTTTGATCTTTTGTAAAAAGTGAGTAGATGCTAAAACCTAAATTCTAATATAGCATATCAAATATTTTTCAAACTTTTGAATTATATAATATTGAATTGACGTAGATTAACCTAATTAAGCTTGATTAGGTTGTCGTTATTATTACTTTGATAAGAGTTTCATTTGATAGACATCATACTTAATTAGAAGTATATGTTTGAGATTTTATTTTGTTTATGCATTACATGCTTCCGCTATATATTCTAAACAAAATTTAATATGTGCTTAGGTAAATGATAAACTTTATCATGCAAACAAAAAGAGAGACAAGTGTATAAATTGAATACCTCAAAAAGATGCATTCACATTATAAATACGTACTGGCGAAGAGGAAAATTAGGCAAAATTTTCTTATACAAGAATAATTCATAAAGTGGTGTCGGAGTCATCACATGATGATTTGACGTGTCTATTTTATTATAATCGAGTATAATAATACTTAAAATATGCTAACTTAATTAGTAAATGACAGGCTAAAGTCGTATCACCTTATCAAAAATAACCTAAGGTCCACTAACAAGTAGTCAGGGAAGTCAGGATCGAATCCACAGGGAGAAAGTTATATTATTGTATCCGAATTCTAATATTATACTAACTAAATCAGTTGAATACGGGTGTGTGACTAAACTAATAGACAAATGATAGAACTAAATATGAAGGTAAGAATCAATTAATAAAGAACTAGGACTATGGATCACTATGCATACAATTCGGGAAATCAGAGATGAATAATAACTAACCAATAAGTCAATTTATCTAGGGCACGTGTAATTTCTCTCGAACATTACCTCCCTCAAAGATCACCTAGCTGCTCTCGCATGGTCAAGGATCACTATGCCTAATGATTGAAAGCCTATACGAAATCTCTCTTCTCGAAGTAGATTCAATATTGCGATAATAGAAATACAAATCAGGCCTAATTCATAAATCTAGCATGAACGATTCAATCACAGGAAACAATTGAAATAAAGGGGTAATTATATTAATCTATTAATCCCTCATTGCATACATAGATCCCCACAATCCTAGAAATAAAACTACTCACTCATGTTTGAGAATCCAATAACAAATTCCATATAAAAATCCATACTTTGAACTATTGCAAATAACTAAGAAATTACTCTAATCAATAATAGAGGAAGCAAACAATAATGGAGAAAACAAGGAAGAAGATTACCAAATTAAAGAACTATATTGAACTTGCGAATAATCCAAAGGTTTGATCTTAAATCACAATGAAAAGTAATAAAAACTAGGGTTCTTGAGAGAATCTATGAGAAATTAAGAGCTAAAACAAAGATGAATCCAATATTCTCTAATTTTCCTATTTATACTAAGTAGCCCGAAAAACATTAAATGGGCGCGCGGAAGAGAAGCCCGATCGGGCCAAGTCAGCCCGATCAAATCGGGTTAAAATCAGCAGCACAAATCCAAAACTAGGTCTCGCCGATTCAATCGGGCCGACACGCCCGATGGGATCGGGCCGCACACCAACTCTGAGCATCCAGCGCACAACACCGCCAAGAACGCCCGATGAAATCGGGCCGGACCGCCCGATCGGGATTGACAGCGAACTTACGAACGGGTAACGTCGCCCGATCGGTCCCGCAAAAATACTTGTTTCTAATGGCGATGAACGCCCGATCGGGCTTGATCATCGGGCTAAGGTCCGATTCCTCCTTCCTTGGCTTCAGACGCCAAGGCTTCACTCCTTATTTTGTCCAAGGCCTCAGACTGTATTCTCTGGACCCCCCAACTCATCATATATGTCTTCGAACCTCTCCAGTCCAAGAGGCAATGGTCGATAGTGGTAGAAAATAGGGAGATAGCTCCCTAAAACCTACAATCGGACACGAAACGAAAAACTACAACTCGATGGAGAAAGTTAGCATAAAATGGCTCCTAAGAGCACCATTGATACACATTTTAGCTCAAATATAGGGGGAAAAACACTATATAAAACCATAACATCAAACTCCCCCAAGCTAAACCTTTGCTTGTCCTCAAGCAAAGCATAACATGAATAAGAATAGGATTGCTTCACCCCTCAGATAGGAAAGTTTAAACTCAATTATTTCCAACTCAAAATCGTTCAAGCAAGCAAAATTCAAGTTCAGTTGCTCAGATCACCTGACTACCAATCACTTAAGTAAACCATCAAATGCATCTACCCTACATATCATGCAAATTTTGAAAAGGTGCTCACCGAGGTGTCACTCCTCTCAATTTTGTGGCAGGCAAAATATGTGCCCGATCTCTCACCAACCCAACCATAATAGCCCTTCCCACTCACACTCTCATGTGTTTAGAAAGGTATAATATCGCTCATCCTAATTAGGTCGACTCAAATAACGAACTTAATCTTCAACTTTGGCATATTGACTCAGTATTATATATTCCAATAAACAATCAAACACGTGCTCAAAAGGTCTTTCTCAGGGTTGTAATGGGGCTCGGGTAAAGGTACGGAAATTATTTAGGGAATGTGGTGGAAAAGCCAAGAAAGGGGAGCAAAAAACACTAGTAGGACTAAGTGTGGTCGAAACAACTCCCATGGCATCAACAACATAACCAAGATAACAACTAACTCTTGAAATTTCACGAACCAACCAATAATTGCATCTTTCAACATAATTTCCAATGCTTTGAAAGTTAATGAGTGAAGATCATAGAAATTTTTCAAATTTTTTCACTATCATTTTTCACTTTATTTTTTTTTCTTTTTCTTTCTTTTCTTTGTACCAAAATATCATTATTTTCCAACCGCCCTACGAAATCAACCACACAATATGATATAAACTTAACAAATGCTCCCCCAGCTAGGCTTGGGACAATAGTCATTGTAAAGGCTCAAGGTGTGTAATGTGGTTTAATATAGATCCAAAAAGAAGTCATTAGGCTCAGGCGGGGCTAGGGGGAAAATTCATTAAACAACTCGAGGCTTAAAATTAAACAAATGAACGCCTCTATCACAAGGACATGCCTAAAGTTACCAGAACTCAACGAGTACAATGCCAAAACCAAGATAAGAATGCTACGAGGAACTAACACACAAGAATAGATCGGATATAGAGATAAATCCGAGGGCTAGAATGAATCCTCACAATCTAACCAATTCAAGCATGCAGTTAAAATAGGCACTTTATCATCAAAATTCACTCAAGATCAAGGCAATTAGAGATCACATCACAACATCCCAATCACAAATGCCCAACTATCCAAGATAATGAGTAAAAATCGTTTTCGGAACAAAGTTTGGGGGCACGGGGAAGCAATCAATCTATTCGTACTCAACTCGTATTTTTGTGTTTTTTCAAGAATATTTCATTTTTTTGTGATTTTTCATTTTTTCAAAGCAATTAACCTACCTTAACTATCCTAAAAAGCAGTAAAAACAAAAAGAAAAATAATACTAATACTTACGGAAGTCCTCCCCCAAGAACTTGGCAATGGCCTCATTGCAACAAGGGAAAGGAAAGGGATATGGACATCGGCCGCCCATCGGCCGGATCGAGCGGTTTAGTAGCCACATGTTGTACCACCTCTTGCGACCCGCGTCGGACCGTAATGCTGGTGTGGTGACCCTCATGTAGATGAATGCGGTGCTCATTATGGTCGTGGCCGATTCCCCGTCAAGTCATCGATGCTATAGCCAATGGTCTTTTTGGGAGTCTGTAAAACCGTTAGCAAATGCTCATCACCTGCAATAGACTCTAAAGCAAGCACATCATTTGAAGTAGCATGGGAGGGGGAATGAGGCATGCAATCATGGATCGGTTCATCTATAACATCAACATTATAACATGATTCCTCTAGCATAGGGCTTTTAGGTGTATTGTTTAGGCTAAACATGACCTTATCATCCCCCACAGTCAGTGTCAGTTTCCCACTCATAACATCTATCACTTCCCCAGCAGTATGGAGGAAAGGTCTCCCAAGGATAATGGGTGTTTGAGTGTCTTCGGCCATGTCTAATATAACAAAGTCCACAGGGATAAAGAATTTACCTACTCTAACAGGAACGTCCTCTAATATACCTAGGGGATATTTCACAGAACGGTCAGCCATTTGCAGAGTAATGGTAGTACATTTTAATTCACCTATGTTCAGTTGCTTACAGATAGAATGAGGCATGACACTCACACTGGCACCCAAATCACATAAAGCTTTGTCAATAAATATGGTGCCAATGTGACAGGGGATGGAAAAACTCCCTGGATCTTTCAATTTGGGTGGAGACTGGTTTTGTAAAAGAGCGCTGCATTCAGCAGTAAAAGCTACAGTTTCCACCTCATTAAGAGTCCGCTTCCTCATCAACACAAATTTAGAATAAGCAGGCACTTGATTTAATAATTCAGTAAAAGGGACTGTTACCTGCAGATTCTTTACCACCTCTAAAAACTTACCATACTGGTGGTCGAGCTTCTTCTTGAGCATCCGCTCGGGGAATGGTAGCTTGATCACCGGAGGCACAATTTTCTCCTTAGTCATGTCTGCAGCTCCTTGCTCTGCCTGAGGTTCAGCATCCTCAGGCACTTTTTGTGGTTTCTTAGCACTTGGTGATTCCACCTCTAGCATTGCTGGAGCATCGTACTGCACTCCACTGCGAAGGGTCATAGCATTGGCGGTGTCCCTGGGTTGCATTGGTTGTGAAGGCAGTGACCCAGATGGCCTACTAGCAGATGAACTAGCCAGCTGAGCTACTTGTGACTCCAACATCTTATTATGTGTCCCTTGCAGCTTATTCTGAGCATGCAGGCTCTCAAATTGGGACCTGGTATCTGCTTGAAAGGAAATAATACCTTTCTGCATCTGCAACATTAGACTTTTGAGTTCAGCAATAGCTGGGTCGGAAGGAGGTGTAGATTGATGCTGTTGAAACTGAGTTCTTTGATATCCAGGAGGAGCTTGTGGTTGATATTGTTGTTGTTGATGATGCTGTGGATAATGCTGTTGTTGCGGATTCATCACATTATTACTCCTATACGAGAGATTTGGAGGATCTCTCATCTCGGGATTATAGGTATTGGAGTAGGGATCGAACTGAGGCTTGTGTGGCGACTGTAATGCGTGCACTGGCTCACTAGAATGTGAAAGAGCGGGGCACTCTTGAGAGTTATGTCCAGTTATCCCACAAGCGTCACAGATGAAAGCATTGTGACCAGAAACACTAGCCATAGCATTGACACTCATGTGAGGGGAGGAATTGTTACCTAGCTTCAAAGAATCAATCTTCCGGTGAAGAGCGACTAGTTGTCCGGTCGATAAAGAAATGGCTTCAACATCATGTTTGCCTCCCTTTGTCATAGAAGAACGAATAGTAGACGCTTGGTTAGAAGCGAGTTTCTCCAGAAGTTCATACCCTTCGTCTACGGCTTTATCCATGAAGAACCCACCAGCAGCTCCATCAATTACCTGTCTCGTATCTGCATCAACTCTAGTGTTGAAAATGTGGCACAGATACCACTTGTCAAAACCATGATGGGGACAAAGACGCTGCAGATCTTTGAATCTTTCCCAAGCTTCATATAGTGACTCTCCAGGATCTTGGGTGAAAGTTACTATGGCATGACGCATATCTGCAGTCTTTTGGTAAGGGTACCACTTGATGAGAAAAATCTTTGAGAGCTCTGCCCAGGTGGTGATGGTGGAAGGCAGCTTATTAAACCAAAATAGAGCTTTATCGCGCAGAGAAAAACCAAATAAGATGAGTTTCATCTCATCAGCAGTAACACCAGCTTGCTTCTGAGTAGCACAACATTGTAAAAACGCTGTAGGTGCTGATTTGGGTCTTCAGATGGTAACCCAGCAAACTGATTATTCTGAACCATATTCAGAACATGAGACTTGATTTCAAAGTTTGCAGCAGCAATAGTAGGCAACCGTACCCAGTGGGCACATTATCAGGAGATGGTTGTGCATAGTCTCTGAAGGTCGGTTTAGCTTCGTCTCCCATTCTAGCAGTAATAGGTGATGCAGGGAATTCTTGTTGTGGTGAAGATGGTGGAGAAGGTGTCTTTTGGGAAGGTGTCCTCTAGAGACAACTTGGTTTGCTTAGTTGTCTTTTTGAGTCTACGAGCAGTCTTTTCAATCTCCGGGTCAAATGGAATGAGATCTGGGGATTTCAATTTCCTACTCATACATCAAAAACACTAAAACAAACGTGAGATGCTCCAAAGAACAGGTGTTCTTCGGAGTAGAGGTTAGTGTAATACTATAATTCAGACAAGATAAAAATAAACCGTCTCCCCGGCAACGGCGCCAAAATTTGACAGGCTAAAGTCGTATCACCTTATCAAAAATAACCTAAGGTCCACTAACAAGTAGTCAGGGAAGTCAGGATCGAATCCACAGGGAGAAAGTTATATTATTGTATCCGAATTCTAATATTATACTAACTAAATCAGTTGAAAACGGGTGTGTGACTAAACTAATAGACAAATGATAGAACTAAATATGAAGGTAAGAATCAATTAATAAAGAACTAGGACTATGGATCACTATGCATACAATTCGGGAAATCAGAGATGAATAATAACTACCCAATAAGTCAATTTATCTAGGGCACATGTAATTTCTCTCGAACATTACCTCCCTCAAAGATCACCTAGCCGCTCTCGCATGGTCAAGGATCACTATGCCTAATGATTGAAAGCCTATACGAAATCTCTCCTCTCGAAGTAGATTCAATATTGCGATAATAGAAATACAAATCAGGCCTAATTCATAAATCTAGCATGAACGATTCAATCACAGGAAACAATTGAAATAAAGGGGTAATTATATTAATCTATTAATCCCTCATTGCATACATAGATCCCCACAATACTAGAAATAAAACTACTCACTCATGTTTGAGAATCCAATAACAAATTCCATATAAAAATCCATACTTTGAACTATTGCAAATAACTAAGAAATTACTCTAATCAATAATAGAGGAAGCAAACAATAATGGAGAAAACAAGGAAGAAGATTACCAAATTAAAGAACTATATTGAACTTGCGAATAATCCAAAGGTTTGATCTTGAATCACAATGAAAAGTAATAAAAACTAGGGTTCTTGAGAGAATCTATGTGAAATTAAGAGCTAAAACAAAGATGAATCCAATATACTCTAATTTTCCTATTTATACTAAGTAGCCCGAAAATCATTAAATGGGCGCGCAGAAGAGAAGGCCGATCGGGCCAAGTCAGCCCGACCAAATCGGGTTAAAATCAGCAACAGAAATCCAAAACTAGGTCTCCCCCGATTCAATCGGGCCGACACGCCCGATGGGATCGGGCCGCACACCAACTCTGAGCATCCAGCGCACAACACCGCCAAGAACGCCCGATCGGGCTTGACAACGAACTTACGAACGGGCAACGTCGCCCGATCGGGCCCGCAACAATACTTGTTTCTAATGGCGATGAATGCCCGATCGGGCTTGAGACGCCCGATGTCATCGGGCTAAGGTCCGATTCCTCCTTCCTTGGCTTCAGACGCCTATTTTGTCCAAGGCCTCAGAAAGTATTCTCGGGACCCCCGAACTCATCATATATGCCTTCGAACCTCTCCAGTCCAGTGCAATGGTCAGATAGTGGTAGAAAATAGGGAGATAGCTCCCTAAAACCTGCAATCAGACACAGAACAGAAAACTACAACTCGATGGAGAAAGTTGGCATAAAATGGCTCCTAAGAGCACCATTGATACACATTTTAGCTAAAATATAGGGGGAAAAACACTATATAAAACCATAACATCAATAAACATAAATATAATACTCCTATAAATTAAATCATGCATATACACCATAAAAGTTTTGATAAGTAGTAACTGTCAATTTTTTGTGTTAGAAATACCCTAAACTAGGGTTGGTGCAAGTACAATCCTTATACCCGACTATACGAAAAAATGTTTGCGTTAAAATCAACTTCTAAAACCTATATATGTTTCCATTCACGTATACTAAGAAAAAATTAGTATATAAAGATCATACACCTCACTTAAAAACCCACCAATTTCCCACCAAGGGAAGGAAAAATCACTAGTGTTATTCACACTCTTCAACAAATATTATGTTGAATGTACTCAACAAAAGAAAAAGAGAATTCCTTCGCTCTAATTAAGCCCTTGGCAAAACTTTATCACCCTTCACAGTAGAATTACTTGAAGGCTCAAAATGGATGGCATTCTCAGACCGGAAGGCTAGCGGCGTCATCATCTGATTGTTAGCCACCTTATCTCGCCGCTTGCCAACACCGCTGGAATCCACCCCCATGGCGCAACGACACTTGCCGCCACTCTTGGGGATGTGAGTACACGGGCTAGCATTTGAAGGCGGTACTGGATCCTTAGGCAATGACACAAATAACATCTCCTTTTGCTCTTCTTTCAATGGCCTCACTGCTTCAATCGCATCAAACCTCGTTGCCAATAATATGAACATTATTGTAAGCATTATAACATTATATATGTAGGAACGTAAACTGGTAACTTGGAAGAATAGTGCCTTGAATAGTGCCTTGAAGGTGCTTGATAAAATGCGTAAAAGGGGAGGTCTGCGTCTCCCCCGGTCGGGCCCGCAAGGAAACTGGGAGAAGGAAAATACCGCCCAATGGCAACAAGGGTTGTGGGCACCATTGGCAAATAAGTCATCGGATTCAGAAACCGCTGAGTTGGCCGTTCTGGAGGAGAAGGCGCGTTCAACAATTATGTTATGTCTTTCTGACGACATATCTACTGAAGTTGCGGAGCAGGAAACTGCTGCTGGTCTGTGGTTGAAGTTAGAGAGTTTATACATGACGAAATCTCTAACCAACAAGTTGCTTTTGAAGCAACGTCGTTCACTCGCGTATGCGAGAAGGTATGTCTCTGAGGGATCATCTAGATAAATTGAACACTATCTTGCTAGATCTTCGTAATATTGATGTTAAAGTAGATGATGATGATGCTGCTTTAATTCTGTTAGTATGTTTGCCTTTATCGTATGAGAATTTTGTGGATTCTTTTATTGTTGGGAAAGATAGTCTGTCATTAGAAGAAGTAAGATCTCGCTCTTCATACTAGAGAAGTCCGTCATCGGGCATCCGGTTCTAGTACGAAAAATCGACATCCGGATTAGTTGTCACCGGGGGTAATGGACTGGGGAAAATCCGGTAAAAAGAAATCGAACCATAAAAATTCGAATTATAAGGGTCCTAAACCTAATGATGTCTGTAATTACTGTAAAGAGAAGGGGCATTGGAAAAATGAGTGTCCCAAGAAAAAGAAGCAACAGGACAAGAATGAAGGTTTTGCTGCTCTGGCAGAAACTGATGGTAATTCTGAGGAAGATCTGGCCCTAGTTGTTAATAACTAGTCACATTATAGGGATGTGTGGGTTCTTGATTCCGGGGCATCGTATCATATTAGTCCATCCAGGGAGTGGTTTTCAACTTATGAGCTAATAGATGGGGGCAATGTTTCTATGGCTAACAGTGCTGCCTACAAAGTAGTTGGAATAGGCTCCATCGATTGATGACTCATGATGGTACATTCTCGTACCTTGAACGAAGTTAGGCATGTTCCACTCGATGACAAAGAATCGATATCTTTGAGTCTTCTTGACAAGTAGAGGTTTCGGTTTTCAAGGTGAAGGTGGAGTTATGAATGTCTACAAGGGTTCGAAGGTAGTTCTGAAAGGTAATAAAAAGGGTACCTTATATTTTCTTCAAGGTTCTATTATGACAGGTTCTGCTGTTGTTGCATCATCTGAGGTTCCCAAGGAGGATATGACCAAGTTGTGGCATAGGAGGCTTGAGCATATGGGTGAAAGGGGGATGCAAATTCTGTCGAAAAGGGATCTTCTTTATGGGCACAAGGTGCATGATCTAGAATTCTGTGAGCATTGTGTATTTGGGAAGCTTCATCGTAGCAAGTTTCCAAAGGCTGTGCATACTACAAAGGGCACACTTGATTATATTCACTCTGATTGTTGGGGTCCTTCCCGAGTTGAGTCTATTGGAGGTCACAGGTATTTTGTGTCGATGATCGATGATTATTCAAGGATGACTTGGGTAATTATGATGAAGCATAAAAGTGAGGCTTTCGTGAACTTCAAGCAGCGGAAGGCTTTGGTGGAAAATCAAGCTGGAAGGAAGATGAAAAGCTGCGAACTGATAATGGTCTGAAATTTTGTTGGTCTGAGTTTAATGAGTTCTGCAAGAATGAAGGGATTGCACGCCATCATACTGTCAAGAATCCTCCACAATAGAACGGGGTAGCAGAACGCATGAATCAGACACTGTTGGAGAGAGCGAGGTGCATGCTCTCTAATGCTGGGTTACCTAGAAGATTTTGGGTAGAAGCTGTAAGTACAGCTTGCTATCTGATCAACCGTGGACCTCACACTGGTATTGACTGTAAAACACCTTATGAGGTGTGGACTGGTAAGCCTGCAGATTATTCTTTGTTGAGAGTTTTTGGTTCTACTGTTTCTTATCATGTAAGTGAGGGTAAATTAGAACCTAGAGCTAAGAAGGGTATATTTGTGGGTTTTGGGAATGGAGTTAAGGGCTATAGAATCTGGTCACCTTCTGAGAGTCGAGTAATACTTAGCAGAAATGTAATATTTGATGAAAATTCTATGCTTAACCCCACCGTGAAGTCTATGGTAGTGTCTGCCGGGTAGTGATGTTGATAAACAGGTGGAGCTGGAAGTCACTTATGAAGGGAGTGAATTACAGCACCAAGGTGGAGAATATCAACATGGTGCTACTGAATCTGAATCTTTTAGTCATCCATCTGCCTCATCTGAAACACGTCGAACAAGTATAGCACTTGATAGAGCTAGAAGAGTTGGTGTGGGACCTCCTAGGAGGTATGGTTTTGAGGACATGGTTGCTTATGCACTGCAGGTTGCTGAGGAGGTGGAGGTAGATACTCATGAACCATCCACCTACAAAGAAGTTGTCTCAGGTAGTGAGTCAGCTCAATGGCTTGCTGCTATGGGAGATGAAATGGAGTCTCTGGATAAGAATCAGATTTACGAGCTAGTCAAGCGTCCTAAGAAGAGAAAAATTGTCACCTGCAAATGGGTTTTCAAGAAGAAGGAAGGGACCTCACCTTATGAGGGGGTCAAGTATAAAGCTCGGGTTGTTGCAAGAGGGTTCACTCAAAGGGAAGGGGTTGACTATAATGAGATTTTCTCACCAGTGGTTAGACACACTTCCATCAGGGTGCTACTAGCAATAGTTGCACATCAGGATCTTGAACTTGAGCAACTATATGTGAAAACAGCTTTCCTACATGGGGAGTTGGAAGAATAGATTTATATGACTCAGCCAGATGGGTTTCAAGTTCCTGATAAAGAAGATTATGTTTGCAGACTGAAGAAGTCCTTGTATGGGCTAAAGCAGTCTTCTAAGCAGTGGTATAAAAGGTTTGACAGCTATATGATTGAACTGGGCTACAACAGGAGTCTGTATGATGGTTGTTTGTATCACAACAAGCTGGATGATGAATATGGATTTATTTGGTCTTGTATGTAGATGATATGCTTATAGCTGCAAAGTACAAGTCTGATATTCAGAGGTTGAAGGGTCTTCTCATTGCTGAGTTTGAGATGAAGGATTTGGGTGCTGCGAAAAAGATTTTGGGGATGGGGATTTATAGGGAAAGAGATCAGAGGAAGCTTTTCTTGTCACAGAAAGGCTACATTCAGAAGATTTTGTCAAGGTTTGGCATGTCAACAGCTAAGCCTATAGATACTCCAAGTGCCTCCAATAATCATTTGTCTGTGGCTTATGCACCCAAGTCTGCTGAGGAGAAGGAGTACATGAGTAGGGTTCCCTATGCTAGTGTAGTAGGGAGTCTGATGTATGCTATAGTCTGCACTAGGCAGGATCTTGCACATGCAGTCAGTGTTGTTAGTAGGTTCATGGGTGATCCTGGTAAGGAGCATTGGCAGGCAGTCAAGAGGATTTTTCGTTACCTTCGAGGTACGTCTGATGTTGGTCTCATTTATGGGAATGATACTCAGTGTTTAGTTACTGGTTATTTTGACTCTGATTATGCTGGAGATGTAGACAGTAGAAGGTCTATGACTGGTTATGTATTTACTCTTGGTGGCTCTGTTGTTAGTTGGAAGGCAACTTTGCAGGCTACAGTTACTTTGTCTACTACTGAAGCAGAGTACATGGCATTGACAACGGATGCTAAAGAGGGAATATGGTTAAAGGGGCTAGTCAGTGATCTTGGTTTGCATCACGATCAGGCCATTGTGTATTGTGACAGTTTGAGTGCAATATGCTTAGCCAAGGATCAAGTCCATCATGAGAGGACTAAGCACATTGATGTGAGATATCATTTTCTGAGGAGTGAGAAGAGGGTTAAGGTGAAGAAGGTAGGTACTGCTGATAATCCTGCTGATATGTTCACTAAACCTGTTCCACAGAGTAAGTTTCAACATTGTTTGAACTTGCTCAATGTTCGTGATTGTTAACTGCCCTTTGGGGCAAGTCTGGGGCCTTTTAGAGGCTAATCTGGTGTCCTTAAGGGACAAATCTGGTCTGGTTGTCTTTCGGGGCAAATCTGGTTGCAGGGAGATTCTGGGTGTTGTAATCAATTCATCTGTTTTCTGGCTTATTGTGAGAGGATTCAAGTCAAGGTGGAGATTTGTAAGAATAGTGCCTTGAATAGTGCCTTGAAGGTGTTTGATAAAATGCGTAAAAGGGGAGGTTTGCGTCTCGCCCGACTAGGTCGGGCGGTTCTCGCCCGATCGGGCCCGCAAGGAAACTGGGAGAAGGAAAATACCGCCCGGTCGGGCGGGTCGGCGGTTTTTGCGGGAGATGCATTTTCTGGCGGGGGTTATAAATAGATTATGAACCTAATCGTTTTAGACTGCGAATTTAGTCTAATTCTCTCTGTAATTTGGTTTTCCTCACATAATAAAATATTCTCTCTCTCTGCCCGTGTACGTAGCCAAATTAGTGAACCACGTAAATCTGTTGACTGATTTTCATTGTTTTGCATTCATTATTTGTTTCTCTCTCACGTCTGTCATAACATAACTAAATTGATACACTTAACTGACAACCATGGCGTGAGAAGATCATTGCCCTAAAGTTGAATTTGAAAACGGTCACTTAATGGGAAGTTTAATGGCCATAAATCAGGAGAGAGTTTAGGGGAGGAAACGGCATTAAGAGAGAGATTAGGGGAAAAACGGTAACTTAAGACTGATAAAAAACGGTCATAAAATGCCAACATATTTCTGACCCAAAACTATAGCTAAGTTAAAGCCCATGGCCCTAGCTCGGTCCGGGCGGGCGGCGGCGCGCGTGTGGCAACCACACATCACCACAAACCAACTAAAATCCTCATTGCTACTTAACTCAAAGGGTAGAGGAAGAGTAATGGTTATAAACCTTACTCTTCCCTTATATTCTTTCAATGTGGGACAAAAGGAAAAATTGACTCTTTAAATTCTTTTGAAGCAAATTGAGAGTGTGAAGAATGTGTGGGAAAATTAAAATATAAGAGTTATGAGTTTCTTCCTTGGTTTATCTTAGAAATAATGGTTGGATATATGCAAGTAAGTATAGTTGATGTAGTTATGGATTATATATATAATGCATGGCATGATACTATAATATAAATGGGAATAGGTGGGCATTGACTTCTATACGTTTTATTGTAGGAAGTGGTTGACTGAAGTTTACAAGGAGGGTGCTTGAATTGAAAGAATTGAAGTGGAATAAATCAAAAGTATGACGCACACGGTTAGACTGAATAATCCTACATAAAAAGCAAAAAGTTGTGTGCTTTAATTTTTATTTTTATTTTATAAGGAGAGAAAACAAGGAGGTGTCTACACAAGAGACACTCCCTAAAACACCCCGAAGGGTAGTTACAATAAGCATCAAGTACAGAAATAACGAAGAAAAAAGGAGCACTTAGGAACTCGAGTAGATGATCCGCCGCGGCACCACACCATCACCCCAGGCCCAAATCGAGTTGAAACCTTCTCGAGGGGCAAGACAAACACCACCGAAAATGAATAAGCTCCCAAATCTTCACTAGGGAAGCACAATTACTTGAGGCCACACCAAGCAAAACCAACCGTAAAACTAAACATTTAGAAAAAACAAAAACTAAAAAGACAGTAACATAAATAAAAAACAGAACCAAGACCACGATAAAAAATCGAGGCCGAGGAAGCAGGCATGGCGTGGAGATCCCACCGGCGGGAAAGCAGGAGAGAGGGCAGAGAGCCAAAGCACCAAGAAGAGCCCGAAATCCGCAACCCATCAGCAAACCCTAACCCTATATCGACGAAACAAACCACTACCACCACCGCGGCCCTAGCGAAACCTGGACTTCGGAGACATCAACACTCACACCGCAACCAATCCCAAGTTGACTAAAGCCGATCCACCGCGAACAAAATGGAACGAAAACATCAGCGATGAGAAACGAAACATCGCGACTAACAGATTAGGGGATAGAGAGAGAAAGTCCGACTGAGGACAGAGAAATTTGACTAAAATGAAACTAATTAAGCCATAGCAATAGCTAGAACTAGGGAGAAAATAAAGAAAGAGAAGGCTAGGATTTCAATTTCTAAGGAGATTGATTTGGGGGCTTTTTTTAGGGTTTTTATTAAAATGAATTTCCAGAGAGAAGGCGGGACCTCTATCACATCTCTCTAGAAATTCCCCGTGGACATATACATATTGCAAGTACTAAGTAAGTTGTGTGCTTTAATGTCCATACCTAAATATTATGTTTTTTTTTATCATCAGTATATATTTTAGACCTAAATAAATTTTTTTTTCATCAATAACGTGATTTTCACCAACTTTTGGCCGGTGAAAATTCTAACAGCATTTTGTGCAAGAATACAGTTGTAAAGCGCGGCAGTGTTTTAACCAGTACAAATGCGTATAGTACGGATTAAAAGGTGTAATATGGACATATTAAGTTCTTACCTGGTCGGCGGATGTAGGCTTGGTCCCGGTTGGTCACGGGACCAACTATTATTTAAAAAAAATTATTAAAATCTACACTTCATCCCTTTCATGCAATTAAGAAAAAAAGCATAGATACTCGAAATGGAAGAAATTAATTCATGAAGGGGTGGGTTTGTTGCTGGAGAAAGAATTTTTGTGTTCGTATGGTGCAGGTAGCCAGGCAATATGCATGTAAGAGAGAGAAGAAGAAGATGAAGTGTGAGAGTCTTTGTTGTCTTTTTTTTCCTTTTGTTCATTCATCTTTTTTCTACTTTTTCTTTAATAAATGAAAGAGAATGATAATGGACTAAACTCTTGACAAGACTAGAGTTTCAAGGTTTTGATCCTCACGTGCCCTCAACTACAGTGGCAATATATCTCCTCCAACATAACGTTTGGCCATTTTCCTTCTTATTAAACTATTTTTTTTTCTATTTGTTAATTGGTTGCTTTTACAAAAATGATGAAAGCTTATGCTAAATGGACTAGTTGACACTAATGTTAGCTTCATAATAGAGTTTTCCATTTGCTTCATTGTGGTATTACACTAGTACTTAGTAGTTATATAAGATTATGAAGGTTGATAGTTTCATTTCATATAAGGTTAGACAAACAATATTTTTTCAATAGGTGGCTAAAACTTTTTATATTGATATGATTTTAAAGTTAACTTGGGATGTTCATAACAATATCAATATGTTAGTTTAAGGAACTTTTGGTGCTATTTACTAAGAAAACAATTTCAAAAAGAACAATTATAATTACAATATTATATATCATAAAATTTATCACATTATACTTTTTTAAAGGTAAATTTTTCATGTTGCGTTTTTTGTTCCTCAATTTAACTACTAGTACAGGGACTCTAAAATGTTCGACACGACCCTGTGGTTGAAATAGATTGTGCAACATGAGGATGTTTGAACTCAAAATTTGGAGTTGTGAAAATTTTCAACCATCTAATATCAACTCAACTACTTCTATAACATAACCAGTTCTTTTGATAGATATCTAAACTTAGTTGTTCTTTTTTGTATTTTGAAGTACTTATGTAATGATTTTAATTTAGTAAAATTGTTTTTTCTTTTAGCCGAATCCATGCCGTATCCATTTATATGAAATTTTGATTTTGGCGTTTTCCATCCCCGTACCCTTCCCTATATCCGTTTCCGTGCTACCTAGAGTGTGACCAACTATTCCCAAATTCCTGGATCCGCCAACAGACGGTTAAAGAAGGATAAAAGCAAATTAAAGGATGAAGTTTATGGTTGTCGAACAACAATAATAAAAAAAAAATTTAAGGACGTCCTGCTACCAAGCTGAGTTCTTATTTTTCTTTTTTTTTTTTGACAATCACGAAAATTTACATTAATTTAAAACCGAAATTACAACCTAATGCTATTACAACCAAACATGAAACGTAAAGCAAATAAGCATTAAGGCGAGTTTCGCAAGCTCTTACATACCCTACTAAGAAAACCAAAATTATATATTGATGATGCAATATTATTGTTTAAAGCCGAGTTCTTATACTCTTGAAGGTTAGTTCTCAATATTTTTGAACTTGAATTTCGTCTACGCCACAATTTTGTGGCTCACTTTAAACAAAGATCCAAATTTCAATAACGCTGAAGGTGCAAACCCGAAGGTTAGAAGTCTTAGAATGAGAGCATTTCTTATACTCAAGGGTGTATCATGTGCATTGTAGTACACCCAAGGCTTTTTTTTTTTGCTTATTTAGGGCCTGTTCTCCCCAGCTTATTTTCAGTTCAGTTCAATTCAGTTCAGTTCAGTTCTTAAATGATAATCATTACTATTAATTAGTTATAATTTAATTCAGTTTAGTTCAATTCAATTCGGTTCAGTTCAGTTCAGTTGTTTTATGCCGAAGAGAACAGACCCTTACTTATTTGCTCATTTAGAACTCTGCCAATTGTGGGGATTTTGCTCATTTGGAGATTCTAAATGAGCAATAAGCAAAAAAATAGTCTTGAGTATACCATGCTCATAGTACACCGGGTACATTCAGGTGTATGATAAAAGTTGTAAGTTAGAACTCAATTGAACAAATTTCAATCATGTGTTAATCATAGTAATTACATTGTAAATTAGAGTTTATATGTATCGAGTTTTTTATGATTGCTTCATCATCATTCCCTTTTATTATGAAGTACTTAATTCCTCCATTTTTAGTAGTTGCAACATTTTCACTTTTACGCTATCTATGTGCTTATTTTGACCAGAAATTTGTGACCAATAAATAACGTAACCAAATTTTTCCTTGCAAGATCAATCTTCCAAAAGGATTAATTAAATGTTCAATTGAAATTTTTACAAGGTAATATCTTAATAATGGATCACATTGTTACTAAAATGGATTACTTTTTTTTATTGTTGCCATGGTCTGATATAAGAAGTCATCATTATTAAATTAGTATCGAATTTGAAAATTGTTTTTGATACATATTCAGTATTGATATTATGATGTGGTATTTTGAATTATATAGTCAAAATTGAAACTAAAAAAGTGTTGGTAACTTATTTATACGCCTTGTAATTTAAAATAGAACTGCTTATATATCGTTAAAAAAAAAATTCCATTGTGCAGTAATCATACTCATTTGCTCAAAATAAATAATCATACTCATTTCTGTAACTACTTATTTTCGAGATACTTCCACCTTATCCAAAAGATCTTCCTACTTTTCGTTTAACTTCATTTCTAAAAGATCCTACTTTTACTCTATTCCTCATTAGATAAAAGTATGTTTCCTTTCCACACTACCTTACTCCACTTGTTGGACCTACATAACTCTACACTCTACAACCACAATCTCTCCTCCCATTTAAACAAAAGGACCTACTTTTACGCTCTCTCTCCTCATTCCTTGGTATCTAATACGAAGTACTACAATAAATAGAAAGAGTTGTAGAAAACAGCGGAAGTATTTATTTAAAACTTCAAAATTTCTATATTATCATATTAGACATGGACTATATTCTCCATTATTTCTCCTTCTCATAATACTCCATGTATCTTGCCACGTTATACTTATGTTTCCATTAGTACAGTTAGTAACAAGGGATAATCTTCAATTATTCTATCCTCCATAAATCGTGTGCATAATTATGTAAAAAGATTATTTAAAAGGATCTCTTTAGGTCGTCTATTTATAAGAATGATGTTCTCAGGGTGAAACTTAATAATATACTTAATTTGTGTGTACATTCCTTGGACCACATTAATCCTAGCCAGTAGGAGCTAGTGAATACATGATATTCATCCTCCGATTTTCATCAGTTTGACTTTGCAGCGCTTGTTCTTTTCCATGGTTTCAAGCACATAAAGTTGACCATTCTTAGGTAGTATTCCATTTTTATTGACTGTAGTAGATCTTAGTAGTCACTACCTATCAAGAAATAATAATGTTTACCATTTATATATCTAATTACGTATTAGTAAATACTATTATAATTTATAATACTAAAATACACATTCGGTTGATTTCAGCAAATTATCCAACATGATGATGCATTATTATTATTTATATTAGTGAAGAATATGGTCAAAACTTATAAAAAAATTGACCTCTAAAAAGCAAATATCACATCTAGACTAAAGTATGGTGGAAGTATTTCTTTCCAAACACAATCCACACACATTATTATACAAAAAAAGTCAACTATGAAAGACAAACATGTATTATTATTTCCCTTAATATAATATAAACACATGAGAAAATGGGACAATTCACTCGACAAGTATTTAAAATCCATATATATGTGATTAATATGCACTTCATCCTTACACTTTCGATAAAACAATAATAAATAAATCTTTTCAATATAATCGCAACAACTAACAAGTACTGTACTTGAAAGAATCCATGTATACAAACTTTATACACATAACTAAAGAATAAATAAATAATTTGTTAAACTAATTTTTCAGCTTTTCCATACCATCACATATGTAGTATATAGTTTTGAATGGCCAATTTTATGACCTTGCAGAATGAGAGAGTAATACTCATTTACGTGTACAAACAGGAGTATTGCATGTAGGGTTTGAAGTTGATGGAGCAGATGGGCTTTTAGTACTTTTAACTTCGAAAAATAGTTTTGCTACCTCTTCAAACCATACTCTGGTGCTCCCATCTTTAACTTCGTGATCAAGAAAGCTCGGTTTTAGAACCCTACAACTTGCTTGATGTATAAATACGTTTAAACTTAGCAGCAAAACTAAGATTATCAAAGGCTTAATTCTTTGAGGAATGCGTTAACCGTCATTATGGTGAATGTATGTGTGTGTATATAAATGTTTGTAAGTAGTTGATGTATATGGTGATCGATCGATATAACTTGAATGAATGCTTGTGATTTTGAGGGTTTGGGATAATATAATCACTTTGGGTTGTAATTTATAGTGTTATGAATTATGGATCATCCAAGATTTGGGTCGTAATTTATAGTGTTATGAATTGTGGATTGTGCAAGATATAGTACTGTACTATTAAGAATTTTCCTGTTACATGGCAGGACTCAAGACTTGGACTATTGAAAAGTTGTGATTCTGAATCTGGTGTATAGTACTAGTTTATTTGTAACGTGTAATTGAGTAAGAATAGGTAAAAGGCTTGAATTTATGCAAACCGCGCTTTTGAGTTTTGACAATTGAGGATTTGACATCATCGCATTACAAAACTATAAAATACAGGTGTAAATCGACAAAGTCATTATCATCAAAGTCCTTATTCTTAAAATTTCCCAGGTTTTCATATGTCCTCGGTGTTTATGATCCCAACTGGCACTCAATCATCTTAAATGAAAGTACTATCGATGGCTCTAGCAAGTGTGGATGTTGCAAAGAGAGTCATCTCGACAACCAAAGGTCCAATGGAGAAGTGTATCTTACCCATGTAATGTCTTGTAATTTGTTTTTCATTTCGCTTCTAAGTGTTGTAAGGGTCTAATGACCCATGTTGTGTGTAAACTCTCTTTTATTTATGCAAATTAAGCCGATGTCAAAAAAAAAAAAATATATATAGATATAGCTTATATTGCATAATCTAATCAACATGAGGCCCTTTATTTAATTTTGATATACAGAACCATACATTTAATCTAAGAGTATTCAGGTAGAAATTCAAATAAACAGCTGCATATATTTTTTTGATTAATCACCGTAATCTTTTTTATGATTGAAACAACTTAGGGGTTTATATTGATTTTTAGGCCTGTATAACATTGTGAGATTTTGTAAATTTAATTTCCCCAGCGTGGAGATACAATCCTAGTAGGATTCTAATTACAATGAGAAGACAATATTAACAAAATGTTTACAAAATAATATCATATCTAACAATTTGATTCTACGATAATTTTATGTTATTAAATATTTATATTGGACGTAAAATTATGATAGTCAGTTGTCAACTTTAAACTATTTTGGTTCGATCCCCAAAAAAGTGAGACTTAAAGAAAATTGATCGGTACAGTTAGATTTATTCAACTTTATTCGTTATATATGTTGTATCTTTTAAATCTATTCCTTGTAAACCAATTCGTCGCAACTCTCGTCTCTCAAGCAATCAATTCGTTTGAAGACCATCTAGCTAGATCACAAGTCCGCATGAACAATAAAATTAAAATCATGAACAATTCGTGAGGCGTGAGCTAAACAAGGTAGCGGACCATCTAGAGCTCGGGATAGCAGGAAGCAAATTATGTACCTAAATGGTGTTAGGGTTATTCCTCAAACCCCGATAATTGTATGGAAGTTATTCTATCGGATTGTTGTAGGCTTTCAAGCCAAAACTCGGATTATGTTTAATTTATAATATTATGTCTCTATATATATGTTACTCTCCTACCAACTAACAATAACAAAACATATAATTGAACTAAGAGAATTAGAGAAATACTGGCACTTCTAAATCTTCACAAGTAGCAAATATATAATTAATTTAACAGACTATTTAAGAGAATTACAAGAGAATAACTTCTAATTTTGCGGGTCAAATATCATTCTGAGCACTTGAATCCGCACACCAAATGTGAAAATTTGAGAAATTTACAATTGCTTTACAACTTGCGTTTCAACTGATGTACTATTTATTTTTCTAATATGTATGTCATATGTAACTATTTTTGAAGTTTTCATGCCACTTTACTAAGTCTTGGTAGTTCCAAACTTCTTAAGAGCTCCTAGTCCAACTTCAAAGTCAGGCAATCAGATTCAAAAGGTTAGAGTTACAAAAGGTAAGGAAATGAAACTTTCAAAATATCGATTGCAAATGCTTATAAATTGGTCCAAAAAGAAATATTTAGTCCTTATTTCTGTAGGAAAAAAGTAGAAGTATATATTTTAGTCTTGTCAAATGTAACAAGCATTTTCAATTCTCAAAAATAGTAAATAGTTGAAGAGAATGTCGCACTTCAAAATGTCAAAAGCCGACTTTTTTCTTTGAATAAAAATTGAAGTTTCGGTATTTCGGAGATGTTTCAGAATTCAGAGCCTTCGACCATGTTAGTGAATAGGCTGATCCCATAAGATCGGACTTGGGTGGAAAATTTCATGTACCTGAAAAATCAATAATAAAAATAAAATTTTATATAATTTATTCTCTTGTAATATTTATTGTTATGACAGATGTGAGAAAGAACAAATATTGAATGCAAAATTGAGAATAACCAGACACAGATTTAACGTGGTTCACCAACGGAGTGTTGGCTACGTCCACGGGCAGGGGAGAGAATAATTTTATTGATGAGAGAATAATCAAAATTACCAGAGATGATTAATGGGAAAATCGTCACTAATAAACTAGGTTAAAAAACCTATTTATATGCAAACCCCGAAAATCGCCAAACCCGCTTCATTAAACTGCCGCCCGATCGGGTCGGGCGGTAATCGCCAAACCAAAACAAGTTGCGGGCCCGATCGGGCGACCAACGCCCGAGTCGTAGTTCGCTACGACGCCCGATGGCATCGGGCGCCCCACTTCCACAGATGCTGATGAAACGCTTCTCCGCCCGATCGGGCGAGACTGCCCGATCCAATCGGGCGAGCCGACAAACACGTCCACTGACCAGAATTCAAGGCACAAATTCTATAAATCTCCACCTTGACTTGAATCCTCTCACAATGAACCAGATAAACAAAACAGATGCATTGAACACAATGCCCAGATTCTCCCTGCAATCAGATTTGCCCCGAAAGACAAACAGAATAGATTTGTCCCTTAAGGACACCAGATTAGCCCCTAGAGGCTCCAGACTTGCCCCAACAAGGGCAATCAACAATCACGAACATTGAGCAAGTTCAAACAATGTTGAAACTTACTCTGTGGAACAGGCTTAGTGAACATATCGGCGGGATTATCGCGAGTACCTACTTTCTTCACCTTAACCCTCTTCTCACTCCTCAGAAAATGATATCTCACATCAATGTGCTTAGTCCTTTCATGATGGACTTGATCCTTGGCTAAGCATATTGCACTCAAACTGTCACAATACACAATGGCCTGATCGTGATGCAAACCAAGATCACTAACTAGCCCCTTTAACCATATTCCCTCATTAGCATTTGCCAATGCCATGTACTCGCTTGATAGTAGACAAAGTAACTGTAGCCTGCAAAGTTGCCTTCCAACTAACAACATAACCACCAAGAGTAAATACATAACCAGTCATAGACCTCCTACTGTCTACATCTCCAGCATAATCAGAATCAGAATAACCAGTAACTAAACACTGAGCATCATTCCCATAGATGAGACCAACATCAGACGTACCTCGAAGGTAACGAAAAATCCTCTTGACTGCCTGCCAATGCTCCTTACCAGGATCACCCATGAACCTACTAACAACACTGACTGCATGTGCAAGATCCGGCCTAGTGCAGACCATAGCATACATCAGACTCCCTACTGCACTAGCATAAGGAACCCTACTCACATACTCCTTCTCCTCAGCAGACTTGGGTGCAAAAGCAACAGACAAATGATTATTGGAGGCACTTGGAGTATCTATAGGTTTAGCTGTTGACATGCCAAACCTTGACAAAATCTTCTGAATGTAGCCTTTCTGTGACAAGAAAAGCTTCCTCTGATCTCTTTCCCTATAAATCTCCATCCCCAAAATCTTCTTCGCAGCACCCAAATCCTTCATCTCAAACTCAGCACTGAGAAGACCCTTCAACCTCTGAATATCAGACTTGGACTTTGCAGCTATAAGCATATCATCTACATACAACACCAAATAAATCCATGATTCATCATCCAGCTTGTAATGATACACACAACAATCATACGGACTCCTGTTGTAACCCAATTCAATCATATAGCTGTTAAACCTCTTGTACCACTGCCTAGGAGACTGCTTTAGCCCATACAAGGACTTCTTCAATCTGCAAACATAGTCTTCTTTATCGGGAACTTGGAACCCATCTCGGCCGAGTCATATAAATCTCTTCTTCCAACTCTCCATGTAGAAAAGCTGTTTTCACATCTAGTTGCTCAAGTTCAAGATCCTGATGTGCAACTATTGCTAGTAGCACCCTGATGGAAGTATGTCTAACAACTGGTGAGAAAATCTCATTATAATCAACTCCTTCCCTTTGAGTGAACCCTCTTGCAACAAACCGAGCTTTATACTTGACCCCCTCAGAAGGTGAAATCCCTTTCTTCTTCTTGAAAACCCATTTGCAGGTGACAATTTTTCTCTCCTTAGGACGCTTGACTAGCTCCCAAGTCTGATTCTTGACCAGAGACTCCATTTCATATCCCATAGCAGCGAGCCATTGAGCAGACTCACTACCTGAGACAGCTTCTTTGTAGGTGGATGGTTCCTGAATATCTACCTCCACCTCCTCAAGCAACTGCGAGTGCATAAGCAACCATATCCTCAAAACCATACCTCCTAGGAGGTCCCACACCAACTCTTCTAGCTCTATCAAGTGCTATACTTGTTCGACGTGCTTCGGATGAGGCGAGATGGATGACTAAAAGATTCAGATTCAGTAGCACCATGTTGATCTTCTCCACCTTGGTGCCGTAATTCACTCCCTTCATAAGTGACTTCCGGCTCCACCTGTTTATCAACATCACTACCAGCAGACACTACCATAGACTTCACAAGGGGTTAAGCATAGAATTTTCATCAAATATTACATTTCTGCTAAGTATTACTCGACTCTCAGAAGGTGACCAGATTCTATAGCCCTTAACTCCATTCCTAAAACCCACAAATACACCCTTCTTAGCTCTAGGTTCAAATTTACCCTCACTTACATGATAATAAACAGTAGAACCAAAAACTCTCAACAGAGAATAATCTGCAGGCTTACCAGACCACACCTCATAAGGTGTTTTACAGTCAATACCAGTGTGAGGTCCACGGTTGATCGAGATAGCAAGCCGTGCTTACAGCCTTCGCCCAAAATCTTCTAGGTAACCCAAAGATTAGAGAGCATGCACCTCGCTCTCTCCAACAGTGTCTGATTCATGCGTTCTGCTACCCCGTTTTGCTGTGGAGTATTCCTGACAGTATGATGGCGTGCAATCCCTTCATTTTGCAGAACTCATTAAACTCAGACCAACAAAATTCCAAACCATTATCAGTTCGCAATCTTTAGATCTTCCTTCCAACTTGATTTTCCACTAAAACCTTCCACTGCTTGAATTTCATGAAAGCCTCACTTTTATGCTTCATCGTGGTTACCCAAGTCATCCTTGAATAATCATCGATCATCGACACAAAATATCTGTAACCTCCAAGAGACTCAACTCGGGAAGGACCCCAACAATCAGAGTGAATATAATCAAGTGTGCCCTTTGTAGTATGCACAACCTTTGGAAATTTGCTGCGATGAAGTTTCCCAAACACACAATGCTCACAGAACTCTAAATCCTGCACCTTGTGCCCACACAGAAGATCCCTTTTTGACAGAATTTACATCCCCCTTTCACCCATATGTCCAAGTCTCCTATGCCATAACTTGGTCATATCCTCCATGGGAACCTCAGATGATGCAACAGCAGCAGAACCTGTCACAGTAGAACCTTGAAGAAAATATAAGGTACCCTTTTTAATACCTTTCAGAACTACCTTAGAACCCTTGTAGACACTCATAACTCCACCTTCACCTTGAAAACTGAAACCTCTACTGTCAAGAAGACTCAAAGATATCAGATTCTTTGTCATCAGTGGAACATGCCTAACTTCGTTCAAGGTACAGAATGTACCATCATGAGTCCTCAATCTTATAGAGCCTATTCCAACTACGTACTTTGCAGGCAGCACTGTTGGCCATAGAAACACTGCCCCCATATATCTGCTCATAAGTTGAAAACCACTCCCTGCAGGGACTAATATGATACGATGCCATAGAATCAAGAACCCACACATCCCTATAATGTGACTGATCATTAACAACTAGGGCCAAATCTTCCTCAGAATTACCATCAGTTTCTGCCAGAGCAGCAGAACCTTCATTCTTGTCCTGCTGCTTCTTTTTCTTAGGACACTCATTTTTTCAATACCCCTTCTCTTTACAGTAATTACAGACATCATTAGGTTTAGGACCCTTAGAATTCGAATTTTTATGGTTCGATTTCTTTTTACCAGATTTTCCCTGTCCCTTACCCCCAGTGACGACTAATCCAGATGTCTGATTTTCTGTACTAGAACCAGATGCCTGATGACGGACTTCTCTAGTATGAAGAGCAGATCTTACCTCTTCTAATGACAGACTATCTTTCACAACAATAAAAGAATCCACAAAATTCTCATACGATAAAGGCAAAGATACTAACAGAATTAAAGCAGCATCCTCATCATCTACTTTAACATCAATATTACGAAGATCTAGCAAGATAGTATTCAATTTATCTAGATGATCCCTCAGAGACATACCTTCCTGCATACGCAGGCTGAACAAACGTTGCTTCAAAAGCAACTTGTTGGTTAGAGATTTCGTCATGTAGAAACTCTCTAACTTCAACCACAGACCAGCAGCAGTTTCCTGCTCCGCAACTTCAGTAATTATGTCGTCAGAAAGACATAGCATAATTGTTGAATGCGCCTTCTCCTCCGAATGGCCATCTCGGCGGTTTCGAATCCGATGACTTCTTTGCCAACGGTGCCCACAACCCTTGTTGCTTCAGTAAAGCACACATCTTGATCTGCCACAGACTGAAACTATTTCACCCAGTGAATTTATCAATTTTCACATTCATGCCAGACATCTTTCTCACCCGGATCAAACACAAAGCTCTTGATACCAATTTGTTATGACAGATGTGAGAAAGATCAAATATTGAATGCAAAATTGAGAATAACCAGACACAGATTTAACGTGGTTCACCAACGGAGTGTTGGCTACGTCCACGGGCAGGGGAGAGAATAATTTTATTGATGAGAGAATAATCAGAATTACAGAGATGATTAATGGGAAAATCGACACTAATAAACTAGGTTAAAAAACCTATTTATATGCAAACCCCGAAAATCGCCAAACCCGCTTCATTAAACTGCCGCCCGATCGGGTCGGGCGGTAATCACCAAACCAAAACAAGTTGCGGGCCCGATCTGGCGACCAACGCCCGAGTCGTAGTTCGCTACGACGCCCGATGGCATCGGGCGCCCCACTTCCACAGATGCTGATGAAACGCTTCTCCGCCCGATCGGGCGAGACTGCCTGATCCAATCGGACGAGCCGACAAACACGTCCGCTGACCAGAATTCAAGGCACAAATTCTACATTTATATTAGCAGATCCAGAAAATTTATGTAGTACGGTCTAAATAAAATTATTAATTTTTTAGTGGGTTCAAAGTTCAATTTTGTAAGAGATTTTTAAAATCTTAAATTATTTAAGGAAATTTTCCAAAATTTTTTGGGGTCAATTGACCACGGCCACTCAGCACAATGTATATCCATCCATAAATTATATATATCAAAGGACCAACTCAACCTAAAGTTTGAGCTGATGGTTGAATAGTTTTTATACTCTATCACGCCCCCTCACGCGAGAGCCCATTAGGCTTGAAGTGTGGATGTAGCACAAGCTTTATCATCCCTAGCGCTAAATATTCCACTTAGAAAGGAGGGGTGGATGAGATTTGAACCCGTGACCTTTATGTCGCGCTTGCTGGTACCATATCAAAGGACTGACTCAACCAAAAACTTAAGCTGATGGTTGGAGTACATGAATAGTTTTATACTTTATCAATATACAATAGAGACAGTTTTGTTCCCCATATCTCTATTACATAAGTGAAGGGGGGAGGCATAGTACGGTGTCCCCCCTATTAAATGACTATAATACCTTTATTTTTTTAATTACATCAATTTTGTTTAAATTTTTAAAATAATAATGGGTAATCAATCAATCAAAATATTTGCCATTTTAAAAATACTAAAATTAGAATAACTTAAAAATTTTAGGTTTAAAAAAAGAAAAGTCTAAAAAAGTTCACCAAAAAAAAAACACAAAGATAACAAATTCATTTAAGAATATCAAAATCTTCCATCAAAAGGAAAAATTGTCAAAATAAAAAAAATTAGCAATATACTTCCAGTACATTATAGTCATATAAAGAAATGATCATTATAATGGGTTTATATAATTTCAATTTGTGTAAGTCAATTACATATAGGATAATAAGGTCAGATCAAGACAACGTACTATACGTTTGAAGTTTTAGCTATACTATCTATCATAGATCAATAAGAGTTAGAATTGAAAATATATAGTTCACAGCTAAATCAAAATTCAAAAGAAGACAAAAGAAAAGCACAAAGCTAGATATGAAGGTAATATTTGCAATTATGGAGAACATAAATTTGAATCAAATTTGGGATTAAAAAAAGCAAAAAATAGAAAAGAAAGATTCTTTTTTTATTTGATTTCCACGAATAAATAAAGACAAAAATATATTTGCAATTATGAATTAATTTGCTAATCAAATTAGATAAACTTGACAAAAGAGATGATTGTCCAATATTCTTATGGACATTTTTTAGTACTATATTTAAAATATTAATTAGAAGTGCATGCTTTATGTAATTACTTTGGTTCCGCTCTATTATACTTATTTGAACTGATCCGATCCAAACTTATTTTTGCTGAAAATAACTTCTAATAAGTTGAACAAACAGAGCCTTTATTGGAAAAAAACTGTCAACTTCAACTACTATAACGAGTCATCGCTACATGTATTGCGTGCATGTAAAACTAGCTACTCGACATTACAAAATATCACAATGAAAAAATTATCATCGCACGCATCGCGTGCTTAGAAAGCTAAATTTTTTTTTATTAAATCAATAACCTGCAAACATTTTGACAATATTATCGCGCCGATTGTAAAAGATAAGATCCCAAAAAATAAAAGGGAATAAAGGTTAAAAACATGGAAGTATATGGAAACACAAAATTATAATGGTTGGCAACACTTGACTAAGACAAGGATTTTTTCTTGATGACAATGTTTCTTGATATGGAATGAAACAAGTTTTATAATTTTACACAAAATTATAAAACTTGTTTCTTTCCATATCAAGGCCATGCATGTCTTTCTTTTTTACTTTTTAGGGAAGGCCATGTCCTTAGTTGAAGAATCATGTAAAGACTGTTCATGATATATACTCCCTCCGTTCCTTTTTAATCTACACACTTTCCTTTTTGGTCTGTTTTTTTTTAATCTACACACTGTTGCTTTTTCTATTTTAGGTAGCATGTCACATCTACTTTCTCCTCTTTTTCCATACATGTCATCCACTTTTTAATATTTTAACCAACTTTTTATTTTCTCTCCCTCACTTTTCAGTTTCTCTCTCCACCTTTTCAGTTTCCCTCTCATAGTTTTGTACTTCTTCCTTAGTTCTCCCCCAAAGTGAAGTGAGTAAATTAAAGTGAAACGGATGGAGTAGTACGTAATTGGCTTCACAAAAATAAAAAATATATAAGAAATGCTATAATAAAAAGGGGGAGCATGACAAGTATTAGTAACTCATCATTAGTATCATTATACGCTTCATGCTTACATTTGTATATAAAATTTCAATAAATCCTTAAATATAATCGTCAACTAATAACAAATTGATAAAAGTATGCACGTACATACAATATTTGTGTACATACGTAAAATTAAAGAAAATAAATAAATAAATCCTTGATTTCTTCAGTTTTCCCTCACCAGCTAACTTAGCTAAGCATATTAAAGTTTATTTAAAGGTTAATATGTATACAGATGCATACTAGTATACTACTTCTTCCAAAGGTGCAAGAGTAAGAGTACTCATTTACGCGCACAGCTTGGAGTAAAGCAATTGTGGTTTGAGCCTGATGGAGGAGATGGACCCTTAGTAACCTTATTTTGTGAAAAAATATTAGCCTCTTTTTGCACCCTAATGCTTTCATGTTCAACTAAGCTTTGTTTTTGCACCCTGCAATTTGCATGCTGCATAAGAACATTCAAACTTAGCAACAAAATTAGGAATACTAACGGTCTAGTTAGTTTGACAAGGGTATTCATTTTGTTGGCTATGTATATAGTTTGTTGATGTATTTGCTGTTAATTAAAATAACTAGAAATACGAATATTTTGTTTTGAATGTATGTAATGAATTAAGCACTTTTGAGTTATAATCGAAAAGAGGTGCGTTGGGTGTATTTATATATACGAAATTCTTTTGCATTGGAGTTGCTTATGCATGCATTGACCTTCCTAATTAAACAGAAACTCGGTAGAAGCTACGGAAATTTCTTGCATTTGTATATATACGTAAGTTAGGACTTGAGACTTGGACAGTTGGACTATTGAAAAGTTATATATGGATCTGATCGAATTTGGTATTAATGTGTAACGTGAAATTAAGGTAAGAGAATTTATTCTCTTGTAATATTTATATTAGCAGATCCAGAAAATTTAAGTAGTACGGTCAAAATAAAATTATTAATTTTTTAGTGGGTTCAAAGTTCAATTTTGTAAGAGATTTTTAAAATCTTAAATTATTTAAGGAAATTTTCCAAAATTTTTTGGGGTCAATTGACCCTGGCCACTCAGCACAATGTAGATCCATCCATAAATTATATATATCAAAAGACCAACTCAACCTAAAGTTTGAGCTGATAGTTGAATAGTTTTTATACTCTATCACGCCCCCCTCACGCGAGAGCCCATTAGGCTTGAAGTGTGGATGTAGCACAAGCTTTATCATCCCTAGCGCTAAATATTCCACTTAGAAAGGAGGGGTGGATGAGATTTGAACCCGCGACCTTTATGTCGCTGTTGCTGGTACCATATCAAAGGACTGACTCAACCAAAAATTTAAGTTGATGGTTGGAATCCATGAATAGTTTTATACTCTATCAATATACAATAGATACAGTTTTGTTCCCCATATCTCTATTACATAAGTGAAGGGGGGAGGCATAGTACGGTGTCCCCCCCTATTAAATGGTTATAATACCTTTATTTTTTTAATTACATCAATTTTTTTAAAATTTTTACAATAATAATGGGTAATCAATCAATCAAAATATTTGCCATTTTAAAAATACTAAAATTAGAATAACTTAAAAATTTTAGGTTTAAAAAAAGAAAGTCTAAAAAAGTTCACAAAAAAAACACAAAGATAACAAATTCATTTAAGAATATCAAAATCTTCCATCAAAAGGAAAAATTGTCAAAATAAAAAAATCAGCAATAAACTTCCAGTACATTATAGTCATTTAAAGAAATGATCATTATAATGGGTTTATATAATTTCAATTTGTGTAAGTCAATTACATATAGGATAATAAGGTCAGATCAAGACAACGTACTACATTTAAAGTTTTAGCTATACTATCTATGATAGATCAACAAGAGTTAGAATTTAAAATATATAGTTCACAGCTAAATCAAAATTCAAAAGAAGACAAAAGAAAACCAGATTGCTAAATATGAAGGTAATATTTGCAATTATGGAGAACATAAATTTGAATCAAATTTGGGATTAAAAAAAGCAAAAAATAGAAAAGAAAGATTCTTTTTTTTATTTGATTTCCACGAATAAATAAAGACCAAAATATATTTGCAATTATGAATTAATTTGCTAATCAAATTAGATAAACTTGACAAAAGAGGTGATTGTGCAATATTCTTATGGACATTTTTTAGTACTATATTTAAATATTAATTAGAAGTGCATGCTTTCTGTAATTACTTTGGTTCCGCTCTATTATACTTATTTGAACTGATCCGATCCAAACTTATTTTTGCTGAAAATAACTTCTAATAAGTTGAACAAACAGAGCCTTTATTGGAAAAAAACTGTCAACTTAAACTACTATAACGAGTTGTCGCTACATGTATTGCGTGCATGTAAAACTAGCTACTCGACATTACAAAATATCACAATGAAAAAATTGTCATCGCATGCATCGCACGCTTAGAAAGCTAGTTTTTTTTTTTATTAAATCAACAACCTGCAAACATTTTGACAATATTATCAAGCCGATTGTAGATGATAAGATCCCAAAAAATAAAAGGGAATAAAGGTTAAAAACATGGAAGTATATGGAAACACAAATTATAATGGTTGGCAACACTTGACTGAGACAAGGATTTTTTCTTGATGACAATGTTTCTTGATATAGAATGAAACAAGTTTTATAATTTTACACAAAATTATAAAACTTGTTTCTTTCCATATCAAGGCCATGCATGTCTTTCATTTTTACTTTTTAGGGAAGACCATGTCCTTAGTTGAAGAATCATGTAAAGACAGTCCATGATATATGGAGTAGTACGTAATTGGCTTCACAAAAATAAAAATTATATAAGAAATGCTATAATAAAAGGGGGAGCATGACAAGTATTAGTAACTCATCATTAGTATCATTATACGCTTCATGCTTACATTTGTATATAAAATTTCAATAAATCCTTAAATATAATCGTCAACTAATAAAAAATTGATAAAAGTATGCACGTACATACAATATTTGTGTACATACGTAAAATTAAAGAAAATAAATAAATAAATCCTTGATTTCTTCAGTTTTCCCTCACCAGCTAACTTAGCTAAGCATATTAAAGTTTATTTAAAGGTTAATATGTATACACATGCATACTAGTATACAACTTCTTCCAAAGGTGCAAGAGTAAGAGTACTCATTTACGCTCACAACTTGGAGTAAAGCAATTGTGGCTTGAGCCTGATGGAGGAGATGGACCCTTAGTAACCTTATTTTGTGAAAAAACATTAGCCTCTTTTTGCACCCTAATGCTTTCATGTTCAACTAAGCTTTGTTTTTGCACCCTGCAATTTGCATGCTGCATAAGAACATTGAAACTTAGCAACAAAATTAGGAATACTAACGGTCTAGTTAGTTTGACAAGGGTATTCATTTTGTTGTATATAGTTTGTTTATGTATTTGCTGTTAATTAAAATAACTAGAAATGCGAATATTTTGTTTTGAATGTATGTAATGAATTAAGCACTTTTGAGTTATAATCGAAAAGAGGCGCGTTGAGTGTATTTATATATACGAAATTCTTATGCATTGGAGTTGCTTATGCATGCATTGACCTTCCTAATTAAACAGAAACTCGGTAGAAGCTAAGGAAATTTCTTGCATTTGTATATATACGTACGTTAGGACTTGAGACTTGGACAGTTGGACTATTGAAAAGTTATATATGAATCTGATCGAATTTGGTATTAATGTGTAACGTGTAATTAAGGTAAGAGAATAGATATAAGGATTGAAGTGACAGTTGGGTTTTGACATCATATAGCATACTTATATCTCACTATATCAGTCTACCATAATATGTCTTCAATAATGTATGATTTGAACTCGGAAGAGGTTCATTATGAAAGTTCCCCTTAAAAAAAAGGTTCATTATGAAAGTCATGTTTTGTATAGGTTTTTTCTTATTTTATATATATATATATTTTTTTTGGTAGAAAGAGGAACATAGATTACGTAGTAATAATAGTATCTGGTACAATTAGTTGTGATCCACGCATCGGATCACTTAAATTAACAGAAGTTTCCCTGAGAATGCCTCCTTACATGAGAAATGGGAATGAATGTCAACCACACAATTGTATTAGAGTTACAACTCTTGTTCATTAGAGTTATACCCCCGAAAATTTCGAGCCCAAAAGAAATTATTTATTTTTTCGAAACTATTTTTTCTAATATTTATTGTTGGAGTTACATCACTTTTTCATTAGAATTACATCACTTGTTCATTAGAGTTATAGCGTGTAAAATCTATTCTCATTTCTCATGTAAGTATGCATTCTCATATGAACTCACTTCTATATATATATATTCTATTTAAGTATTAACTTGATATCATACCCTATCTCGGAAGGAGAAAAAATATTCCCCTTGTTTTGCTATATATAGAAAATATCCTCTGATTGCTTCTCATCAAAATTATTTGAGCTTGACCAACATTATTTATCAATAAATTTTGATATAGATTTATAAATTGTATACTTGTTGAATGTGCTAAATTTGGGAGTCTTATTATATTACTTTTGTATATATATATATATATATATATATATATATATATATATATATATATATATATATATATATATATATATATATATATATATAATACATCAATGAAGTACTCCCTCCGTCCCTAAATTGAGCTCTCATTTCTTTTGGGCACAAGTATTAAGGAGAAATTATAAGTGGGCATAATTGTTCATTAAAATAAAAAAAATGACTTATATTTTGAGACATCTTATAAGAAAACAGGACTTATGTTATGGGACGGAGGGAGTAATATTTTAATTGGTGGACCCATACCAAATAAAGAAATGAAAAATCTATTTGGGACGGACATAAATGGAAAATTGAGAACTCTATTTAGAGACGGAGGGAGTATATTGTTATACATGTTCAATTCAGAAGATCTTTAACATAAAAAAACCCAAACATGATTTAACATATAAGTATTATTCTTTTATATTTACTTTTATAGCTCCAATTATAAAACTTTTTAGATCTACACCCTAATAAGCTCCCAATGGCAAACCCCAACCAGCTGGTGCAAGGTCTAGGTTGCAATCCCTCGTATATGGCTTAATTCTAAGCAAGGCCCATTTTTTAAAATGTAGTGGTCAATGTAATAATTTGCTTTCAAGTTGTCATACCACTCTACTTAAACCTAGCTTCTTAGTTCAAGGTAAACGCTCGCTCTAGGAAGTCCAACTTTAAATGAAGGTCGGGCTAGGGATTTGTGGTAGGGAGTTGAAATTTTACAAGTCAAAAGGAAAGAAGAAAATTAGTCCGGATACGTATAAATAGGTTGCAGAATGAAAATTCCAATTAATATTATGTAAGTCAACATGGTGTTTCAACAATAGAAAACAGTTCAAAGTCTTGTCAAAATTTAAAGTCGACCGTTAGTAATGCAGGTTGTTAGACTTAGTTATGAGTAGACATTGTTATTGGGCGGGTCGGGCCAGGGTTGTGGGTTAAAAGCATGTCGAGACATGAAGAGGGGGAGAAGGCAGATTGTTAGTGTGGATGATTTGGAAGATATAATCGGAGGACATGTATGGATAGGTTCCATTTGTATACTTGTAGAATTTGGCATATCTTAACTAAACATTTTGCATGGGCTCGCCGCGCGCTTGTCTGGTCAGGTCACCTCATAAAGGGTCGAAGCAGGTCGAGCCAAAGTGGGTCGCGTACCGATAGCAAGTCGATAATGGGCGAATCGGTAAATGGCAAGAAAAATAGTGAACGAACAGAGAAAAAAGTGAGTATATTTAACTTATGAATACGAATCCGTACATGTAATTTTTTACAATAACTATTATTATTTTTCAAAATTATTGGGATATTGTATTCGCCCTATAATGACACTGTCCAATAATGACCTAGTCCATTAAAAGCCCTTTAGATTTAACCCTAACCCTTTAGCTATTGGGCTACCTTATCCAATACCTAGGTCTACTTATGAGTTATGATAACTTGATAAGTGTTAGAAGTTCTAGATGTTTCTAGGCCTTGAATTAGAAGTAAATTTAACCCTAACTAAAAGTAAAGATGATGCAAAGGCTAATTTAGAATCGACCCTTTGGGTCTGTCGACACAGACTTATCAATCTTAGTAGCTATTGTTTGGTTATCATGCTTTATCTCAAACTTAAATTGTCTATACTGAGACTAGAGGTGGGCCTGGGCCTGGCCAGCACGCGGGTCAGCCCGACACGGTTTGGCCCCGGCCCGTTGTCCGCTACGTGGGTTGTGGGCCTTCCATGGTCAAGAAATTTTATTTCAGGCCCTGCCCGGCACTGGCCTCCCTATATGACCTGTGGGTCGGCCCGTGGGTCGAACTCCCTTTTTCTTCGTTTTTTAGTCTAAAACTGCCAATAATTCAAAAAAAACAATATAAAATACGGACTAAACCCGCATGAGGCACGAGCCCGGCCAGCAGGCCTAGGCGGGCCGTGGATAAAATATGGAAATTTCAGGTCCGGCCCGGCACGACTCGTCACTCACGGGCTCGGGCCCGACCCGATCTGCCATTACTCCAAGCACGCGAGCCAATCCCGCGAACAGGCCCGGCCTGACCCATGCCCAGGTCTAAGTGAGACCAATTGTGAACAATCGTAAACTATTCTACTTTTAGAGAGTTGTTGGAGTCAATACTCCAATAAGTAATCTACTTGTGAGTCTCAGAGAGTCACTCTCCAATCAATACTCCATACTCTCTTACAGGGGGGCGGATCCACTATGGGTTCACTGGGTTCAGATGAACCCAATGAATTTTGGAAAAAAAAACTGCAGTTTTTCCTTTTTTTAAAAAAAAAATAAAAAGAAATTAGAAAACCAGTATATACAGTTTGCGTGCAACAAAAAACATATAAACTAAAGGGAGCGAGATGGTTTGGGAATTCTTATCATACACCCGGGTGTACCATGCTCATGGTATAACCAAGGCTATTTTTTTGCTCATTGCTCATTTGAAACTTCAAATGAGTATAATAACATAATAGGTAGAGCTTCAAATGAATAAATGAGCAAAAAATAACATTGGGTGTATGATAAATGTACTCAGATGGTTTTGTCTCTCACTTGAGAGCGTCTCCTTTGGGCCCAAGGTCGGCGGATCTACTATGTCTCCCAGCATATATGCGCAGCTCGTTTTTTTTTTTTTTTCATTTCTTTTCTTTTGGTTTCACTTTTATCTAGGCAGAGGATGTTTCCTTTCTTTTTTTCATTTCTTTTCTTTTCTTTCTCTTTTGGTTTCACTTTTATCTAGTCTTATATGTTATACCTTTGCCTTTGCTTCCAGCAGCCAAAGAACAAATTGCTTGATGTTTTTCATTTATACATTACAAAATATATTAAATTGTTTAAATTTGTTTGGAGATTATATTAATTATAAATAGTTAGTAATACTTGGGTATATGGGCGACAAAATTGTTGGTATTGCTTGATGTTTGAAATTCTTTAAATGGAAATAGTTGGAATGTTAGTTTACATTATTTGAGCAATATGTTTATTGTTTTTATGTATATTGTACTTCCTCCATTCTTTTACTATTGCAACAATTGGATTTTTACACTATTCATCCACCACTCTTTCACTATATATTGTGATTTTTACGTTACGAAAAAATATAGCTATGTGGGGGTCTTGTTAGAATCGTCTCGATATATACTATCAAAATATCTAATTTTATAGTTTTTAAAATATGAAAAGTTAAAGTTGTGCATTTGCAAGCGTGAAACTCAATTGTTACAATTGAAAAAAAATAACGGAGGAAGTAATAAATAGTTGAAATGTTGAATGTATTAGTTTTTTCGGCCATTTGGGTGAACAATTTGTTGTTCTTGCTTGTGGAGTTATTTTGTGACTTTCAAGCATTTAGAATTTTGTTGGAAAAACAGTACGAGGAAGTTGCGCAATAGTATATGAACTTTTGAATGAAAGTTTAGTCACATTTGTTGAGAGAGATCTTTTTGTTCAAGTTAGTGATGAAAATGTATTAAAATGTTTCCAAACTATGAAAACTCGTAGAATGCATTTGTAACTTTTTGTCAATATAACACAACAAATTTACATCCTATTTGGCTATTGTAATTTGATATTTGAATTAAGGTATTCAATTTTTAAGTAAATGATTGAGTTTATTTTTTGACTGACTCCGAACCCATATGATTGAATTCCTGGATACGCTACTGCTCTCTCACCATTATAATTGGAAATGCTCCTAAGTAAAATTGGCAAGTACACAACATTTATGAATCCTACTAGTACTAAGCATACCAATTGCGTTTACCTACCGCATGTTGAATTACGGATGAGCTATTAAAAAGAATTAATTAAATTGAATTAAAACCCTTACTTCCTCGGTTTACTTAGTTCAATACTTCAATCTTAGTTCATGAATATCATAGTACTTCTATAGTTCAGATGAGAATAATATTGACTCATTTACGTGCATAAACTGGAGTGTAACATTTCTTATTTGGTCCGGATGCTGAAAGTGATTGACGTTCAACACTTTTAACTTCTAAGAAAACTTTAGCCTCCTTTTGTATCCCCTTGATTTCCTCATGATGAATACCCTCATGATTGAGAAAGCTCTTCTGTAACACCCTACCATTTCCATGCTGCATCAAAATGTTAAAACTTAACAACAAAACCAAGATCATCAAAGGTTTAATTAATTTGAGGAGAATGTTCATTTTGTTGGATTTGGATATATAATGTATTCTTATGTGTCTATGTTGATGTAATAACTGTTAAAATAACTGAGGAAAGCTAAAAACCTTGTGGCTTTTTTTATGTAGGGTAATAAAGTTAACACTTTGTGCTATACATAATCTGTGAAAGGTGTTTTATGACGTGTGTTTATATAACCTAGTATATATCTTATAAACCTCAGTATAAGCAAGAAATTTTCTTGCTATATATATGAAAGGACTATTCGGACTTGGACCATTGACAAGCTAGAATATTGTATTTGATGTGCATTTGCAATTTGCTTTGCTATTGAACTTCCGTGCAGATCAAACACGCATAAAAGAATAGGAATTGACAAGGTATAAACGGACATCCATAATAAAAAATATATGTGTTTTCCCCCTCTTTCTTTAGGTGATTTTTATGGTGAAATATAAAAAGTCTCCACACTAAGTGGCAAAATATATAATCAAACCTCCCATGTCTTCATTTTATGTATGACTTGTTTTCAACTCAGCTTATTGAAAGGAAAAAAAGAAGTAAATGAAAGTAAACTTTTGTACTTCTTGTGAGAAACAACTCTATTCATACTGTCTTGTTAAATTTATTATACATGAAGTACAAAGTAGAAACACTAATGTTGTGCCTTGTATAGTTGTAGTGTTTGTATATGGGTGATGAAGTATATATTCTATTTGTATTCATTTTAATTGGTTCGAATCAATTCCATAGCAACTCTCACAAAAAAAAAACTATTATGATTTTTTTTTTTTTATAGAAAAAAACTAAATTCCTAGCTATTAAGATGTTCAAGTTAAAACATATGGAAAAAAAGCTTGATTTAGACGGGCCGTTAAAAGGGAACATGAAAGAAATACAAGTTTAGAATATCATAATTTGAGGTACGTTTCATACGGATGTGAATTGAAAGCCGTAAAATTCTAAGACTAGCTTAGCACATGCTTAAGAATTGTGGTTCCAATAGTACTCCATTCTTGTAAGTATATATATTTAAGTCAAAAGTTTGGCCGGTCAAGAAAAAATTAAGAAAAATTAAAAGTTTTTTTTTTTTTTGACAACGAGAAATCGTACATTAATTAAAAGCAGAACTACAACCTAATGCTAATACATCCAAATCGAAACCAAACAAACGAACCTAAGTGAGCTTTAACATACCAACTAAAAATTAAAAGTTTCAAACATTATAAAAAGTGTCGAACATTCCACGAATTTGTCGTTTGCAAAATGCCATAAAAATATAGTTGACTTTTGCTTGCACAACAAACTTGGGTAAAAGCCTTGGACTTATCACTTGGTGTATTCGCATTTTTAAAATAACATTATGCTTCATACATTCTAGCCCAGCGTCCAGAAAGTATGGACGATCAGATACTAAAAATTTGTCTACATTTTAACTCTTTGATTAGGTTAGGACAATTAACCTTAAGATTATAAGCTGATGATGAGTTGAAGGCGTAATTAATTCGTGCAAAGATAATGTGTACCTTTTTTTTTGATAAGTAAGATAATGTGTACCTAATTCTGAATATAAAGAAAATCTGATATATACTCTCTTGACAAGGTTGACTTGTGGAAAATTTATTGTGGTCTTCTTAAGAAAATGACTACCATAATATTTTAATGTGAGCCACGTACTTGTACACGTCAGCATTATGTTATTTATGGTTAGATACTATAGATAATGTCAAATACGGTATATTCCTATTGTGTACTCTTTTTCTTTTAGGTTGGTGAGATGGACCCGACTGAATTGGCACCTTGCACAGGTACAACCAGCCAGCTTTGCAGGTCAGATTCCTTGGAGAGAGAGGGGATGGTAAGGGAAACCTCACCCCCAAAGAGCCCATATTAGGGTTTGATCCCATGACCTTAAAGTCATAAACCAAACCTTTACCACTAGGCTAAGCTTTGCTTGGTATTCCTATTGTGTACTTGTAAGTAAAGCAGTTTTGACTTTTCAAAATTAGATATAGACAATTTCCTAAATTATACTCTTAAATTCTGAAATTAATGTTTCTTTATATTATATTTAATCATATGATATACAAAAAATATCAATTATAATTTCTGAAATAAAACTTTACAATATAAGAAATTAGTTTATAACTGATGAAAAAATATGACAATTTACTTCAACAATATTATCATTCTATACAAAAAAAATTGAATTTACGGAAAAAAAAAAATCGAGTTTATAGAACACACACGGTCCAAGTAGACCTGGGCATGTTCGCAGGCTCGGCCCGCGACCTTGAGGAAATGGCGGGTCGTGCCTGAAATTTCTAGATTTTGTCCACGGGCCCCCGGGCCGGGCTCGTGCCTCCTGCGGGCCTCGCATGTGTTCTATGTTGTTATTTTGGACTCTTGGCAGTTTTAGGCTAAAAAACAAAGAAAAAAGGCGTTCGTCCCTCGGGCCGACCCATGGGCCATATAGGCGGGCTCGTGCTGATGCGGGCCTGAAATAAAATTTCTTAACCGTGGCAGGCCCACGGAGCGGAGAACGGGCCGGGCCAGGCCTTGAGCGGACTCGGACCGGGCCGGGCCACGTGTGGCCCGGCTCATGCCCACCTCTAGACTCTAGGTCCAAGTTTTATTCATTTAACCACTGAACAATAATTGATAATACTCAGAGGAATAAAGGTTTTACTTGTCGGACACTCGACCTCCAACATGATTATGAAATCACGTGGCCTGGCCCATGCCCACCTCTAGGCTCTAGGTCCAAGTTTTATTCATTTAACCACTGAACAGTAAATTGATAATTACTTAGAGGAATAAAGGTAGTACTTGTCGAACACTCGACCTCCAAGTCTCCAACATGATTGTGAAATCAGTGTGTGACACTTTGATACCCAACTGAGTACCTCTTCTATATGACATAACTAGCTTTGTACCCGTGCAAAAATGCACGGGAAGTTTTATGTAGATATGATTTGTAGAACTGGTAAACGGGTATTGTCGTGTCAAATTTGTGTCGAGTCCATCGGTAAAAACATCCAACTAATCCAACCTGTTTATTAAACGAGTTACCCGACCCATTCATCAAACGCGCATATATACGTAAATTAAACAAATGTACATTATATATATCTCAACTACCGTCTTATATATTAATATCTTTTCTAAATAAACCAAATCGAACAACCAAAAAATAAATCTTATATATTTATGAAAAATATTTATATTAATTGAAGCCCAACTAATAATATTATGGTAGAATAGTACTTAAACGGACTTCGTGTCGAATTCGTGTTAAAATGTTCAACTCCAACCCAACCGGTTTGATAAACAGGTCGTGACGGGTCAATCCGCTTAATTAATTTTCAAACCCCTTTTGCTAGTACTATTTTACCAAATTGAATGCCTTTTTAACCAAAATGATTGATTTAGGAGATGTTGCACAATATATTATAAACTTGAACAATGTAATGTAGTCCTTGTTCTTTTCAACTTATTTTTTCTTATCTGAACTTAACTCAACTAATATGAAATTGTTTAGTCTTATTATACCTTATCTGAATTTATGTGACTTTATTTTGTGAGTGTTCCAAATCATGTTCTTGCTTATTTTTGCTGAGTTGAACTTATTAGACCTTACTCGAACTTATTTTCTATTGTAAGGACTGAAATTAAGGTGAACATAACAGAGCCTTATATGACTCAATTTTGATCGACTTAATTAGAATATAATATATAGGTATGATTTTAAACAAAAAAAATAATAGTGTATTAATACATAATCTATAAATAAAATTAAACAATATGAATCCATGGATTATATTTATTAGTGAGAAAAATTTATGTCTTAATACTATTAAGGTTATGTTCTCCTCAACTTATTAAATAAATTTCAGTAAAATTAAGTTTAATCCAGCAAAAATAAGTTAAGTCCAACAAATATAAGTTTAACAATGATGAGTTAAATTCAACAAAAATAAGTTAAGTTCAACAAAAATAAGTTCTGTTTTGCAAAAATAATTTAACTTGAGCAAAAATAAGTTGAGGAGAACAAAGCCTAACTTTGTAGATTAGATAACAATGTAATGTAGTCCTTGATCTTTTGAACTTATTTTGGGCGAACTGAACTGTAATTAATTGAAATTAACTAAACTGAACTAAAATTAATTGAACTGAATCAAAATTAACTGAACTAAAGTGAAATTAACTGATAATAATAATAATAATAATAATAGTAATAATAATAATAATAATAATAATAATAATAAATAATAATAATAATAAATAATAATTATAATACATAATAATAATGATAATAATAATAATAAATAATAATAATAAATACCTCTTGCTCACTCCTCCTCTTCCAACGATTGCCATCTTCATTATTTACCTGCCTTTCTCAACAATTTAGCTTCCACAACAAAACACCCACAATGGCACAATCTATCCTGTGATCCTATCCCTATGCTTCAACAAAGCATGCCATTAAATTTAAATTTTAAATCCACATTGGGATTTATCTTCAATGAATCCGAATTACATATTGTTCCAGAAACCATGTTGCTAAACACAATCCCCAATTAAATCCTTTTCTCCCTTTTATTTATTGTTCCTGTTAAATTGCCGACGCAAGTTTCCAGCAAAGATTAAGAAGAAAGCTATGGAGTATGTATTTTTTTAAATCCACGGATAACTGCATAATCTCAATCATCTAGTTTTTGCCATGGATAAATTTTACTCTTTATCCTTATTTATATCCCAACAAAATTTAATGAAATCTTTCTACTTTTATAAAAAAAAAATTCAGATTGTATTATAAAACAAAAGGAAATTTATCTTATATAAAAAAAAACTAAAGGAAATTTTTAAATTTTTTTGTATAAAACATGAAAGTTAATATGTAGTGTTGTGTAATTTATATTTATCTTTATCTCTTTTAATTAAACATGAATGTTAAGTTGAATGGTAAAAAAAATAAGTTGTAATTTTATTAATCATAGATTACTACTTTTGTTTTGCATGTCGTCGGCATAGCGCAATTTCAGCAAATCATCAATGTATATTGTGGTAAAGTGATAACTTGAATCCTTTTTTATTTTACAAAATGTATGATTGCTTGATTTGTTCCTAAATTATAGGGGAATTATATGACTGATTTTAAATTATTGATTTAATTCGACAATATGACTGATTTAAATAGATCTCAAATTGATTGTTTGACAAACTAATACGGTGATTGATTTCAATCAACAACACATGTTCCTAAAATTAACCGTTGATTTATGATGATCTAAGGAAAGTTATTTTAAGCCATTGATTTAATAGGATTATTTGCTTGAATTTAGGAACGTTATAATACTATTTCCTAACATAAATGATTGTAACTGATTTAATGATTTCTTGCCTAGATCGAAATTTCATGGCACACGCATGGGAATGATGTGCAAGCGACACATATGCTGGAGTTATGCAACAATCTACACGTGGCAGTTGGATTTTACGTTTTCAATGGAAAACGCCATTTGGCAAATTGATTGTGAGAGTGACACGTAGGCAAATTGTACTTAGCTTTATATAGACATATAGATGATTGAGATCATAATATTGTAAGAAATAGAGGTCCAAGAAGGTTACGCGTAGGGATGCAAGTGGGGCGGGTCAAGTAGGAGACCCGCCCCATTGGGGAGGGGATGGATCCTAGTTTGGTGGGTAGTGGGGCGGGGATGGGGATGAAAGTTATATATACCCGCCATGGGTGATGGGGCGGGGGTGGATTTTAAGTTGTACCCACCCCATCCCCACTCACCCTACATCTTACCCACTTAAAATATTAAATTTTCAACGAATTACAAGTCTATATCACTCTTTAATAGTTTTTGTAGCTGTATATATTTTTTGTTATTAGTATTTGAAATTATATATGGTATATGTGTATTATTAGTGAGTTTCAAACGAGGATTAAGTGGATGGTGGCGCGGGGAAGGTGGGGATTTGGTGGGGATGGATACCCAAGTGGATGATGGGGCGGGGATGGTTTTAATTGTGTACATGGCGGGGCGGGGCGGGGATGGGGATTAGTTTCGGACCCACCGTGGGGATGGGGATGGGGATGGGGATAGGGATGAAAAAGTGAGGTGGGGATGGGGATGAGAATGCCAAAATCTGCCCCGCCCCAGTTGAATCCCTAGTTACGCGAGTTATGCTCACAAAATTGCCTTCAGAGCGTTCGAAGAAGAACTATAACCAGATTTTATGTCCTACTTTTTCATTCTTTTTTGTTACAGAAATATAGGAAACAAGTTAGCCTGAAACATCTGCGAATGCGTTGCACACATTTTGCAGAACACTATTATGATAATATGATGCCAAAAAAATTTATTTTACGAAAAAAATAATTAGTGTTAAAATAAAGTTTTTCCAAAAATTACAATTTTTTTGCATATTTTATATAGTAATATCTTTGAAGTAAATTGTATTTCTTTTTTCTAAATTATAAACTAATTTCGTACATCATAAAGTTTAAATTTATTAATTTTTTCGTATAATATAGACTAATTCCGTAACTTGTAAAGTTTAATTTCAAAATTTATAATTGCTAATTTCATAAATCATAAATATCATTTTGAAATAGTAAAATTATCAATCTCAAAATTTATAAACTGCAATTTAGAAAATAATCCATAACTAATTTTGAAAAGTAAAAATTGCTTTAAATACATATGCGCATATTAGGAATAAATAGTACTCCCTCCGTTTCATTTTAATTACTCACTTCACTTTGGGGGAGAACCAAGGAGAAAGTGCAATAAGTATGAGAGATAAACTAAAAAGGTCGAGAGAGAAATTGAAAAGTGAGAGAGAGAAATTGAAAAGTGGGTTAAAATTTTAAAAAGTGGGTGACATGGGTGGAAAAAGAGGAAAAAGTAGATGTGACATGTTACCAAAAATAGAAAAAGTAACAGTGTGTAGATTAAAAAGAAACGGACCAAAAAGGAAAGTGTGTAGATTAAAAAGAAACGGAGGGAGTATGTGAGTATATTCGTAGTAATTAGCCATAAATGTCATCCACTAACGTCGACAAGCTCGTGGCTCACATTAATTTCTTACGGTATCCTTTTTTTTTCAAGAAGGCTACCATAAAAACATCCGTTGAATTGTGCTCATATATATTAACATCTTCTTTCTTAGAAATTGCGGATGCATATCATTCAAAAAAATTGGATGCAAACCCAACAAAATGTTTTTTATTGTAAAAATTTTAGCTGTTATAATTGGAAAATAAGATACCTTCTGCCTCTTAGTGTATTTTTTGGAGGCTAAAGCTCTTAAGTTTTGTACATACTTGGTGAAAGTACATAAAGAATAAAGGGCTCGAACAAAAGCTTATTTCAAGCTCCATAATTTATTCCCAATAATGGCTTTAGCTAAAGGAGAAAAAATAATACTATCTCCATTTCTAATAGTTTCATCATATATATTGACTTTTGACAATATTTACATTCTCTAATGACGACACTCTTGTATTATGTATACGTAAGACAAAGTATAGTCATGTGGGATCTTAGCTTGTTAGATTTATCTCAATATATATTATTTTCATTAGCTCAATTTTCTACTATATTTACTTAAACGTAGTCCTTTCGATATAATTAATAAAAAAACAAATGAAGTGATCTTAGAGACTGGTCAGCGATAGTTGCAAGCGGTCCCAAAATTTTGTGATCGATTGCAGTCGTTTAGAAAGTAATAATAGCTTTAACTTTAAGTAGTAACTAATTCGGTTGTTGGTCGTTGTGGGGATAGCATAAGGCTATGGAAGAATTACTCGAGCCAAAATCAAATCAAACTAAAAAAAAACTTACTTATATAAGTATATGTATTAGTCCCTATATCAGTATATGTATTAGTCCCGTCACTTCCCTCTACTATCCTAGTTGCATGCATATTCATAGTGCATAATCATTGAGCGGATGCCATCTAATTTAGTTGGTAAAGTCATGTGAGGGTGGTACCCAAGACCTGGGATCGAATCCCATCTACATTACTGCGCTTCGTCACTCATTTACAACCAAAAAAAATTGCATAATCATTAATCACTAAATCACTTAGTTACATGGGTCATTAAATTAGTAACTTAACTCATTGTGTTGTTTGTGTGGAGGCGCATCTTTTGGGACATATACTGTGGCTAACTAAAACTATAATCATGTTAGTTATGCTTGAGTTTTGTTTCACATAGAAGTATACTGTGGAGGCCCATCTTTTGGGACATATATTTTGACTAACTAAATCATAATAACTCATAAACACGTGAAAAGATATGCGCAGATCAATGTGTGTAATCATATATTACATCACTTTGCATGTTTGGATGCATCGTGACTTAAATTATTGATATTATTTGAATTTTTTTTTTGACGGGAAGATTATTTGATCATGACTTGGATTAGTGACAAGCTAAGATTTTTTGATTTTTTTAATATAAGATCAGACTAGGTCTTCATAGTAGATTTGTTGAAAGCTTGAACTGTGCGGACTTTTATTGTATTCAACCAGCGATAAAATTTTTAGCATATACTCGGGTGTATCATGAGCATGGTACACCCAAGACTATTTTTTTGCTCATTGCTCATTTGGATGATTTCAAAAAAATGAGCAAAATGTACAAAAAAACAGAGTTTCAAATAACTTATGAGTAAAAATTAGTCTTGATATCATGCACATGGCCCAGGTGTATGATGAATGAACTCCAACTAGCGACTATAATATGATTTGCAAATGATAGTCACATAAATTGCAAGCTGGTTTAGATTGCTGCATAACACTGTATTTTGGGCTAGATTCTTTTTGCTCCTACTTTATAAATTTGTTAGCTGGCAAGGATATGATTATATGACATGCATGACTGATGACTCATACTAGTACTAATTAATTAATTAAGAGACTAAATTTTTTGTCTCACTTTTTTTATCATTATTTATGTCATTCAATATTATTGGTCTATATTATTAATTTTTTTCTCTAATTAAAACCCTAATAACTTCGCTTTAAATATAATATTTCCTCTATCGATCTCTCAATACATGCAATTACTTGACTTTTACAGTACTATCCATCTGATAAAGTAACTTGGACTATAACATGTCTATCATGCACATACTATCTCCAAATCTTAATACATGCACCAATTTTTTGGGTAACATCAAATCAAGAACCAAGAATGAAGAGAGAGAGAGTATTGTAATTGCTTTTGTTGCTCATGTGATTATGTAGTTAAAGGAGGGGTAGTAATATTTATTAGTACTATTACAAAATTTTACGAAATAGGGAAATAAATAAATGATGCATGTATAATGAAACATTCTAAAATGAAAAATGATGCATGCACTAAGAAATGGAGGTAGTATAGAATGAAAATACTACTTCATTAATTAAATTGTTGTTGGATTAACTTTAATACTTTTTTTTTTCAAAAATATCAACTTTGTATTATTTTGATTAACTAATAATTTTAAGACAAAAGCGATCTGTTGGCAAAGTTGAAATTAAAATTGTTATTGAGAAATAGAGAATTATTAACTAAAGTAAAATTCTATTTTCATTAGTAAATTAGGGCTAGACTAGAGCTATCCGCTATAGTATGTGGTTCTATCGAAAGTTAGAAACTACACGGTTACACTTAGCTACTAGGGTGCGAAATGTTAGAGGACATATCCTTGGCGGAGGTGTCAATTAGTAGACACAATAGCTTAAACAAATTTTTAGAGGTTGGTATCCAAAAATTTGCTCTATTAATGTTTTGGCCAAGATCCATTACAATAAATAAATAACTTGGTACATTAGTAAAGAATGGAGGGTGACGGTTCTAGCCTCTAGGTGCTGTGAAGCCCCGAAATCAACAGCACATTTGATGTTTCTTTGCAGGGACATCAGAATTCATTGGCGCATCTCGCCCTTGAGACTGGAAGTGAAGGAGTGGCAGGGGAGTTTTGTGGAATGGTGCAAAGTGAATGCGAGGAAATTCAATGATGCTAGAGTGTGGGAAATCATGTTGATGTTCCTTTGGTAAGTGTGGAACTTGAGAAACTTATGGGTGTTTGAAAAGAGGAAATTTGAACCCATCCTTGTTTGTGATAAGACTATGCATTTTCTTGATGAGTTCCAAGCTGCCAGGGATTGTGAAAAGGAGGCTCCTGAAGTTCTCAACCCAAGTATGAACAATATGTCCTATGGAAGCAGTGGCGGATCCATAATAACATATTAGCGGGTGCAAAATATTTTTTCTATCATTTTAGTAGGTGTAAATGGTCCAATTTTTCAGAAATAAAACTAATTTTTTAACAGAAAAATACTACAAAATAAGATTTAAGTGTAGTCAAATGACCCCACACCCCACACCTCAAAGGGTAGCTCCGCCCTGTATGGAAGGCCTCACTAAACTGAATGTGGATGTTGCGGTGACAAAGGCGGGGAGTGTGGGGAAGGGTATGGTGGTGAGAGATAGAGAGGGTGATGTGCTTATGATTGCGGGATGTAAGGAAAAGAATGCTGACAATGCAACAAGCTGAAGCATCAGCTATGCTCTTCGGTCTCCAGCTCGCCCATGATGCGGGTTACCGAAGGATTGAAGCTAAAAATGATTCCCTTGTGCTGACGAATCTTCTCACCAAAGACGTGCGAGTGCTCACCTCTACTCAAGTTATAGTTAATGATATTAGGGCTTTGGTTGTTTCTTTTGATGTTTGTGAGTTCAATTTCAGTAGAAGGTCTTGTAATAAAGTAGTTCATGCCATGGCTAATGATAGAGAATATGTAAATATTCTCTTCTATGTATATCAAGATATGTTTTGTGTAATTATGTAAAGTTAGTCTCATACTATTAGGTTGTAATCGTATATATCATGTGCAATGAGATCCAACCTCCTCAAGGGAGTATTACACAATCTTACATGGTATTAGAGCCTCTTTATTTTCTCTCAGCCCTAGCCGCTTCATTCATCCATGGCCGCCGGCGACGCATCCTCGGTTAACAGCGGTGAAAACTCTCCTCCTCCTCCTCCTTCCTCTACCACCACTTTTCATCCTGCTTTAGCTGTCACAAATATTAAAAATTTTATTCCCTTAACTCTTGATAATGAAGATGGCCAATACACCTCCTGGGTTGAACTCTTTCAAATCCATGCCTGTGCGTTTAATGTACTTGATCATATAGACAACACTATCCCCCGCCCAACCGACATTGACTCATCCACTTGGAATCGTTTGGACGCCATGGTCAAACAATGGATTTATGGTACCATATCTAAGGATCTTCTTCATATCATCATGAAAACGGGTGCGTCGGCTCGTGATCTATGGGAACGTCTTGAGGAGATTTTTCAAGATAATAAAAATACCCGTGCCATATACTTAGAGGAGCAATTCAACCATACTCGTCTTGAGAATTTTTCCAACATGACTGATTATTGCAAACACCTCAAACTTCTTGCTGATCAATTATCCAACGTTGGGCATCCTATCACTGATCAAAAAATGGTTCTTTAATTAATTTTGGGCTTGCCAAAAGGTGAGTATGATACTGTGGCCACCATGATCCAGCAATCTGATCCTTTACCCAGTTTTAATAAAGCTCGTTCTCAACTTCTCTTGGAAGAAACTCGCCGGAATAAACAAGACGAACACTCGCAATCCGCTCTCGTAGTTCACCATTCTCAACCGCCTTCCTCTATAACACCATCATCACCATCTCCTTCACAGCAACAACAGCCGTCCCGCGGTGGTGGCAGTGGTGGTGGTGGCTACAACTCTGGCAGAGGCAGTCGGGGTGGTGGCCGTGGACGCAATAATTGGCGTGGGGGCAAGGGTCGGGGACGTGGTGGAAGATCATTTAATAACAACAACAACAGTCAACAATATACTCATGGGTATCAAAATCAGCATTGGGCTCTGCAAAGTGGGTCGCCTACATGGCCTGCTTATGCGTCCCCTTCTCCCTGGCAGCAACAAAATAATTGGGCCTGCCCCCCTTGTCCTTATCCAGCTTCCGCGTCCCAGCGGCAAGGAGTGCTTGGACCTTCTCCTCGTCCCATGTCTGGCCCACGACAGCAGGCCCCATACTCTGCTCCTACAACCCAGCAAGCCTACACTGTTCAGCCCCAAGTACCTGGCCCTCCTATGGCTTTGACTGAGCTTGGCTCCGCTTTCAACACAATGTCACTTCAACCTCCTGACGACACATGGTACATGGATACGGGTGCCTCATCTCATCTCTCTCGTCAAGCTGGTACTCTCTCTAACTTTGTTACTTCGAGCAATTCTCAATTTATATTAGTTGGTAATGGCAATCGTATTCCAATTCAAGGTTATGGCAATGCTCAAACCCCCCCTCCACATCCTCCCTTCCATCTCAAAAATATTTTGTATGCTCCTCATATAATCACTAATCTCATATCTGTTCGCAAATTCACTCATGACAATCAAGTTTCTATAGAATTTGATCCTCTTGGTTTTTCTGTGAAGGATCTTCGTACGGGGACCCTTCTTACGAGGTGCAATAGCGTGGGGGATCTCTATCATTTTTCATCATCATCTGCTGCTCATCATCCTATCTCTCTTGCTGCTGTGTCCTCATCCACTTGGCATAGTCGTCTTGGGCATCCTGGCGATAATGTCTTTGGTCTTCTTAGGAGTAATGGTTTTATTGCTTGTAATAAGGGACATTCTCAATCTTGTAATTCCTATCCTCTAGGCAAACACATTCGTCTTCCGTTTTCTAAATCTATCAGTTGTACTACTTCTGCTTTTGATATTGTTCATGCCGACTTATGGACATCTCCTATTATCAGCAAATCTGATCACAAATATTATCTTGTTCTGCTTGATGACTATACTCATTTCACGTGGGTTTATCCCTTAAAATTCAAATCTCAAGCTATTTCTTATATATATCAGTTTCACAACTATGTTTACACTCAATTTGAGAAAAAGGTGAAAACTTTTCAATGTGATAATGGTCGTGAATTTGATAATACTCCTCTTCATGAATTTAGTGTGACTAATGGCATGACATTTCGTTTCTCTTGTCCCTATACTTCATCTCAAAATGGCAAAGCCGAACGTATTATTCGTACTCTTAATAATATTGTTCGTACTCTTCTCATACATGCTAATCTTCCTCCTTCGTTTTGGGTCCATGCTCTAGATATGGCTGTTTATCTTTCTAATATTCTTCCCACTACCACTCTTCGTCATAAAACACCCATGGAAATTCTTTCTCACAAAATTCCTTCCTATGATCATATTCGCGTGTTTGGGTGCTTATGGTATCCAAACCGCTCTTCTGTTGCCCCTCACAAATTGTCTCCCCGGTCTACTCCTTGTGTTTTCTTAGGATTTCCTACTAATCATAGGGGATACAAGTGCTATGACCTCTTCACCAATAAAATAATTCTGTCTCGACATGTTACATTTGTCGAAAATGAATTTCCTTTTCATAACCTTACACAATTCACTTCCACTGATTATGATTTCCTTGTTAACCATGATGAATCGCCACTCCTCACTCACATGATGGCCCAAACAAATCACCTCCCTTCTCCCTCTATGGACCAGCAGTCACGTGGGCTCCCCTCCACTTCTTCAGGCCCACTCCTTCACTCCTCCTATGACCTGCCATCTCCAATTCCCACGACCCCTTCTCCCAATCCCCTTGTTTCGGCCCAGCCCATTACTCCCTCTAATGCAGCGCCTACCTCTCCATCTTCCTCTCCTCACGGGCCCAGCCCCACCATCATCCAATTTGGCTCCCTCCCTCCTAGTCCGGTTATTCCTCCCCCTACTCGTATGGCTACCCGTGCTAGTCACGGTATTTTTAAACCCAAAATTCAATTCAATTTATCTGCTCATTCTATTTCTCCTTTACCAAAAAAATCCCAAACTAGCTATGCTTGATCCTAATTGGAATATTGCCATGACTAATGAATATAATGCTCTTATTAACCAGCATACATGGGATCTTGTTCCTCGTCCTGAAGGAGTGAATGTTATTATATGTCTGTGGTTGTTTCGACATAAGTACAGGGAAAATGGTGATTTGGAGCGACATAAGGCTCGGCTTGTAGCCAACGGCATGTCCCAACAGGTGGGTCTTGATTGTGATGACACTTTCAGTCCTGTTGTGAAACCCGCCACTATTCGCACCGTTCTCAGTATTGCTATGGGTCGAAAGTGGCCTATTCACCAACTTGATGTTAAAAATGCTTTTCTTCATGGTGACTTGAAGGAAACCGTTTATATGCATCAACCTCCGGGTTTTGTTGATCCATCTGCTCCTTATCATGTATGCCTCCTTCGCAAGTCTCTTTATGGTCTTAAACAAGCCCCTCGAGCCTGGTATCAGCGCTTTGCCTCGTTTCTCATTCAGATTGGTTTCACGTGCAGCAAGAGTGATCCCTCTCTATTTATTTATCGTCATGGTCATGATACTACTTATCTTCTCTTATATGTTGATGACATTGTGTTGACTGCATCTACAGATCACTTGAAGCATCGACTCATTGCCATTCTTGAGTCTGAGTTCTCCATGACTGATATGGGTAAGTTGAGCTTCTTTTTGGGCATCTCTGTCACTCGCACTCCCCAGATCATGTTTTTGTGTCAGAAAAAGTATGTTGAGGAAATTATTTCACGTGCCAAAATGAGTAACTGCAAACCTGTTTCTACTCCAGTGGATTCCAAATCCAAACTTAGTGCCCATGCCGGGGAGCCTGTTCTTGATCCCACCTTGTATCGCAGTCTTGCTGGGGCCCTTCAGTACCTCACCTTCACTCGACCTGATATAGCATATGCCGTTCAGCAGGTTTGTCTTTTCATGCATGCTCCTAGGGAGCCTTATTTTAATGCCCTTAAACGTATCATTCGGTATGTTAAAGGCACTTTGGACCATGGCCTACATCTCTATCCTTCTGCTCCTACTCGATTAATCACCTACACTGATGCTGATTGGGGTGGTTGTCCTGACACCCGTCGTTCTACTTCTGGGTACTGTATTTTCTTGGGTGATAATCTTGTCTCATGGTCCTCTAAACGGCAGGCTACTTTATCTCGATCGAGTGCTAATGTTGTTGCTGAAACTTGTTGGCTACGTAATCTCCTTCTGGAACTTTATTGTCCCCTGTCTCGGGCCACTCTTGTCTATTGTGATAATGTCTCTGCTGTGTATCTATCTCACAATCCTGTCCAGCATCAACGTACTAAACATGTGGAGTTAGATATTCACTTTGTACGCGAGAAGGTAGCTCTTGGGCATATTCGCGTTCTTCATGTTCCTTCTGCTTATAAGTATGCTGACATTTTCACTAAAGGCCTTCCTCGGCAACTCTTTCTTGATTTCAGATCCAGTCTGAGCGTCCGGCCTCCTCCCGCTCCGACTGCGGGGGTGTGATAGAGAATATGTAAATATTCTCTTCTATATATATCAAGATATGTTTTGTGTAATTATGTAAAGTTAGTCTCATACTATTAGGTTGTAATCCTATATATCATGTGCAATGAGATCCAACCTCCTCAAGGGAGTATTACACAATCTTACAGCTAAGGCTTTTCTCTCATTCGGGGAAGTGTTAGTGTGGATGGAGGATTGTCCTTTGGATGTTCTTCCGCTTGTTTTAGCGGACAAAGCTCTTTTGGAATGAACTTGATTGCTCAGTTTTCTCGTCAAAAAAAAATGGAGGGTGTATATGTATCTACACGCCCTTGATATAGATAAATTATAGAGCATAATGTATAAATGAGTACAAGAGTGCAATCTTATCAATTAGTGTTTAATAATCTAAAGAATAAATGTATATTATGCTTTCATGCTTATTACATATTTGCATCCTTATTACACTTACAAAAAAAAATATCACTTACAAATAAAATAAATAACTTTAATAATAGTCCCTAATTAACAAGGTGACTAAATGCATGAAATAATGGACAAGTCTATATATATAAACTTTAATTAATTTAATTGAAATCCTTGTTCTTTCCTCTAGTGTATATGCAAAGTTAAATTTTAGCTTAGTTATTTTTTTTTAGTATTTCTATAGTTATTATGCTGAGATGTAATATCTATCCATTCATTTACGTGCACAATTAGGAGTGTAACATTTCTTATTTGGCCCTGATGAAGGAGATGCTCGTTTAGCACTCTTGGCTTCTAAGAAAAGTTAAGCCTCCTCTTGTATTTCCTTGCTTTCAACGTGTTGAACAACTTCTTGATTATAAAAGCTCTTTTGTAACTCCCTGCAACTTCCCTGCTGCATTAGAGCACTAAAACTCAGAAACAAAAGCAAGATTATTAAAGGTTTAGTTGATTTGAAAAGGGTGTTCATTTTGTAATTGGATATATACTGAATTTCTATGTGTGTATGTTTATGTATAGGCACTTAAAAAACCTTAGAAAGAAAAGGTATCGTTTTGGTAATGTATATAATAAAATAAACACTTTGGGTTATAATTCAAAAAGGCATGTAATGTGTGTTTATATAGGCCTAGTTTCTTATGAACTGACCTTATGAGTTAGAAATATTCTTGCTATATGAGTTGACTATAAGAATTAAGACTGTTATATTGAGTAGGACTATTGACGTCTTAGCTAGAAATATGTATTTGGTGTGTATTTAAAATCTGATTTATTATTGAACGAGAATAGGTAAAAGTATTACATTTTTCATGTATTAGATAAACCACGCAAACACGATAGAAATTCACATCACCTCAGAAGAAAACGAATTCACATTAAATTGCGTACTTTTTTTTTTTGACGGGTAATTGCATACTTTATGATGCTTGAAACTTTTAATTTTTCTTGATTTTTTTTTTACCGGCGAAACTTTTGACTTAAATATAGGGGTATTCACCGGTCCAGGACCGGACCGGAACCGACTGGACCGGTTGACCGGAATTTGGGAAAAAAACTGGACCGGTTTTGGACCCGTTGGACCGGAATCTTTAATTTAAAAAAAAAAAATCATTTTTTTAATTTTCAAATATTTATAAATTAGATATATTAAAATTTAATAATATTAATAACAATATTCCTAGAGTTAATAAATAGTAGGGTGTTATATTTTTAAATTTTTACTACTTTTTAAACTTTTTTAACATATAAACTTTTTTTTTTATACTAAAAAATCAAAAATTCCTGTCCACCGGGCCGGACCGGAATTTTCCGGGTTTGGACCGGACTGGACCGGAAACTCGGAATCGGTATTTTCTTCGGACCGAGGACCGGACCGGAATCTTCGGTCCGGTCCGGTCCGGTCCGGTCCAAATTCCGGTCCGATCCGGTCCAAATTCCGGTCCGACCCTGGTCTTTGAACAGCCCTACTTACAAGAATGAACCACAATTCTTAAGCATGTGCTAAGCTAGTCTTGAATATTACGGCTATTAATTCCCGTTCGTATGGAACGTACCTCAAATTATGATATTCTTACCTAATTTGTTTATTTCATGTACCCTTTCAGCGGCCGTCTAAATCAAGGTTTTGCTCATATGTTTTTACTTGCACATCAACATTTTAATTGGTTATGAGTATATTGATCCAGAGTTCCCGCATTGACCATGTCATAGATTTTGTTGGGTTTTAAACGTCACTTGTCTTGCACATGACATGGTAAATGCCGAAACCTTCGATCAATGATCGGAACTCGGCATAATGTTTGTTCTCGCAAAAAAAAATGTTTCAGGTTTGTTTTCGCAAAAAAAAATTATATAGGGTGGTTTCTCATAAAATTCATGGTTTATAAGGTGGTTTTGGACAAAAAAAACCCTAAAAAAATTCATACTAGTGTCTTTTTGGTGAGATTTGCTATGGAATATACTTGAACCAATTAAAACGCGTACAAATGGAGTATATAATTCATCATCCATATACAAACAATACAACTATATATACAAGGAACGTACAACATAAGATTTTTTTACTTTGTACTTCATGTAAAATAAATTTAAGAACATGATAGGAGTAGAGTCGTTTCTTATAAGTACAAAAATTTATTTTCATTTACTTTCTCCTTTTTCCTTTTAATAAGCGAGTTGAAAACAAGTCATACATAAAATGTAGACATGGAAGGTTTAATTATTGTGCTACTTAGTGGGGAGACTTTTTTTTTTATATTTGACCATAAAAATCACCTAAAGAAAGAGAGGGGGGGGGAGAAACACATAAATTATTGATTAAGGATGTCCGTCTAAACCTTGTGAATTCCTATACTTTTATGCGTGTTTGATCTGCATGGAACAATAGCAAATTGCAAATGCACACCAAATACAATATTCTAGCTTGTCAATGGTCCAAGTCCCGATAGTTCTTTCATATAGCAAGAGAATTTCTAGCTTATACTGAGGTTTATAAGATATATACTAGGTTATATAAACACACATCATAAGACACCTTTCACAGATTATGCATAGCACAAAGTGTTAATTATATTACCAACATAAAAAAAAAGCCACAAGGTTTTTATCTTTCCTCAGTTATTTTAAAGCCAATACATCAACATAGACACATAAGAATACATTATATATCCAAATCCAACGACCAACAAAATGAACATTCTCCTCAAATTAACTAAACCTTTGATGATCTTGGTTTTGTTGTTAAGTTTTAACATTCTGATGCAGCACGGAAATGGTAGGGTGTTACAGAAGACCTTTCTCAATCATGAGGGTATTCATCACGATGAAACCAAGGGGATACAAGAAGTGGCTAATGTTTTCTTAGAAGTTAAGAGTGTTGAACGTCAATCGCTTTCAGCATCTGGGCCAAATAAGAAATGTTTCACTCCAATTTGTGCACGTAAATGAGTTAATATTATTCTCATCTAAACTATAGAAGTACTTTATATTCATCAACTAAGATTAAACTAAGTAAACCAAGAAAAAAGGTTTTAATTCAATTTCATTAATTCTTTTTATAAGCCCATCTATATATGTACTTGATTACCTTGTATATTTTGAATTATTGATGTAAAAAGGATTCATCTTATATGAAATATAATAAGGATGTAAGCATCAAATAATATAATTATTTATCATTTAGATTATAAAATACAAATAATAGTTGCTCTCTTCTGATCAATTTTCATGCTCTCTAATCTTATTTATATCAAAGGGATCAGCTACTAGCTAGTAGGTATTGAGCATGCATCTTAACACCAAATCCATCCTATAAGCCAGTTGGAACGAAAAAGGTTAAATGTTGTCAACTTGTCAATAGACCAACTCAATTAAAAGTTTAAGTTGATAGTTAAAGCCTTATGAATAGTTTTTTTTTGGTAAGTAAGAAATATATTGAAAGAGAATACCATTACATCCTATGTCCAGAGGACAACTATCAACACAACCCCTATACAACCAGAAAGGTATCAGCAGCTAGCAAAAACTAAGCTAAAAGCACCCCACCAAACCATATCTGCATTATGCATTCTCTTAGGTAGTCTAGACTCCTTACGTTTTAAAACAGTATATTGTATGTCTTTAATTACATGTCCTATAGTATGTACATGTTGATTCCAAAGAGAGTTATTTCTTTCCTGCCACACCTTGTAAACAAGAGCCAGTATACTGACCCTAATGATTTGTTTCCTGAATTTGCTTCCTTTGCATCTTCTTCTGATCCATATCAGCAACTGATCAAGAGTGTTAGAAGTTGTTCTGATGCCTAACCAATGTTTTAACTTCTTTAAGCATTGCATACTAAAATGGCACTGGAACAATAAGTGGCCCTGATCTTCAACACCATTATCACACAATAAGCATTGATTAGTAGAGCAGATTCCTAAACTGAACAATCTGCTTCTTGTTTATAGTATTTGGTGCATTGCAAGCCACCCCATGAAGCTGTGTTTAGGTATGTTGTGAGCATCCCAAATATCCCTACTCCAACTCAGTTGTTGCCCTGAGTTATTAAGTGTTTTATACATTTTTGTTGTACAGAACTGAGGATCAGTCATCCACGCACAACCACAAGTGCTGGAAATCTCTTGCTTAACCTTGCATATGAATTTCATTGCCCAGCTAGCAGACTTAGGAGCTGTAAATTGGATCCAGTTTTGCTCTTTTACATACATTCCATGAACCCAATCAACCCAGAGGTTGTCTGCCTTCATTGCAATACTCTAGGCTTGTTTACCCACAAGGGCTTTATTCCAATGAATCAAGGATCTAAACCCCAGCCCTCCACTACTTTTAGGCATGCACACCTCCTCCCAGCTAACATAGCCAGGTTTGGGAAAATTACAGGTGCCAGTCCACAAAAAGGATCTGCATATAGAATTCACCTGTTGTAAGACCTTCTTAGGTAGTAAAAAAATTTGGGACCAGTACACACTTATACTTAGTAACACAGAGTTGATAAGTTGCTTTCTCCCTGCAAAAGAGATATGTCTTGAGCTCCAAAGTCTTATTCTGAGCACCATTTTTTCAACAAGTTTCTCACAATCAACTACTGAGAGCTTCTTAGTACTTATAGGAACACCTAAGTACCTAAAAGGAAGCTCCCCTTTCTTGAACCCAGAACAGTCAACCACCCTTTGCATCTCCTGGTCTTCCAGCCCACAACCATACACTGCTGATTTTACAGGACTAGCCACCAGCCCAGTTGAAGCTGAGAAAAGTTTCAGGCCTTGCATCATCATGAGCACAGAGGGATAATCACCCTTGTAGAAAAGGATTAAATCATCTGCAAAACATAGATGATTGAGACCCAATGATTTGCATCTTGGATGGAATTGGAACTGAGGTTGTTTACCCACATAGCTCATGATTCTAGCAAAGTATTCCATACATAGGACAAAAAGCAAAGGTGACATGGGGTCACCTTGCCTTAGCCCTCTTTTTGATTTGAAAAACCTGTTGGGCTTCCATTAAGCATAAATGTGAAAGTTGGGCTTGTGACACAGAGCATCACCAACTTTATAAACTTATCAGGAAAATTGAGCAACTTCATCATCTCTTCTAAGAAATCCCAACAAACTGTATCATAAGCCTTTTGGATGTCAATTTTCATTAGACAACCTTTTTGTTTTTGGCTTTTTTGTACAGTTTGACAATATCCTGACACAGAAGAATGTTGTGTAGGATACTTCTTCCTGAAATAAAAGCTCCTTGAGTCTCTGAAACAATATGAGGCAGGACTACTCTTAATTTTTCACAAAGTAATTTAGTGATGCACTTATATATGACTGAGCAACAGGCAATTGGCTGTAGTCACTCACATGTGCAGGGCTCTTGAACTTGGGAATTAAGGCGAGAGAAGTAACATTCAAAGACTTGAGTAATTTCCCTGTGTGAAAGAAGTCAAGGACTGCTGCAGAGATGTCATCACCAAGAATATCCCATGTTTGTTTGAAGAAGAAACTATTGAACCCATCTAAACCTGGCGCCTTGTTGTTGGGAATGGAAGAAAGCACCCTCTTAACATCATCTTTGTTGAAATTGCACTCCAACATCCTCTAATGAGCTTCAGAAAGCTTAGGGCCCTCCTCAATGACCAATTGCTTCACTGCACATCTTTGTGTCAACTCTGTTCCCAGAAGCCCTTGATAGTAATTGACAAAGGCCTCCTAAATTTGATCATCAGTGTTTACCCAGGCTCCCTGTCCATTCTGAATAGAATGAACTTTATTAGTGACCCTCCTAGCTTTCAGAGATTGGTGAAATAGCGTAGTGTTATCATCACCATTACTGAGCCAAAGCACTTTTGATTTATGTTTCAGAAAACTGACATAACATGCCTGAGCTTCTTTATATTCCATGGCTGCAATCTTATCTCTTGTGCTATAATCAGTATTGCCAAGTTCATCATGCATCTTTTGCTGAATTTCAGTCATCTTCTAATAAGCAATGGAGGCTCTAACTTGCACATCAGAGAATCCCTCTCTATTCAATTGTTTTAGAGACTCCTTTAACTCTTTCAATTTCTGGCAAACTTGATACATGAGACATCCTCTGATAGGCTTGTTCCAAGCTTGCTGAACTAGATCCATGAACCTAGGAGCTTGAACCCACATGTTGAAGAATCTAAAAGGTTTCTTCTTCCCACCTACCTCAGGATATACACATAGAAGACTAGGGCAATGATCAAAGTCTCCCTCAGGTAAGTAAGATACCTCAGCATTTTCATAGCAAGACATCCATTGCTCATTAGCCACTACTCTGTCGATCATAGAGAATACCCTATTAGGCCCCTCTTGTTTATTAGTCCATGTGAAAAATCTCCCATTGTGTTTCACATCAGTCAAACAACATTGCATGAGACAATCCCTAAAAGGTTGCACTTCAGTCATTCTCACAGGAGCTCCCACTCTTTCATCTAGGTTCAAAACACTATTGAAACCCCCTAGAATAATCCAACGTTCAGCAGTTTTCACAAGAGAAAGATCCCTCCACAAATCTTCTCTAGCCCCTCTCTCATTGTACCCATAGACAAAAGTACAGAAAAAAGCATGACAAGGACCAACTGGATCCACCTTGCAATGAATAACTTGAGCAGTGACATGAATGATATCAACATTAAAACCGTCAGGCCTCCACCCCACTATTATTCTACCTTTATCTACTATACAACTATTAGTTGTAAAGCACCACCCTGAACAAAGAGTTTGGTAAAGCATTCCCATCATAGGAATCTTTACCTTAGTTTTTAGGAAACTGAATAGCTTAACATTGTGGTCAGTAATGAACTTCCTGACCTCTAACTGTTTAGCATGTCTATTCAGTCCCCTAGTATTCCACACTAAAATATTATCCATGTTGGTCAGGGGATTTCAACCCCTGCACACCAACATCCATATGTTGTTCCTCACCATAGAACAAATCAGCAGTGCTTGCGTTATTCAAAACATCAAATTGGTTCTTCAAAGGAGTAGGAGCTCTTACCTCACTACCAGGCTTTGGTACATTAGCTGGGGAACCTCTTTGAACTGTAAACCCATCCTCCTTAGATCCTTCATCAGGCCCAGATGCTACTGTCAATTGATTGTTTGCAATCAACCCTTGGGAAGTGCTTGAACCCTTTGACATATCCTGCTTCTTAGCCCTCCATACTTTCTTCTGGACCCTTCTTCACACATGTCTCAATTTTGTGTCTATAACCTTTACAACTAGTGCAAAGTAGAGGTTTCCATCCATAAGTAACTCTCTGGTCCATTATTACACCATGTTCATTTCTGAAAGTAAGCTTTTCAGGGAAATCTTGGTCAATTTCAACTTCAACCAGAATTTTGGCGAATTGTAATCTATCCCTATTATGTGTAGCTTGATCAACTTTGATGAATTTGCCTATTTTACTCACAATTTTTGTCAAACTCTTCTCTCCCCAATACCTCAACTCTAATCCATGGAGTTCAATCCAAATGGGCAAATTTTTCACACTTTTCGATTGCAAATCCATCTCCTTATGAATAGTTTTATATTCTATCAGATATCCAATAGTTAAAAATCTAAAAAAGAAGCTGAGAAAGTAATGGTGCCTACTCCAGGTGAAATTTCAAGAATACTGAATACTGAATACTGAATACTGAATACTGAACTATCAACATGCGGTAGGTGAACACAATTGTTATGCTTAGTACTAGACTACAAGTAGGATTCATCAATGTCGTATACTTGCCAGCTTTATGCATACTCCCTGAGCTTAATGTCATTTTCTTATTTTGAAGGTGTTTTATATGGTAAAATATAATAGGTCTCCACATGAAGGAGCAAAATTAAATTTAAAATCCTTCAACTTTTTTTAAAGTACACTTGTTATTAAAAGATTTCTGTATGCACGAACTTAATTATCTTGAAACGAAGATTAATATTCATAATGCTTATTATTTGTTGTCTAATGCTTAAAATTTTAGCGTTTTGTAATCTTGGCTATATTTTTTTTTCTGCAATTAATAGATATTATTCCTTGCAAAAAAAAGTCAAAGAGACTGACTTTTGCCGACACCGTATAATAACCTAAGCTAAGCTGTGGTAATTCTTGAATGTTTTAAAGTCTCGGATTTGGTATTTTGTATCCTTAAAAGCAACACACTACTCTCTACGTTTCTTTTTAATCTACATACTTTCCTTTTTGGTCCGTTTCTTTTTAATCTACACACTGTTCCTTTTTCTATTTTTGGTAATATGTCACATCTACTTTTTCCTCTTTTTCCACTCATGTCATCCACTTTTTAATATTTGAATCCACTTTTTAATTTCTCTCTCTCACTTTTCAATTTCTCTCTCCACCTTTTCAGTTTCTCTCTCATACTTTTGCACTTTCTCATTGGTTCTCCCCCAAAGTGAAGTGAGTAAATTTTAATGAAACGGAGGGAGTATTAAATATGCATACAAGTTGAGCTCACGTGTCCAGACTTTTAGATGATCAAATATAAACCTGTCCACATTTCAACTCTTTATATTTGATCAACTTAGGACTATTAGCCATAAGAATAAGCTGATGGTGAGATTTTCTGGTGAGATTGTACAAGTACATAATTGGTAAAAATAAGGTGTCATTTGTCATCATTCTATTCCGAATATAAACAAATTTAATACTTAATAAAAAATAAAGTGTCTACATAAAAGACCTGAAATAAATATAGGGAAAATTTGTCCGAAACAACCTTTTATAAGACACTTTTTGTCAGAAACAACCATTTAAATTTTTTTTTTGTCAAAACAAACCTTAAAGTTAAATTTTTTTGTCACATGAAACATTTGGCCGGAAAAAGATCCTTGACTTAATTTTCAGGCGTTGACCACCCACGAAACCACCCCACCCCCACAAAATCAGCTCCCTCGCTTTCCCCCACCCTCGAAACCACCGCTTTCTTCCCCCCACGCTCAAAACCACCAACCCTCACTACCCCCACCCCGAAACCACCCCTTCCTTTTTTCTTCGTTAGGGTTTAGTTTTGTTCGGGTGGGGAATTAGGGCTTGAGGGGCACAGGTTGAGGGGGGGAGGGGGTCGGGGGTCGGTCTTGGGGGTGGGGGAAGTGAGAGTTGGTGGTTTTGAGGGTGGGGGGAAGAAAGCGGTGGTTTTGAGGGTGGGGGAAAGCGAGGGGGCTGATTTCGTGGGGGTAGGGGTGGTTTCGTGGGTGGGTTGGGATGGTCAACGCCTGAAAACTAAGTCAAGGGTCTTTTTCCGGCCAAAGGTTTAATGTGACAAAAATATTTTGGTTTAAGGTTTGTCTTGACAAAAAAAGTTTAAAAGGTTGTTTCTGACAAAAAGTGTCTTATAAAAGGTTGTTTCTGACAAATTTTCGTAAATATAATCACTCTTTCTTAACAAGGTTAACTTGTGTATATCAGTATATGTATTGATGGATATATTTTTTTTAATGATATTCTCACGGTCATTTTATTTGAATATTTGTATTGAATCACTCATAATCAAAAGCAATATTTTGGCCATTAATTCTCACCAATTTATAAGGAAGAACATAGTTATATTGGCCGAAAATATTAATAATTGACTTGTATTGGGTTATTACTATATGACGTTTTTATTAGGCCTATGTTTAGTTCGTTTATGGGCTTATATTAGTTTATAAAAGTAATATGTACCTAGTTTTTAATTTAAAGCACACAGTTACCCAAATGACAAGCATCATCAATTATGCCTGGTTACAATTATGAAGAATGGCCGCGTTTGATTTGCCTTTCTCTTCAGTGTAGGTTGAAATTTACTGACCGATTTCAAGTAATTACCGACCCTTTTTATCAGGCTGTAAACACGCATATTCTTATTGTGCAAAAGTTAGGATACTTTTCTCTTAAGACTATAAATTAAAATGAAGATTTAGCAAATTAGTTAAGGGCACATTGGCTGACTGTAAACAATCCAATACTGTTAAACCCCTTGTTTGTTGTGCACATGTGAGCCCACGTTGGAAAAAGAGGAGAGGACATACCACATTAAAATCTAAAAAGTTACTCCTACTATTGCCAGTTAGTTTTAGCGTGAAACCTTCTTTGGACTTATAAGTGGGCCGAACTCTCTTCCTCCTTATTGGGTTGCCCAGACCCATTTTCAGTTATATCAAATTTATCATGGTATCATAATTCAGAGCCCATGTTGTTAGGCCTTTTATATAATATGAATTACTAATGTGTACCTTACCAGTATCAAAGCCCATTACCCTTGTTAATCAATTTGATCAATTATAGATTTTGTAAACGAGCTAAGGTCTTAATCATAAACCTATACCAGGTTTTGCAAGTTGTGCAAAGTGCAGGTGTAATATAACACAAAGTTAAAGTCGCAAAATTGTCGTGACGAGGAACGTTTGTTTTTTTTTTTTTTTTTTGACATCGAGAAAATTTGCATTAATTAAAATACTTCATACAACCTAGCACTAAATAACAAACCATAAAAACACTAAGATGAGCTTTACTTGCTCTTACAAACATACCTATGATAAAACAAGTAACACTATTAAGATGCTGCTGGAAATGGAGGATTGTGTTGTTCGGTAATTGAAACATAACTCTGCTGGATGTGATTGACAAAGGCTTGACCGCAGCGAGAACTGAGGATCCATTGTAGCTTCTTGAATAAAGGCAACCTGCAATAAAGGGGTATATCGTACTTGCTGGAAGTGGTGGAAGGAGCGATTTTCGTTCATAGTTTGGATAAGAAATAACCAAGGGTGAGATGTGCATCTCACCGCATGAGCAAACCCAACAACCTTCTGTCACTTGGAATTCTTGGCTCCAAAGTTGTTAAAATCGAGATTCTAGTTTGAATCGGAAACGACCTTTATAATCGAATTGAAAATCGAATCGTAAGATTCTCCAAACACATATAATCAAGATATTGCACTCAATCTTCATTGAATATGCCAAAATTATAAGTTAAAAGACCTAAAAATTAGAAAAAAATAGTTGTTTACCCACTATATTGGCAATAACTAACAATATATATCTATTATTTTCTTTGTTACCATGATTTAAATTTGCGAGGTTTTCGCTAGTCAACATAAATTTATAGAATCGTCTAGAATCGTGAATCGAATCGTCTACCATATTTTGAATCATAAAATCGTAAGATTTTAAGATTTGAATCGCGATTTTAATAACTTTGGTTGGCTCATGATTCTTCAAAGAGTCACATTGCTTGGTGACTCATTACTCTCCAGAGCGAGTAATTCAAGGTTCTCATTTTTACTACACATAATTATAATTAGTGACATATCTATCATCTACAATTAGTTTCCAACTCCAGAAACCCCAGTTACATGTTGGTCTTCTTCCTGTCCAATACAATCTTTCATTTTTTTTTAACAAAATCATAATCTGCGTAAAATTCACTTCAAACCCCTAATTGGTCATTTGGTCAAAACGTGAGGAAACTCACAAACCTTGGAATTATGGTGTTCTTATCATTTATTCGCTTGAACACCTATTTTTTTTGACATCGCGAAAAATTGCATAAATTAAAAAACAGAAGTACAAATTATAAAAAGCATCCAAACTAATGACGAAACGAAACGAACACTAACATGAGCTTGCACTCCTTTTGGTATCCCCTTTTTTGCTTCAATTTTTTTTTAATTCTATACTTATTCATTGAAGTACTCCTTCCAATCTTCCCCTCATTATTTACACGAGCCAAAACGCTATTTGCAATATTTATTTATAAATGAAAAGTGAGTGGATGATATCCAGAATAGTTATATTTAAATCGATTTACACGTGGATATTCATTAGTATTCCTAGTATTCCACTTTGTCAATACGCTTTCATATTTTGAGATTTCTGATATCCATATATTGCAACAAGTTTATACACCAAAAAAAAAAACCAATGACGTTATTGTAAATTTGTAATACTATCATGCAAGGCCATAGTATTAAATCAAATATAATTAAATAGAATCAAGTTTGCGTTTTAATACTTTCAATAGAACGTAGTTACATGCATGTTCGTAAAACACTATGAGTATCACTCAGCTACATCATTTTTGTAATTCAATGAAAAATAAATCAATACATAAGTTTAAAAATAAATTTAAAATAATTCATTTGGAAATCCATAGCATTAATACTATGTCCGCTAGCCAATAACCTCAAAATAAAAAACAACAAGCAGGAAACAAATCTAATAACATAAAACGCTCATTTTCTCTTAGAATTCTTCCCTTAAAACTAGCACCTATTTTATCTATTTCCAGGACCAGGGATGAAAGCTGCTGGATTTGATCCTGAAGGAGGAGACGTACTTAACTTAGCCCCCAACGCATGAACATCATGAACAACTCTCTCTTTCGTCGTCCACTTGATCTTCTTATCAAAATCATGATGATCATCAACGTTGTTGTGTCTTAGTAGCCTACAATTTCCATATTGTATAAGACCACTAAAACTACCTAGCAACAAAACACGATCATTAGTGGCTTAACTAGTATAAAGAGGCTCATTTTCGTGGACATTTAATGGAAAATAGTTTGTTTACTATGATTATGAGGCTAGATATATCATACTTGAGATTGATTAATAATAGAGGAGGTATTAATTAATAACACAAACTTATGGAAGTATATTTGATTTAGATAATGTGTGTGTATATATATATGCATGTTTTAGGTCGATCGTGACTTGTAACGTTGAAAATAGATAAATCGTGCATTTGAATGCATGTTTTGGTAAGACTACATAAGAAGTCATACAAGTAAAAGGGTTGAAATAGCATTATGGTCCAAGCGGCTAAAATACGATTAAGAACGTGGACTTTTAGTAAGGATGTTTTGGGAGAAGTCTAATGGTAAATGGAGCTATGATTACTGTCGGAAAAGAAACACTAGTGCTCTAGCTGTAGGATTATAAGTACTCTAAGCGGAATTTCATGAATCATATTCATAAGCACTTAAAACAGGATCTCATGCATATACATTCAAGGATCACATAATAGTTAAGAATTAACCTTTGTAGCGTGAATTCCACAAAGCTTGTATAACCCGGATAAAGAACCCCAATTGTGATTCCTCTACTTGGTCCACCAACCCGGATCAACACTCCACCAATGCTAGTTGGAAGGAAGAAATTCTTCTTCTACTTTAATGGAGTTTTTGTGACTTTAGGAAAGAACAGGAGAGAGAAGAATAATAAGAGATATCTTGTATATTCTTTTGATTGCCTAACCAAATATATAAATATATTTAGGTTAGAATTAGAATTACTTTCCCTCTCCCCTCCTCTTGGCCGGCCAACCTAGGGCCCTTTATGGGCTCTCGGTTTCTTTTATTGATCCAAGGTTCTATGTCTGACCTAATAGGATCCATTATATTGGGCTTCGGGTTTATAATTTCCTAACCCAAAGTTCTATAGCATTCTCTAGCAAGACGTATAGACGACCCAATAGAACGAATTTATTATCTCCATAATACGATCCATAATATAATTAGTAATTGCATTTAAGTCGATGACATAAATCCTTCAATCTTCCACTTGTCCGAGACGAGTGTGCAATGTTTTAATTCCTCAAGTCTCTTAGTGTCTTAATTCGATAGTATGATCATATTTCTATGTCATCCATACTAGTTTTCAAATTAATCCTTGAAATCCGAGTTCGAATTGACAAACAAATGATCATCGAATGATCCATTTGAGCACGGCCATGCATTTTTCAATTTTCACTCTTCAAGGGGCCAAGACACCCATCCTATCTCATATAGGAGGACCTTTTCAATCTTGTGGCAACCAATACTCGCACTCAACTTTTAGCACAACCTGAATGCTGCCTTCATAGTCCCCTTTTACGGCATGACGTTTGACAGTATCAAGGTTGTACCAATCATTGGGATAAGTAATGTTCCACTCATGTCTTAGGAATCTATTAATATAATTTTGAAGTTATAAAACTTCTAAGTGGGTCTAATTCAACTATGTATCAACTATACATATCCATATGATTGATTAAACATCTCCATGTTCCCATAGCCCATGAAACGGCGCTATCAATCAATCTTATATGCTAATCCTTTTAACAAGTCATTTATGTCCAATATAATGACTTAGATTAGGAACTTTAATATTCTATGAATTCTGTTCACTTATGGTGTTTCATTCATCAAATCACATATTTGACAAAACCATAGAATTCAAGATATATTTTGGACATTTTATTTAATACCAAACCAATAATTAAATAAGATAAAATTTATTCTCATAAACATAAATAGCAAAATCATGTCTTTACATTGTAACAAGTTTCTCTAAACCTAGTACAATCTAAAGCCACTCTAACATTTGCTTCAAGCCTATAGCCCTAGCGTGACACTCATGCTTGGGTTGAGGTAGTGGTTTAGTTAGCGGATCAGCCACGTTCTCATCCGTATGAACTTTGCAGATTCTGACATCCTTCCTGTCAACTATCTCTCGAATGAGGTGAAATTTCCTCATCACATGTTTGGACTTGTTATGTGACCTTAGTTCTTTTGCTTGCTCAATAGCACCATTTTGTCACAGAACAACTCAATTCCTTCCAGAGCACTAGGTACAATATCCAGCTCTATCAAGAACTTCTTTATCCAAACTACTTCCTTAGCTGCTTCAACTGCTGCTAAATATTCTGATTTTGTCGTAGAGTCTACTACAGTGCTTTGCTTTGAGCTCTTCCAGCTCACTACTCCTCCATTTAGACGAAAGACATACCTTGACTGAGAGCGGTAATCATCTCTGTCGGTTTGGAAGCTTGCATCCGTGTAACCTTCAACAACCAACTCACTTTGTCCCCCATATACTAAGAACATGCCTTTAGTCCTCCTCAAGTATTTAAGGATGCTCTTAGCTGCAGTCCAGTGTGCTTCTCCTATATTTGCTTGGAACCTGCTACACATGCTCAAGGCATATGCAACATCTGGTCGAGTACTTATCATGTTAATTTCGAAAATTCAACTCATATAATTAATCTGAATTTTCATATTTAAATTGTTTATGTATGACAAATTAATTCATGTAAAAGGAGTTTTATATGAATTTAAGGTTAATTGATATGAATAGCCCTTAAATTAATTAAAATGGAGATTTAAATTGATTTGCAGAATTAGGCAAAAAGGAGTTTATGTTTAATTTAATTTGATCACTAAATTAATTTACAAGAAGTTGTGATTTAATTTAATTCCCACAAAAGAAAAAAAAAAGGAAGGGAGGAGGAGCAGCCACGGCTGGGTGGCGCAACCACCTGCTGGTGGGGCCATGGTGGCTGCTCCAGGTGGTCGTTGGTGGGCAGCCAAGGCTGCGGCAGCAGCAGCCTTGCAGATTTTCAGGATATTAAGCAGTTTTTCAGTTAAATAATTCCATAATTTTATTCTTTAATCTAATTAAAATTAGTAGGCTAGATATTCTAGGATAAAATCTTTAGGTGGTTATGAATTACTTAAATATTTTATCTACTTGCTATAATTAAGAATATGCAATATTTTGATTGATGGCAAGAATAATATGTGATATTATGATGTGGCATTTTATATTTGATATAATTGCTATGAATGACTAGTATGACCCAAATTTAAGTTAGAAAATATGATCTGCGTATCGTGATATATTCTTGTAATATTATTACGATTTACGTATCATTAAGTATTTTTGTAATTTATTTAATTTAGATATTATTTAAATTATTTTGATACTTATGTAATCCAAAGACGAGCCCATCAAGAGAAGGCCCATGGCTAAGATGGATTGAGATCCATGAAGAGTCCAAAGAGGAGCCCATGATGATTAGTTCTTAGGATTAGGGGCCATACTAAATCATATTTAATTTTTCATTTTATTATTATTTAAAATGCTTATAAGTTTATTGTATGTTGGTTATCAATGCGCTAGAGTTCAGTAATTCATAACAACATAATAAACTTAGGTCCCGTAAATATTAAGGTTTGCTTTTCCAAACATAAAGTACTTATCAAACCCTTAATTAATCGTAATAGGTCATGCCTCTGCAGGGTATTATCATTAATTTTGGGATATAAGGTAAAATTATGAATTTTGCAACTGAGTTTGGTTGTCCTTAACAAAATTATCAAAAGCGTTTTGAATTTTGAAGCAAGAGATAGTTAAACATGCAATGTTTATCAATCTAAACAAGAATTATAAATTGTTATAATTAGTAAAAGAGTTTACTTACCTTGATAATGTAACGTTAAGATAAGGCCTCCGTCTGCTTAGTGTTGCATGTTGATAGGATCTTGTAAATCACTTATTCATAGGGGACTTTTAATTTTGAATAGGTGGTCAACCTAGAAACCTTTTACATGTTTTAGGTTGCTTTATAAACATAAAATTGAATTGTGCTTTATATTTCTGCCTGTAGATACCATGTCTAATAACAACAACAACAACTAACTCCGCTTTCAACATTCGTCCTTTTCTGGAAAAAGGACAGACTGAATGGTGAAAATTTCCTTAATTGGGAAAGGACCTTAAGACTCGTTCTGAGGTTTGAGGGTCGAGAGGACGTCTTAGATACCCCACTTCCTGTTGTAACTGATGAATCAACTGAGGCAGACAACGTGCCAAACAGGCTAGTGATAAGTCTATACCAAGGATGCTTATACGATCATGCAAGAGCTGCGGGCCATGTTTAAAACTCAGGCCCGAGTCGAGCGGTATGAGACTAATAGGGAGATACTTGAATGTCACATGAAGCCGGGTCAAGCTGTTGGCCCCCATGTTTTCGCAATGATGGGTCTTTTCGAAAACATGGAACGACTTGGATTCCCTTATAGGGTTGAGTTGGCTACTGACATTAATCTCCACTCATTGCCTGACAGTTTCAATCAGTTCAGAATGACCTACACTTTGAATGAGTCTAAAAAGACTTTGCAAGAGCTGCATGGATTGTTGGTCAATGCTGAAAGGAACATCCCTAAGGTTGAACCAAAGAAAGAGGTTTTGATGGTTCAAAAGGGAAAGGGTTTCAAGAAGAAATGGGCAGGAAAGAAGGACAAAGGCAAGCAAGTTGCCGTTGTTGCTGAAAAACCTAAGCCAACCGCCAAGCCAAAGGTGGCCGCGAAAAGCAAGTGCTTCCATTGTCACAAGATAGGACACTGGAAGAGGAACTGCCTTCTATACTTGGAGGAAAAGAAGTCTGGGGCTTCCACTTTAGGTATATTTGTTATAGAAATCAATTTGACTTCTACTTCTTTATGGGTATTGGATACCGGCTGTGGTTCTCACATAGTTTATGATGTGCAGGGACTAAAAAGAACTAGGAGGCTGGCAAAGGGCGAGGTAGAGCTCCGCGTTGGAAATGGAGCACGGGTTGCTGCACTTGCCATAGGAAGCTATAGTCTGCATTTGCCATCTGGCTTTGTTTTAGAATTAAATAATTGTTATTTTGCTCCTTCGATAACTAAGAACATAATTTCTGTTTCTGTATTGGATTCTGAAGGGTTTTGTTTTGAAATTAAGAACAAATGTTGTTCCATTTCTTACAATAATATGTTCTATGCTAGTGCTAAATTGATAAATGGCATATATGTGCTTGATAGGTCATTACAAGTCTATAACATAGATAGCAAGAAACAAAAATCAAATGAATCAAGCCTAACCTACATTTGGCATTGTCGAATGGGTCATATAAACCAAAAGCGCATCTAAAATTTACAACAGGATGGCATTCTTCCATCATTTGATTTTGAATCATTTGATGTATGTTAATTATGCTTGATGGGGAAAATGACAAAGTCACCGTTAACTGGAAAGGGTGAAAAGGCCAGCGATCTCTTGGGCCTCATACATACAGATGTTTGTGGTCCTATGAGCACAAAGGCAAGGGGAGGGTTTAATTACTTCATTACCTTCACTGATGATTTGAGTAGATATGGATATGTCTACTTAATGAAGCATAAGTCGGAATCTTTTGATAAATTCAAAGAGTTCTAGAATGAAGTACAAAATCAACTTGGTAAGACAATTAAAGCACTGCGATCTGATCGCGGTGGCGAATATTTGAGCCAAGAGTTTGATGATCATTTGAAGGGTTGTGGAATTCTTTCACAATTGACTCCACCAGGAACACCGCAGTTAAATGGTGTATCTGAAAGGAGGAATCGTACCTTATTGGATATGGTTCGATCAATGATGAGTCTTGCTGATCTTTCGATTTCTTTTTGGGGATATGATCTCGAAGCTGCTGCACACACACTAAATAGGAGCCCGTCAAAGGCTGTGGAAAAGACTCCATATGAGTTATGGAATGGAAAAACTCCAAACTTGTCTTTTCTTAAGATCTGGGTATGTGAGGTCTATGTAAAACGTTTACTTTCAGACAAACTTGCACCCAAGTCAGATAAATGTCTCTTTGTGGGATACCCAAAAAAGACAAGGGGTTATTACTTCTATAACCTTTAAGAGAACAAAGTGTTTGTTGCTCGTGATGGTGTCTTTCTTGAAAAGGAATTTGTTTCTAGAAAGACAAGTGGGCGTAAAATAACACTCGAAGAAATTCGAGATGAGCAACAATTGGACGTGGCTCACACCATGTCAGAGACGGCCCGACGAGACGAAAGTCATGTTCAGGAGATGACATATTCAACACGTGAACCTTATGAGATTCAGTGTCCCCCTAAACATTATTCATAACCTTATGCTCTCGACTATTTATTAGACCATCACTATTCACTAGAAATGACATTAAATGTATATAACTGCATCCACAAATGTAACAAACTAACAACAAATCAAAATATTTCTTCCTAGTTCATTTTTTCTTTTCAAAATTCCTTCCTAGCTATATAGTACTCCCTGTGTTTCAAATTTTAAGGCATGTAAATAATTTTTACTCATATTAAGAATTTAGTTAGTTTTAGTTAGATTAAATAAGAATTAACATCAAATATTATATAGATATAAAATAACCTATAATCTTATCTTGATAGTATAAAATTGCATTTAACTTTACATTGATATTGTAGAATGCTTTATATTTTGAAATTTTTAGCTAAAAATGCTTATAATTTGCAACCGATGGAGTGTTTCTTTAGGTTATTATGAGAGGGCCGGGTAATATCGATTATTTAGGTATAATGTTATTGTCTTATTGGTGGAGGACAAATTTGCTAATCATTCACATGCATCTTTGAATACAAACTACAACAATCTCATAAAAATTAAGCACTTATGAGAGGGTCGGGTAATATCATTCTCTGTTGGTGTTGCTCCGCGGAAGCGTTGAGCCTGTTTGTGTTCTTGGAGTTGGATTTAATTGATATTAATTTTAAACAAGTTTATATTATTTCCCAATTTAGGGTTGTCCTATTGTCAAAGGAAACTCTGCCGAAATTTCTAGAGAAATTTATTAAAATAGTCTGAGAATCAGGGTGTTGTTGTAATAGTTAATCGAATTTAATGGAGTTGGGATTTGAGTTTCACATTCTCCGATGTAGTTCGGTGGGTGTAATGGTAATAGTTCGGGTTAGCTCGACCAGAGTCTCTTCTGCTGTGCTTAATTCTCTGTAAGCTGATCGGGAATATCCGTGTTGTTATACTCATACCTTAACAATTGAGGACTTTCTTCTATGGAGACAGTCACAAAACTCAGATGTTTCTAAGGTCAAAATTAACTACTCTCATTTCTTTTTAGTCATCATCTTTTATCTCTACTAGGAGAATACATTTATTGCATAGATCCCCTGATGTGAGACATTTAGAATATATAAGGACCATATGCAAAGTGTTATCTAAGGGCTCCTTGAGTACAGTCGTAAGAGCCTCAGAAACTAGGACATCCTCTCTTCTTAGCAACTTCTATAGTGATTCTTGAAGCTCTTGTAGGTAGTCTGCATAGAAACATATATAAGTTTAATAATTACCTGCCGGAGGTTGGGGATCGATCAGAGTTGGGATGACCCAGTGGCGGCGTTGAGCACATACGTCATAGGAAACTGCGCAGAGCCACCAAAAATTTAAGGCCCTTATATATGTACTACTTTATATTAATAGATATTGACTCATTGTCTAAAAAAAATTCATTGTTGGTGTTGGGCTCATATATCATATATGCACCATCCAAATATCATTCGTGATCATCAAATTATGGTTTTAGTTCCCTTAAACAACTCCAAATTTGAGTTATGAAGCAATATTTTATTAATACACTCCTGAATGAAAGATTGATGTCACTCCTCAAATATTTCAAAAGAATATTTTTTACAATTGTTAACCCTTAAATGAGGTTAAACACCTTTTATTTATACTAATAACAAAGTCACACGTCGTCGAATATAACTCCTATTCGATTTAAACAATCCGAACTTACACATTGCACCATGTAAAACTCTTACCTTAAGGGTATGGTAAAACCATGAGTTTATTAACTATTAAAATATATAGTATAACATAAGATTGTAACACATGGCTATTTAGTAAGCCAACTAATATAAACTCTTGTCTACATGCAAATAAATTGAAGTCGATGGGGACCAACATTAAAAAGATAACTTTTTAAAAGGGTGCCTTTGATTTGATATCAATTATGTTAATATGTGAATATTTTTTTATTTGATAATCCAAATTTTTTATTTTGAAATATATTTGTTCTTTTAATGTATTAAGAAATGGACTAATATTATCTTCATTGTACATTGCCTGCTTGGTAACTGAACCATCCCTAAATATATGAACATTTTTTATATTTTATACTATTAAATCAAAATGGAAACATGTTTGTACTTTTAATCTATTAATAAAGGGCCCAATATAATCTTAATTGTACGGGGCCTCCTTGACAAAACATTATGCATCTGCCCTGGTATGATTCCCGTAGTCTACAAAATTCACAAGTAGCGCACAATCAATGTCGGATCATACCAACTACATAATCAATTAGGTTGACTTGTTGACTTCTAGAAATCAGCACATTCCTAAGTCTCATACTCTAACATCCGAGGACTTTCTCCTATGGAGATAGTCGCAAGACTCAGATATGTCTACCGAATATGGTTATATGTATAAAACATAAATATAAGAACAAGTTAATTAAAGTTATGATATGATTATCTAAAGAACCCACTAGTGCTAAAATTAAGAAATGATTAAATACATGAAGAAAACTTCATTTATAAAAAGAACAATAGATAGGTACTAGTTGATCTTTTCCAATTGTTTCGAGATGATCGATCACCTCCCTCAGCTTCTCGGACAGGATAACAGCGTCACAAAAGAATATGCAATCAGTGGCTCAAAAACAGCATTCGGTTGCAACAGTTTTACAATAACCTCGGTTACATGATCACTTCCTGAAATAATTATGGCAATTTCATTTCTAAGCAAACTATTGGATCCAAATTTTTTTCTATGAAATTCAAGAACCATCCAAACTTATCTACTACATATTCTGCTCAAAAGTAAATTCAAAAAATGAAAAATTTATGAGCAGCATCAACTAAAGACCCTACATTCATTTAGAAAATATAGTTGAGATTGCTATGATTATCAGGCTAGATATATTATAGTTGAGATTAATTAATAATAGAGGAGGTATTAATTTTATGGAAGTATTTTTTTATATTCGGTAATTAACTGGCCCAAGCAGGGTCAGCCCTCATGAGCTGGGGGTAAGAAGGGGGATCCCAACCCATAAGGAAACTTCCAGAGACTGGAACTGGGGATTTATACCCAGAAGCAAATATTTACACAAACTCCCCTTGCCTTCAACCTCTAATGGTCTATCATCTGCAAGGTACACTTTCCCGAGTTTCTCATATTTCATATTTTGAAACAACTCCTTACAGGGCGAAGAATGAAATGAAGAACCCGAATCCAAGATCCATGAACTAGTTGAGCTCTCTGCACTGCTTACCACCAAAGCATCAGGAACATACTCCGTTACAGAGTTCGTCGAAGCATCACTCTCTTCATCGCTATCTTGATCCTCATTCTTGTAATTCTTCCCCTTATCAGTGTCTTTGGAATCTTGTCATTGTCTCCTATAGTGACCTTTTGATGCGAAATGGTTTCGCATTTCTTCTTATTTTTTTTTTTGTTTGTTTTGTATTATATTGAGTTGTATTTAATTAGAGTCTTAAGTAGTATGTAAACCTCCTTATTTAAGTAATTAGAGTTGATTAGAGCTGTTTAAGTTAAGTAGAAAGTAGAACAGAAGGAAGGCGTTCACGTTCATCCAGAGATTCTAGCGCAGCGAAATCTTTTTGGTTATTTTGAGCAATCTACTAATCATTTTCCAGTGATTCTTTTTTTTTGGATTTCTAACATATTGAAGTTTCATCCTACCAAATTTGGTGAGATTCCATGAAGAAACGAAGTCTCAGTAGCCTTCCAATTGAAACGTCATTTTGGATCAGTTTTGACGGTTTTGGCATAGCTTGATTGTAACCTAGTTTTTGTTAGCTTAATTGTTGTATTTAGGCTTAAAAGTTATGTAAGCAAGCAGGTGACACATGAGGGAGTTAACCTATGTGCTTGAGGTGCTTTCTTTTGGCGTCCAAGAGTTACCCAAGGGGGAGGAAAAGCTGCCCAGCTCACCCGCCAGATCAGCGAGCTACATCATTGCTATTGTAGTCGTCTGGGCAGCCGCCCTTTTACATCTAATTGAATTGGTCTATTTCTACCTTGGTTTGATCAATCTTCAAGTGTAGGAAACGTTTCTACTTGTTGCAAGTTAATTTCAAGTATTCAATAGAAGAAGAGCCTCATTCTTTGAAGCATGGTCCAGCCGTTTTTCCTGGTTACTTAGCTATGAAGATCTTTGTATTTCTTTGCTTTGTTTATTAGTTTAGTAGATTTAGGAACTCTATAAATACCCTTAAGGTATTCATATGTAAGTGTGTGTTGTTGTTGAATGAAATAGTGAGCTTCGAGCTTGTTATAGAGAGTTGTTAACTCTAAAGTGCACTAGACTGCGATCTTGTGTGTAAATCTTGAACCGCGACTTCAAGAGAACCTCTCCAAACCGAGATTTGGGAGCCTATCTTTATTGCTTTCTTTCATTGTAGTAGTTTGTGAGGTGAACTTGCATCACCTTTCTCGCCACATCCCCAACACTCCACTTCTGCCTTACCAACTCTTCCACGGCTCTTTCCCCTGGACTTTCCCCGCTTAGATCTCCTATATTGTCTCCTAGCTCCCTCTACCATCAGCGTTGTATGCTCCACCGGATGACTCCCCGTAATCCTTACGCCAAGTACTCTCACTCAACACCAAATCCATAACATAATCCAACTTTAGTGCTTCCTTCCCCGCGGAATTACTAATAGCAGCAACAACAATCTCCCACTCTTTTGGTAAAGAGGACAACAAAATCAAAGGTTTTACCTCATCTTCAAAGGTAATTTTCACAGAGGCCAATTGACTAATAATTTTATTAAATTCATTAATAAATTCAGCAGCAGATTCACCATTAATCATCTCAAGTTCAAACAAACGACGCATCAGATATATCTTATTCACAGCAGAAGGCTTCTCGTACATGTATGAAAGAGTCTTGATCAACCCCGTCATTGTTTTCACGTCCTTGACATTAAAAGCAACACTCTTTGCTAATGTCAATCGAACCACACCTAGTGCTTTCCGATCCAACGTTACCCAATCTTCATTTTTCATTGCATCAGGCTTCTTTTCTGACAGAGGTTGGTATAAGTCTTTCTGGTACAGATAATCCTAAATCTACATGTTCCAGAAACTGAAATCCTTACCATCGAATTTATCGATCTCTTATCATCCATTATGCCTATTCAACACGATCTAGTCGCACAACGATTCAACCTAACTCTTGATACCACTTGTTAGGAATATGTATCGTAGGCGCTCACAAATCGAACAATAAAGTATAATATACGGAGGAATTAAGAAATAAAACAATAAAGAACACACAAAGATTTAACGTGAAAACCCTTGAATAGGGAGAAAACCACGAGCACTGCACTAGGACTTTTAATATGAGATGATGATACAAGGAGAAATCTTTAATCTCTCTAGACTCTCTAACCTCTCTCTAGGTTCTCTAGTCTCTCTAGATTTAAGAATAATCTTTCACATAATCTTAGAGTAATAAATAGAGATAAACTCTAAAACCTATTTATATGATGATGAGATAAATAGGAAACCTAGTAGAAGTAGTAGAATTCCTAAGCATTACAAAGCAGCGTACAAAACATAACACCAAGCCAAGCCCAAGAAATTTGGCCCAGGTGCTGCAATTTATCACGCAGGCACAAGATCCAGCGGGCGCAAGAACGAACCTGCGGGCTGGCAACTCGTCGACCTCATTGGCTCGCACAAACCTGCTGGCGCGGGTTTTGACGAGCATGAAACCTGCCGGCTGCTCGCTAGTGCTGCTAGTGCTTCGTTACTTCTCACACAACAACACACACATACAGACACACACTCCTTCTTCATCATCCGATTACTGTTCTCCACACCCCAATACCAACACAAGTGAGAAAAGATTAAAAAATAACAGAGGGAGTATTGTAGAAAAATTTGGTCCCCACCCCGACACGTTCAGCTTTCATGTTCCATATTGCACGCGAAAAGTATATAATAGATAGTTAAATTATTTTTTATTTACAAAAAAAAAGAAAAACTACGCATTTTTTTCCAAAAATCATTGGGTTCATTTGAACCCAGTGAACCTATAGTAGATCCACCCCTGCCCCCAGTAGTAAATCTTTCAAGATCCGCCACAATTTGGAGGTTATAACAAATTATTTTGTCCTTATCTGCTTTCATCTGGGAGAGACTAAAAAGCGCCTGAAATTGCTAATTATTGATTTAGGACCTTAATTAGTCTATTACATATTTACATGATACATATTTTTTAATGTAAGATGAAGGGGGCTCACTTGATGGGGGATAAGGGGAATTTTTCAAATGAGATCCATGAGGTTTGATCCCTAAACCTCAGGAACATGAGGTGTGAAGCGATGCCACTACTCCACCACCTCAACCTCATGCTTACATAATACATACTTCTATATAATAGACTAAAATTTTACACGTTCATTTTCGAGATCAATGTTACACATTTAGTAGACTAGTAGTGGTTGAAAATACAATCGAAGATTTGAGGTATGTTTGTTAGGTAAATGTCGGAGTTGAATTGAATGTTCTGTCATGATACACCTCTATCTCAAAATAACAGTCCACATTATTCTTTTTATAATAGACCAATTTTCATTTAATATTATTATTTAGGGAAATTTCCTGAGGTACCCTTGAGGTTTGGCTTAATTCTCAAAGTACCCTTATTGAATTTTGAAGTTCAAAGTTTAAGTTTCAAGGGTACCTTAGGAAATTAATGCACTTGAATTTCGGTGTATGATAAGGGTATTTTGAGCCCAAACACAAAGTTCAGGGGTATATGAGGAATTCCCCGAATATGAGGGATAATTTGAGAATTACGTCAAACCTCAGGGGAACCTGAGGAAATTTCCCTATTATTTACTAAGATAAATTTGTAATCTTTTTTTGTCCATATATATTATAGATTAAAAATCATAGTTTAACGTAGATTTACAAATTTCAGGTTCATTTCTTGTTCTCTAAGTAAGATCATTTGATATTTGTGTTCTACTAAGTTATACGGAGTTTTCATTAGATAGATACCCCTAAACTATTAAAATTTGCATGATATATCCAGTATCCCCTTGTCATGAAAATTTTACCTTATAGACCTATACCCCTAAGATTTGTAACAAATCCATCATATATAACCTTAATCACAATTAAACAAAAATTGTCGTTAATTAATCCTCCAAATAGTTAAGCAGAATGCAAAAACCTATTGAAATTGATGGAAGGGGTAATGGAAACATAAAGAGTAACTGATTTTAGAACTCCAGTTAACTGTTATGCGGGTTAAGTAACGCCATACTTTAGGTTTCAAAGTCGCTATGTGCATTTTTATAAAATTTTAGGGGTACCTCGTGAATTTTCTCTAGTTTATAATATCAAATGCTTGAAATATATTTGAGCTTTTGCAAAAAGTTGGTAGATAATGCTAAAACCTTAAATTTAAGATAGCATATATCAAATATTTTTCAAACTTTTGAAATGTAGACTACTGATAGATTATCTTAATTAAGCCTGATAGGTTGGCGCTTATATTACTTCAATAAGAGTTCATTTGATAGGCATCGTACTCAATTTAGAAGGGTGTTTAAGATTTGATTTTGTTTATGCATGACATGCTTATGCTATATATTGTAATAATTGTAACACCCCAACCCATACGGAGTCGAGTATATTGTCACCAATGCGCATCCAGGGCCAACAACTGTCCTCAATAACCAACACAAGTTCTTCCGGCACATTTTGTCCTCACTCATGCGCACCTTGAGAAACTTCCCAGGAGGTCACCCATCCCTAGACTACTCCCATCCAAGCACGCTTAACTGTGGAGTAGCTAAGGAAATGAGCTCCCTGAAAGAAAGATGCATCTTACACTAGAGGAAAAAAGCCCAAGGGCTGCGGTCAAAAGGGGCCCAAGGGCTGCGTTTTTTGACCGCAGCCATTAGACTAGCAGCCCTTGGCAATTAGGAAGGGCTGCGGTTTCTAACCGCAGCCCTTAGCGCGTTAAGGGCTGCGGTCAGGGCAAAAACCGCAGCCCTTGGTTGGTTAAGGGCTGCGGTTAAGGGCAAAAACCGCAGCCCTTAACTCACTAAGGGCTGCGGTTTTTGCCCTTAACCGCAGCCCTTAACCAACCAAGGGCTGCGGTTTTTGCCCGAACCGCAGCCCTTGTGACCCAAAAAAAATAAAATTTTTTTTTTTTTTTTTTTGCATTTTTTAGCCCAAAATGACCCCCTAAACAATTATATATATAGAAAAGTATCATTTTTCATTACAAATATATAGGAAGTTACAAAAATATGGTACTCCAGCTAAATTCAATTTGACAGCTTCATATTTTCTCTTCTTGAGGAGCAGCATCCTCTTGTACAGCCCATCCATATCTTTTTCTTCTTCACAAATTCTTAGATGCAAAATTTTCAAATTGTTTGAGGTGCAACCGCACAAGAGCTTAACTAAACCAATAAACAACCAACAACCAATAAGCGACCAAAACTGGAACTATAATAAACAAAAAATTTAAGTGATTCAAGGAACATAGAACTAAGATCACAAAGAAAAAGAAAGAGAACTTGTATGCATTGACAAACATTGTTCAAAGAACGAAACAAAAAATATCTTCATCCAATTGCCCCAACACCTTTAAACACACGGGTATTGAGTATCAAGTACGACTATATACTCCCTCGTTTGAGTACTAGTTCAAATTGCACTATCGGGGAGGGGGCTTGCAGGGGGTCGATGAGGGGGTGGGGCTGCGGGGGTCGTGAGGAGGGTGGGGCTGCAGGGGGTCGGTGAGGGGGGGGTTGTGCGGGGGTCGGTGAGGGGGGAGATTGCAGGGGGTCGGGGAGGGGGTGGGGCTGCAGGGGGTCGGTGAGGGGGTGGGGCTGCAGGAGGTCGGTGAGGGGGGTGGGCTGCAGGGGGTCAGTGAGGGGAGGGGGTTGTGCGGGGGGGTCGGTGAGGGCGGGGTTGTGCAGGGGGTCGGTGAGGAGGGGGGATTGCGGGGGGGTCGGGGAGGGGGGGCTTGCGGGGGGTCGGTGAGGGGGAGGGGGTGGGCCGCAGGGGGTCGGTGAGGGGGGTGGGGCTGCAGGGGTCGGTGAGGGGGGGTTGTGCAGGGGGTCGGTGAGGGGGGAGATTGCAGGGGGGTCGGTGAGGGGGTGGGGCTGCAGGGGGTCGGTGAGGGGGTGGGCTGCAGGGGGTCGGTGAGGGCGGGGTTGTGCGGGGGTCGGTGAGGGGGGATTGCAGGGGGTCGGGGAGGGGGGCTTGCAGGGGGTCAGTGAGGGGGGGGGATTGCAGGGGGTCGGTGAGGGGGGCTTGCGGGGGGTCGTGGGAGGGGGGATTGCAGGGGGGTCGGTGAGGGGCAGGGCTGCAGGGGGTCGGTGAGGGGGAGTGCGGGGGAGGGGGCCGGGCAGGGGAGGGGGGGCTGGTCGGGGGAACATTCATTTCATCAAGACCAACATCTTGAAACAAACTTTCGCCAATTTAAAAAAAAAAATCTCAGCAGAACAAAAAAGCAACATGACCCAACATATTAAACATTCATTTCATCAAGACCAACATCACCCCACTTACATTCTACTTACGGGAAACTCTTACTAGCTAAGTCCACTTTGCATCTAGCCGACTCCTATAATAATATCGAATAAAACTTCCCATAAAATTAAACCATTTTCATAACATTCAATTACAAAATATAGTATATGGTTCTATAAAACTTTAATTTCACCGGATAAAGTTACAATGATAACAAGTATCAGGCATCAACATTTTCCACATAGAAAACATCACAACTAGGGCTCAAAGAGAGCAAAACTAAAACATAATACCAACAATTACCAATTGCAATATACAACATAAGCCATTTTATTGCCAGCAAGGGCAACCCGGATCGATAAGCATTACCTTCGTAAACAACCTTCAATCCTCTCCAATCCACAAAGTTACTGAGCTAATTGTCCTAAAACGGCCTTTAATTACTCAAAATGTACTTAGAAACAAATAAATGATGTTATATAAGCCTAATTGTTTGTAAACTAATTATTATTGCCAAATATATGGCCAAATTACATTATATGATCCTAAATGTGTTAAAAGGTTCATAATGGTCGAAAATAGCCTAAAATGTTCTCTTCTTATCCCAAATGTAGTTAAAAATGAATCAACAAACTTAGATGATTATAATAGTTTGTCAAATTATATTTGATGACACTAAATGCATACAATTACATTATACCACCATGTTTTTGCATGAATCAATGGACAAAAAACCCATGAAAACATTCACTTAATTGCTTATTAGGCCAATAAATCACACAAATATCAAGCTATAACCACTTCATTATCCATGGATCAAGCAATTAAAGTCCTAAAATAACCACTTTGATGCATATTAGGCCAAGAAATCCCACAAAAATCAATAACTAACTAATATTCACCAACTTTATGCATGAAGCAAACAATCAAGGTCAAAACAATTCAATAAAACCAGTACCATGATCCCAAAGGGGCTACAATGCCCATACTAATTCCTCGAACAATCATCTTCAACTAAGGGGAAAAGGGGGATAAATAAGGTTCATCCTCGAACAATCAACTTCGGATAAAAGGGTTCTAATTTCTAAAACATAATCGAAAAAGAATTCTAACCTTGTCTCCCTTTGGTTTCTTCACACCATCTCCAATAATAATATTAGCCATGGTATACTCGCACCGCAACGCACCCGAAAAGCATTATAACCATGTATCATGCTATTAACAAATGAACTTTCCACGTAAGAAAGATATATCCATTATCAACATATCAAGCAATAACTCAAATAAGGCGGATGCCCAAAAAAGAAGAACGAAAAGGAAAACAAAATGGCGGCATAAGGGAAGCAAAACTAGAGAAATAGATAAAAAAATTCAACGAGATATCCCGCAAAAGCTATGCACTCTTAACGGGTAATTAAGAGCTTCTCATTTCCAATTTTTGTTTTACATATATCCAGCAAAAGCTATGCAAGTTACAAGTTATGTTCAACAAATTAATCTCTAACTAAATTTCACCAACTTAACAAGAAACACGAAAATTATAACCAAGATAACAAAGGTGGTCCTTGATTAAGCGTATTGATGAGAAAACCCAAATCATGAATATATAATGAGAGAAAAAGAGGAGATTACCAAATAGATGAAGACTCATGAGGCTGCATAGTATTTGTAAAAGCAACATAAAGCTGGGCTAGTGTGTTACTACTATGTCGGTAGATCCAATGTGAAGTATTGATTGTTGTAGCGCATCCCAATGACATCATTGATTGTGCCCATACTACCTTCACTAGTATAGACTTCGAGTCGATCTACTCATCGTCCTACAATTGCACTCAAATCCTTTTCTACTCATCGTCCTCCTCATCCTTCCAATCAACTCCAGTTCTTCAACTTCTTCCGGCGGCTTCTATACTCGAGCTACAATTGCTCAAGTATACCAATATAACAATAACTATAAATCTTGTCTAGGTAAAACTACGATAACAACAACCTACAACAAATCCAACTAAAGATAAGAACTTTCATCACATAAAAGTATGAAACACCCCCAACAATCACATAAAACTAGTGCCTTTCAAACTAAAAAAGTAACTAAGATAAACAAGCCGGACGCTCCTAGTAATTAATCGAGTAATTGTTTTGTAAAACCGATTAAAATTTTTGAGTTTTTGAGGCACTTTATTATATAATAGCCGTCATGGAAAGGTCTAGATGAGTTATAATATACATTTTAGGGAGGGGGCGGCGGGGAGTGCGGCAGGGGGGGTGCAGCGGGGGGGGGTCGGGGGAGTGCGGCGAGGGGGGGACCGGTCGGGGGGAGTGCAGGAGGGAGGGGGCTGGTCGGGGGAGTGCAGCGGGGAGGGGGCGGGGAGTGCGGAGGGGGGGGCCGGGTCGTGGGAAGTACAAGAGGAGGAGGCTGGGTCGGGGGAGTGCAGCAGGGAGTGGGGGCGGGGGGGAGTGCAGCATGGAGAGGGGTCGGTCGGGGGGAGTGCGGCGAGAGGAGGGGCGGGGCAGGAGGGAGGGGGCCGGTCGGGGGAGTGCGGCGGGGATGGGGGGCTAGCAGGGAGGAGGGGGCTGGTCGGGGGGAGTGCAGCGGGGGGGGCGGCAGGGAGGGGAGGGGGCGGGTCGGGGGGGGAGTGCGGCGGGGAGGGGGGCAGCGGGGGAGTGCAGCGGGGGGGGGCCGGGTCGGGGGAGTGCAAGCGAGGAGGGGCTGGCGGGGGGGAGTGCAGGGGGATGGATTAAGAGGCCCAGTTTTCTGCTCTATAGGGGGAAAAATAATTGTATAAAGGCAGAAAAGATCGGGTCCTCAAATCCAATTCCACATTGAGCATTCTAATTCAAATTACCACATACCTTATTGACTAGATTCATCCAAAGACAATCACATAGCACACACCTGCCCTTCTAATCCTAGCGCGGCACCTGATACAAGTGGCTGCATAAGCAAAAATATGAAATGTAAAAAATGCAACCATATTGGATGCCCAATAAGGCTAGAAAATATGCATGCCAAAGCAAGATTAATCAAAGACCGCACGAAATCAAAAGGCAGAACTAGGTCTAAAATTTTGGAAACCTTCATTACAAAAATAGGTCTAAAATTGTTATATCGATGAGCAAATTGTCCGGAGCCGCTCATGGACTATGTTAGATCAAGATAAATGTCAATATGCACAAAAGAGCCCATTTTTATTAGAAAAATTATTTTTCAAAATGCATGGATGCCCGAGATAATCTAGCACATAGAGTAAATTAGACGATAACATTATTGATTATACAACTCTCTTCATGTAACTTTTTCCAATTAGCCAAAACTAGACACTTTTTACTTTAGGCACTTCAAGTTTAAGCGAAACAATAACATTTTCGACAGGGAAAGAGTGGTGCAAACTTAAACAAGTGCTCCAGGTAGCAATAAAAACCTACAGAGAAGGCATAAAAACCACCTATTATATTTAGTTTTCTTACCAAACGTTTATTCATTTCTGTCTCCACAAGATGAGCTAGAAGTTTTTCTGTCTCAATCTGCATAAACGGTTAAAATTTCATTTTCATGAAGAGCGGCTAATAACTGAATTTACTTCACAATACCGAAGCTCTAAGTCGAACCCGTGACAGTGTGCGGAATCATCCGATTCGGGATGAAGGAGCAGCTTGCAACATAATATTTCCCGTATTAGAATAATTACTCCATGCTATAGACGAAATTTCCAAATCCTAAAGAGATTGTATTAGGAGTTTCAAACCTGTTTCTTAATGAAAGGTGGCAAAAACTCAAATAAGGCAGATGCCCAAAAAAGAAGAACGAAAAGGAAAACAAAATGGCGGCATAAGGGAAGCAAAACTAGAGAAATAGATAAAAAAAAATCAATTGATATCCTCGCAAAAGCTATGCACTCTTAACGGTAATTAAGAGCTTCTCATTTCCAATTTTTGTTTTACATATATCCAGCAAAAGCTATGCAAGTTACAAGTTATGTTCAACAAATTAATCTCTAACTAAATTTCACCAACTCAACAAGAAACACGAAAATTATAACCAAGATAACAAAGGTGGTCCTTGATTAACTGTATTGATGAGAAAACCCAAACCATGAATATATAATGAGAGAAAAAGAGGAGATTACCAAATTAATGAAGACTAAAAAATTGACGAAAAACAAGCGTACCAAGTGTACCATGGAAATTCACGAAGTGCAGTGTTTGGGGCAAAAATTCTCTGAAATTGGTTAATTTACGAAATAAATTAAACTTCCAAATGGATGACCTCGCTTGCCAATTGTAGAAGCTGCCATCGAATTTAACCACTTTATCAGTCATTTAATTTCCAAAATTTCGCAATAGCAGCACCTTCACAACCCATTATATCTCTTGAAAGGAACTTTAATTTATCCTCTCTACCTAATAATGAATTAAAGTAACGAAAACAAAAGAATGGGACGAAATTGAATTAGGAACGAGGAAACAAAAATTCTTACCAGGAATTTGGTATCCGGCAAGGGAGGAGAGCTCCGGCGAGGCTGCGCGGCTCCGACGCAGGTGCGGTGAGGCTGCTCGAGTGTAGCAGCAGAACGGATAGAGGATAGAGCGAAAGAGGCAGGGGCAGCAAGGGAAAGCAGAGCTCCGACGAGGGAGACGTGATTCAACAGTGTTGCAGGAGGACCGGTGGTGCCAGCAGCGAAACCTGGTGTGGATTCACCGGCGAGAGGAAGAGAGGTGCGAGAGAGACAGCTCTTGCGAACCCTAAGCCCTTGCGAGCCCTCGCCAGCGAACCCTAAACCCTTGCAAACCACTGACCCTTGCAAACCCTCGCCGGCGAAGAAGGGTGAGAGGGAAGAGATGATGCGGTAGAGATGATGCGGTGAGAGGGAAGAGACATGGGTTAATGGGAATTAGGAGAGAGAAAAATAGGGTTCAGCGAAGGAGAGTAGGAGACTGCTCAAGGGAGTAACGCGAGTAAGTGGGTTATTTCATTTTTGGGTTGTTTAAGGGCTGCGGTTAGCCCAAAAACCGCAGCCCTTAATTTAAGGGATGCGGTTTTTGGTATAACCGCAGCCCTTCACTATTAAGGGCTGCGTTTTATAATAAACCGCAGCCCTTGTACTACAGCCCTTGCGTTTTTTTCCACTAGTGTTATTGGAATGAGTAGCCTGCTAAATCCCTTTAAAGCAATCATGAGGGGTATTACAATAATAATCATTCTTTTATTTAATGTGTACCAGCACGTGCCACGTGTGTAGGTGAATGATAAACTTTATGGTGCAAACAAAGGACAAGTGTATAAATTGAGTACTTCAAAAAGATGCATTAACATTTCAATATGTACTAGCGAATAGGAAGTTTAGGGAAAATTTTCTTATACAAGAATAATTAATAAAGATGTGCAGGAGTTGTTTCATGATGATCTTGTTGGAATTAAAGCCTCAAAGTTAGTCATTCTCATGGAGTATTTCTTTACTTGCTTTTGTTCATGAAATACCCAAGTCCCAAATGGAAAGAATATAAAGGTCCTACCTTGTTTATATACTATTATGTTCCCTTAAACTTTGTTGAGCAATGGGCTAGAAGAATGGCAAACCACACACGCGCGTGCGCCGGTCGGGCCGGGCTGGGGCTCGTGGCGAGCGCGGCGGGGGTTGTGGGTCTGCGGCCTGTTTTATGATCTGCTTTTATTTTTTGGGGATTGTATTTCCAAGATTTCCTTTGCGAGATTCTCGCAATCAGTTTGTAACGGCAAATCAATTCTTGTCGTTTTTGTCGCAGCTATTACTCCTTAATCTTCTTCCAGAATTTTTCATTGCCGGTTTTCTTTGCTTCTCTATTATATATAAACCTTCTTTCTCGGGTTAAGAAATATACACAAAAAAATAATTATGTGTTCCTCTCTATAAAATTGCTCTCCTAAATTTCGGGCTAAGTTAAGTCATTCCATCCGTCTGCTTGTGAGTGCACACAAACGGGCGGCGCTGTGTTAATCTTGGAGGGTGGTCGTCGGGAGGAAGTTTGCACCCGTGCTGCGGCGAAATCACCTTTAAGGACAGTGGATCTCTCCACATCACAGCATTCTCTTTTCTTGTTCCTCCTTTCCAAGTAAGATCGTTCTAACTGTTTCTCTGTGTCTGTCTCCTTGCGTGATAGTGATAACAATCTTAAAGTTGATTTATATTATTCTGTTGATATGGCATCTCGTCTGACCATTCCTGATATATCTAAGATCGAGTCTCTTGAGGGGAAAAACTATAAACGTTGGGCTGTAAGGGTTAGGTTTACCTTGAACAAATTGATGTGGCTTATGTGCTTGATGATCCTGTTATCCCTTCTGATGAGACTGAGAAACTGGCTTATGAAAATAAATTTGCTAAGGATGACAGATGCTGTAAAGGGATGTTACTACACTATATGTCCAATGCACTGCTTGATATTTACATGACTTATAACCATGCTAAGGACATTTGGGATACCCTGGAAAAGAAATATGGTGTTGATGATGCTGGATCCAAACGCTACTGTATTAGTAAGTGGCTTAATTTTATGATAGATGATGAGAAACCCATTATTGATCAGGTTCATGACTATGAAACTATTTGCACCAATATTGTTGATGAGGGTCTTGTTATTTGTGAGTATACCCAGGCTATTATGCTTATTGAGAAACTGCCACCTTCTTGGAAAGACTATAGGAACCAGCTTATGCACAAAAAGAGCGACCTTACCCTTGAAGAACTTGTTGGTCATCTGAAAATTGAGGAAGAAAACTGTCTTAAGGACAAACCCTCTAATCATGTTGTATTTCCTAAAGCTAATCTTGTGGAGTCCAAACACTCCAATTATGACAGGAACAAACAGAAGGCAAAGAGTTCTCACAAGGGAGAAAATCGCGATTCAAATCTTAAAATCTTATGATTTTACGATTCAAAATATGATAGACGATTCGATTCACGATTCTAGACGATTCTATACATTTCTATTGACTAGCGAAAACCTCGCAAATATAAATCATGCTAACAAAGCAAATAATAGATATATATTGTTAGTTATTGCCAATATAGTGGGTAAACAACTATTTTTTTCTAATTTTTAGGTCTTTTAACTTATAATTTTAGCATATTCAATGAAGATTGAGTGTGATATCTTGATTATACGTGTTTGTAGAATCTTACGACTCTACAATTCGATTTTACGATTCGATTCTAAATGTCGTTTCCGATTCAAACTAGAATCTCGAATTTAACAAGACAATAGTCTCAAATCTCATGGAGGTGTGCAGAAATACAGGTTCAAAGGCAGCTGTCATGAGTGCGGCAAACCTGGACACAAAGCCGCAAATTGCTAGAACAAAAAGAAGAACCAATTAAGCAAACTTGGTGGAAGCAGTTGAAAACTTTGTTTTTGTTGTATCCGAGATCAATCTAGCTGGAGATACTTCTGAATGGATCGTGGACACAGGAGCCACGAGGCACATATGCACCAACCGAGCCATGTTCAATCAATATGAAAAGCTGGAAGGTGAAAATGTGTTCATGGGCAACTCTGCTTCAGCAAAAGTTAGCGGCAAAGGGAAGATTACTCTCAAACTCACTTCTGGAAAATTGCTTACTCTTACAAATGTACTTCATGTTCCTGAAATGCGTAGAAATCTGATTTCTAGAAGTTTGTTAATTAGGACTGGTTTGAGGTTGTCTTTTGATTCTGATAGACTTGTTATCACCCATAATGGGGAATTTGTGGGGAAGGGATATTGTAATGGGGGGCTTTTTGCTGTTGATGCTACTGTTGAACTCATTAATAAATCTGCTTCTACTTCTTCTGCTTATATTGCTGAGTCTATTGATTTATGGCATTCTAGATTAGGTCATGTGAATGCAGCCTCCATAAAACAGCTAAAACACTTGAACTTGATACCTAGCTTCTCCAATTCTGATTTGCCTAAATGTGAAATTTGTGTTGAAGCTAAATTTGCTAGGAAGCGTTTTAAATCAGTTGATAGGCAATCTGAACTTCTTGAACTCATTCACTCAGACTTAGAAGACTTTAAGAACCATGAAATCGAGGAGGGAAGAAGTATTACATAACCTTTGTAGATGACTTCTCCCGTTACACTGTAGTATACCTTCTGAAATCTAAGGATGAGGCAGAGGGAATGTTTTTAAAGTACAAAGCTGAGGTTGAAAACCAATTAGATAGGAAAATTAAGAGACTTAGAAGTGATAGGGGAGGAGAATATGATCCCACTTCCCTTAAGACCTTCTGTGAACAACATGGGATTATTCATGAGTTGACTGCCCCTTATACCCCCGAACAAAACGGTATAGCTGAAAGGAAGTATAGAACCCTTAAGAACATGATGAATGCTATGTTGATTAGTTCTGGACTTCCTGATAACATGTGGGGAGAGGCTATTTTATCTGATTGTCATGTCTTGAACCGTGTGCCACATAAGAAGTTAGACAAAACCCCATATGAGATGTGGAAAGGTCATATCCCTAACCTCAAATACCTGAAAGTGTAGGGGTGTCTTGCTAAGGTTGTCATACCTTCTTTTAAGAGGGACAAAATAGGACCAAAGACTTGTGATTCCATTTTCATTGGTTATGCTTTTCATAGTGTTGCTTATCGCTTTCTTATTAAGGATGCTAGATGTTCTTATGCTTGTGGTTCTATTGTTGAATCAAGAGATGCTGAATTCTTTGAACATGTGTTTCCTTTGAAATGTTCTTCTACTGCTTCAAGCTTTTCTTCTACTGATCATGCTTTGTCTGTGCCTAGTCCTCATGTGACTTTACCTGTAGTAGAAGAAGAACCTAGGAGGAGTAAAAGACCTAGGAAAGAGAACAGTTTTGGTTCTGATTTCGTCACCTCCTTCCTTACTGAAAGTTGTGTCCTAAATGAGAGTCTAGTGTCTGTCTTTATCTTAAAAGAAGACCCTAAGACCTATGTCGAGGCTATGAAATCTGTTGATGCTGTTTTTTGGAGAGAGGTCATAGATAGTGAGCTAGAGTCCATCATGAGTAACAACACTTGGGAATTAGCAGACCTTCCTAGGGGTTGTAAGCCTATCTCTAGCAAATGGATCTTCAAAAAGAAGTTAAGCCTGATGGTTCAATTGACAAGTATAAGGCAAGATTAGTTGTGAGAGGCTTCACTCAAAAGGAGGGAATTGACTATTTTGACACCTATTCACCAATTACTAAGATTGCTACCATTAGGACTCTGGTTGTCTTAGCTGCTTTACATGGCCTTGTAGTGCATCAAATGGATGTTAAGAATGATTTCCAAAATGGTGACCTTGAAGAAGAAATCTATATGGATCAACCTGAAGGATGTGTATTTTCGGGTCAAGATCACAAGGTGTGTAAGCTAGTAAAATCCCTTTATGGTTTAAAGCAAGCCCCTAAATAATGGTACCAAAAGTTTGATAATACCATAACCAGTTTTGTGGTTTAAAGCAAGCCCCTAAATAATGGTACCAAAAGTTTGATAATACCATAACCAGTTTTGGGTTTCTTGTAAATGAGAGCGATATTTGTGTTTATTCTAAAAATGACTCTCGAGGTTGTGTGATCATCTGTTTATATGTTGATGATATGTTGATTTTTGGGACTAGCTTAGATATTGTGAATGAAGTGAAAGAATTCTTAAGTACTAGGTTTGAAATGCAAGATATGGGTGAGGCTAACCTTATTTTGGGAGTTAAAATTTCTAGATCTCCTCATGGTTTCAGTTTGAGTCAGGCCCATGATGTTGAAAAGGTACTTAGGAAGTTCAACTCCTTTGATGTTGATCCAGTCAGGACCCCTTATGACTCTAGTATCCACTTGGAGAAAAATAAGGGAGACCCTGTGAGCCAATCTGAGTATGCTAAAGTAATTGGTAGCATTATGTATTTGATGAACTGCACCAGACCTGATGTTGCATATGCTATTAGTAGACTTAGTAGATACACACATAATCCTAGCAAGGATCATTGGGGTGCTTTGCGTCGTTTGCTTAGATACCTTAAAGGAACCATGGATTGGGGCATTCACTACTCTTCTTCTCCTGCTGTTTTAGAAGGTTATTGTGATGCTAATTGGGTATCTGGAAATGATGAGATTAACTCTACTAGTGGTTTTGTTTTTACCTTGGGTGGTGGTGTTATTTCTTGGAAATCTTGTAAACAATCTTGTACTGCTATGTCAACAATGAAATCTGAATTTTTTGCACTTGAGTTGGCAGGAAATGAGGCAGAATGGCTTAGAAACTTGCTAAATGATGTTCCATTGTGGGGGAAACCTACTCCTTCGGTTGCACTACATTGTGACTCTCAGGCAGCTATTGCAGTGGCAAAGAACAATGTCTACAATGGAATGAAACGGCACATTCGTCTCAGACACAAGGTTGTTAAAGATTTGATAAGCAGTGGAGTGATATCACTGGACTATGTAAAGTCCGAAAAGAATTTAGCGGATCCGTTTACTAAAGGCCTTTCTAGAAATGTAATTGTGGATGCATCCAGAGGGATGGGATTGAGACCCATTTGAAAAGTAATAATGAAACCCTACTCTATGCAAATAGAGTTCAAGGGGAAACATTAGTAATAAAGGCACTTGTTTATTACTATCCCTCTTATGAAAAATTGTGTTGAAAAGTGCTTACCACTAGTGATTGAGGATGAGCAAAGGGCTCTTAATGAACCCATATCCACAGTTATGTGGTGGTGTGTGGTGGTACACACTTGATGGGATTCACCTAGTTAGATGTGGAAGTGGGGTCGCTTCCTATGAGAAAATGTGGGTCATTTCTCTAGAGCATCTATGAGCATCCAGGTAGGCGTATGGCCAGTATAGGCGCCACATTGATCGCGGAGTGACTACTTCTCTTAAAGATGGATGTGTGTTTTAGATAATAAAGGTCTTGAGTTCTCTTAAGTTCAAGATGAACATCACTTATTTGAATAAGATTCCCAAATCTGATTCACTAAGTGTTAATTCAAGTCGCAAGACATTAACACTGATGCATTCCTTCTTTTCAAGCCCGAAATTATTTATTCCTCTTTTCCTTTTAACTTTGATTCTTGTGGGGGATTGTTGGAATTAAAGCCTCAAAGTTAGTCATTCTCATGGAGTATATCTTTGTTTGCTTTTGTTCATGAAATACCCAAGTCCCACATGGAAAGAATATAAAGGTCCTACCTTGTTTATATACTATTATGTTCCCTTAAACTTTGTTGAGCAATGGGCTAGAAGAATGGCAAACCACACACGCGCGCGCGCCGGCCGGGCCGGGCTCGGGCTCGTGGCGAGCGCGGCGGGGGTTGTGGGTCTGCGGCCTGTTTTATGATCTGTTTAATTTTTTGGGGACTGTTTTTCCGAGATTTCCTTTGCGAGATTCTCGCAATCAGTTTGTAACGGCAAATCAATTCTTGTCATTTTTGTCGCAGCTATTACTCCTTAATCTTCTTCCAGAATTTTTCATTGCCAGTTTTCTTTGCTTCTCTATTCTATATAAACCTTCTTTCTCTGGTTAAGAAATATACACAAAAAAATAATTCTATCTTCCTCTCTCTAAATTTCGGGCGAAGTTAAGTCACTTCATTCGTCTGCTTGTGAGTGCACACAAACGGGCGGCACTATGTTAATCCTGGAGGGTGGTCATCGGGAGGAAGTTTGCACCCGTGCTGCGGGGAAATCACCTTTAAGGACAGCGGATCTCTCCACGTCACAACATTCTCTTTTCTTGTTCCTCCTTTCCAAGTAAGATCGTTCTAACTGTTTCTCTGTGTTCTATCTCCTTGCGTGATAGTGATAACAGATCTAACGTGTCAATCTATTATAATCGAGTATAATAACGCTTAAAAATATATGCTAACTTAACTAATAAACGTAAATATAATACTCCAATAAATTAAATCATATACACCTTTAAGAGATTTGATAAGTAATAATTGTCAATTTAATTTACTGGTAAAACAACAAAAAGTATGTTTCTGGTTAAAATATCCTAAGATAGGGTTGGTGCAAGTGCGCAACTACAATCCTTATACCAGACTATTAAAAAAAAGGATTTTTTAACTGGAATAATACAAACTTTGGCCCATTTTCTCGCAATAATACAAACTTTTGATTATTTTTTAATAATACAAACTTTAGGCCAAAATTCCTAGAGTAGGTCAAAGTGACCTTTAACCTGTAAAACAGGTAAAAATCTCCTTCTCTCTCCTCCCCTCCCCTCCCCCTAAACCCCGATCCACCCCCTCTCCCACCACGAAACCACCGGTCCACCCCCTCTCCCACCACGAAACCACCAACCCAACCCCCTCGCCCACCACGAAACCACCGGTCCACCCCCCCCCTCCCCCTCCCCCTCCTCCTCCTCCTCCTCCCACGGGCCGAAACCACCAGTCCCATCCTCTCTCCCACCACGTCAACCAGTCCACCACCTCACCCACTAGTCCACCCCCACCCTTGCCCACCCGAAAAGAACCCCCAGACCAGTCAACCACCTCCCCCACCGGTCCACCCCCACCCGACCCCCCCCCCGAAACAAGTGGCGTCGAAATCGATTGCAGCGGTAGAAAGTTTGAGAGAGAAAGTGAGGAAATATGGAGTTGGTTCAAGGGTTTTGGAACTTTCTCTCTCTAAGAATTCTCTCGATGTGAAAATCATTGCAATGGCAAGAACTTCGAAGAGTCAGAAAGTCTCTGGTAAACCTAAAGGTCCAAGTTCGGATTCTAAGGCAAAAAAGACGAAAACGATGGATGAATTGTTAGGGATTGAAGCTATGGAGGTGGAAAATGTGAGGCGAACTGAAGAGAATGATCTACGGGAGCTCCAACAGAGTCAACAAACTCATCGTTTGTTTTCTGAATGGCTTTCATCGATGCATTCGACAATGGAGAAGGGTGAGATGAGTGGGCAAGCAGTAAAGCGGGCTGATAGAAGTGTGCGAATGGTGGATCCTGTTCCTATTCTGCAATTCTCGGATGATGAGGTGAGTATCCACTCTAATCATGTTGAATCTGATGTGAGGACTGTTAAATTGAGTAATAATTTGGTGAAAATAGATGAAGCTGATGGTCAGCCTGAAATTGATTTGTGGAATTTTGCTTTAATCTGTTATGTGATTGGGGCAAATCCTCCTCCACTGGTGATGGAAGGATATATTAGGCGTATATGGAGGAATAAGGGTGTTGATATGGTTGTGATGTTGAAACAAGGTGTATTCATTGTTAGATTGTCGACCATGGAGAAACGCGATGAGATTGTGACGGGAAATATGAATTTCTTTGACAGCGAACCTCTGATTGTGAAGGCATGGGATCCTAATATGGATATTTTGAAGGAGGACTTTGTGGTGCTCCCTACTTGGATTCAATTGAGAATTGATTTCAAGTATTGGAATGTAAACTGTTTGAGTAAGTTGGTGGCTCCATTTGGGAAATTTTTAAAAGTGGACCAAGCTACGGCTAAAAGAGAGAGATTACAGTATGCGAGAGTCCTTGTTGAGGTGAAGGTGGATCAGGAATTTCCTGAGCAGATAACGTTCATAAATGAAAAGGGGATTGAAACTACATTCGATGTTCATTTTGAGTGGAAACCTACCCTTTGCACGGTATGTCGGAAAATGGGGCATAGTAGTGATGAGTGTAGGAAGGTGGCCGGGAAGATGGTTTGGAAGCCGAGAGCTCAACAAGTAACCACTACCCTGCCAATTCAACAGCAACAACAACAGAATCAGTAGCTTGTAATGACTCAGCAGCAGGTAGTATCTCAGCAGCAGACTGGGATACAGAAGAAACAACAAGTGAAGGTGGGTGTTCAACAGAAACAGGATGGAGAAGTGTTTACTGTGGTTATGCAGTCAAGTAAAAGAGTGGAGTCTCCGAGGATTGTTACTACAACAAACAACACATTTGATGTGTTGGATTCTCTGGAGAACAATGAAATAATGGTGGGGGATATGATGTGTGGAAATGTGACATGTCAGGAGAATGGGAGAGGGGACTCTCCTGAGGGTGATGGATAATATTTTGTGTTGGAATGTGAGGGGCATATCTTGTGTTAAGAAACAAAAAGATGTAAAAAAGACTCTTATTAACACTAGGTCCCTGGGTATTGTTAGTCTAATAGAGACAAAAGTTAAAGTGAATAAAATGGGGGTTATGTATCATAATCTTTTTAAGGGATGGTGTTTTTGTTCGAATTCATCATTTCATTCTGGTGGAAGAGTGACTCTAGCATGGAATGATTTGTCATTTAATGTCAACGTATGTTACATGTCTGCACAAATGATTCACTGTCATGTGCAAACAATTTGTAATAAAAAGGAGTTTTTGTGTTCTTTTGTGTATGCCTTTAATGATGCAAACAAAAGGAAGGAGTTATGGACAGAATTGGAAAGTATTGCTATGGAGGTTCAATTGCCTTGGGTGATTATGGGTGATTTTAACTGTGTTCTAAATAGAGATGAGAGAATTGGGGCTGCTGTAAGGGATTATGAGATGATGCCTTTTAGAAGCTGTGTGAATGTGTGTGGTTTGGAAGACCATAAAGCTACTGGATGCTTCTATACATGGAATAACAAGCAGCATGAAGATAGTAGAGTGTTTAGCAAGATTGATAGGGTGCTATGTAATGATGCTTGGAATGATGCATACCCTACTGCTGAAGTGAGATTCATGCCAGAGGGCATGTTTGACCATTCCCCGATGTTGTTACAAGTTCACAAGGAGAGAAGGATGGGAAATAGTCCTTTTAGATTCTATAAAATGTGGTGCTCTTCCCCTGAATTTAATGAGAGAGTTAAAAGGGCATGGGAGGAGAGAGTGACAGGGACAACCATGTTCTGTGTTACTCAAAAATTAAAACAAGTGAAGGCTGAAATGAAGATGCTGAATAAAGATGGTTTTGCAGATATTCACATTGCGGATGCTAAAGCTTTCAATTATTTGATTGAATGTCAGGCTAAGCTTCATGAAAATTATAGTACCTTGAATGGTGAGTTGGAGTTGAAAGCTGCTGAAAGGTACAGAGTTATTCATGGTCAGTACATGTCTTTCCTTCAACAAAAAGTAAAATTTGCTTGGTTGAAGGGAGGGGATGAGAACTCAGCTCTATTTCACAGAGCTATTAAGCAATTGAAGGCAATTGGGTGGAAGGAGACCAAGTGGAGGAAGCGTTTGTTTCTTATTATAGGATGCTGCTTGGGACTGCAAAAGAGTGTACAAGGAGGGTGGACCATGCTATTATTGCTCAGGGTCCATGTGTGACAACTGATCAACATGTGGTATTATTGCAACCAGTAACCAGTGAAGAAATCAAGGCTTCTATTTTTTCAATTCCTGGAGACAAGTCTCCAGGACCTGATGGGTTTGGTACTGAATTCTACAAAGCAGCATGGAATACAGTTGGTGAGGATGTGATAACTGCTGTGAAGGACTTTTTCAGATCAGGTAAGCTCTTAAAAGATGCAAATAATACTTTGGTAACATTGATACCAAAGATTAAATGCCCTAGTTGTGTGTCAGAATTTAGACCTATTGCTTGTTGCAATGTGGTCTATAAATGCATAACTAAGATTATTTGTGATAGAATGAGAACTGTGCTTCCTGTTATTATAGCTGATAATCAAGGAGCTTTCATCCAAGCGAGATTTATTGCCCATAATGTAATGGTGTGTCAAGATATGCTTAGAAGTTATGGTAAAAAGCAGTCTAGTCCTGGGTGCATTTTTAAAATGGATATGAAAAAGGCATACGATTCCATAGACTGGAGATTCATGGAGGATATGTTAAGGGCTCTTAATTTTCCTGATCATTTTGTAAAATTGATTATGGAATGTGTGAGGACACCTAGGTTTAGTTTGTTGATAAATGGTCAATGTTGTGGATTTTTTGAAGGAAAGAGGGGTCTAAGGCAAGGTGATCCAATGTCACCCTTGCTTTTTGTTGTGTGTATGGAATATATGACCAGAACTCTGAAAATGGTGGGGGAAAATTCTTTGTTTAAATACCACCCTAGATGTAAAGGGGTCAAATTAAATCATCTCTGCTTTGCAGATGATGTTATTCTATGTTGTAAAGGGGATATTAGATCTGTTTACCTCCTTTTACAAGGTTTTAAACACTTTTCAGAGGTCTCAGGGTTAGAGGTGAATGAACATAAGTCTGAGATGTATACAGTTGGCATGAAAAAAGAAGACATTCAGAGGCTGCTTGATATGTCAGGTTTCAAACTGGGTAAAATCCCATTTAACTACCTGGGTGTTCCTATCAGTTGTAAGAAGCTCTCTGTCAAAGATTGTATGATTTTGGTGGAGAAAATGACAGCTAGAGTGAGAGTATGGAGTAGTAGACATCTCTCTTATCAGGGGAGACTTATCTTGGTGAATTCTGTCCTTATGAGTATACATATATATTGGGCTCAGTTGTTTATTTTGCCTAAAAAAGTTCTTAATGAAATTGAAATGATCTGTAGATCCTACTTGTGGACTGGGGAATATTACAGTTCCAGGGGAGGTTATGTTTCTTGGCCAAAGGTTTGTATGCCTAAACAAACTGGGGGGCTGGGTATAAGAGATATAATGAAGTGGAATGTTGCTGCAATGGGAAGATATACTTGGGCAATTTCTGCAAAAAAGGATAACCTTTGGATTAGGTGGATTAATAAAGTGTATATAAAAGGGAGGGACTGGTGGGATTATGAACCACCTCCTGGCAGCAGTTGGTACTGGAAAAAAATTTGTGAAGTTAAGGAGAATTTGAAGAATGTCATCAACGAGACTCAACTCATCCAGATGGGGGCATATTCTGTGAAGCATATTTACTCAATGCTGGTGGGAGATCATGAAAAGATTTATTGGGACAAGTATGTTTGGAACAGAATGAATGTTCCTAAACATAGGTTTATTTTGTGGTTGGTAATGAACAATAGATTACAGACAGCAGCGAGATTAAGTAGATTTGGTGTTAATGGCTGCACGGATTGTAATATTTGTGGTAATGAAATAGAAACTCAGGAACATTTGTTCTTTGGATGTTACTTTAGTAGATGTGTGCTGCAGAAAATGAAGCTTTGGCTAGAATGGGCTACTACACAGGTCAATGTCCAAGGACTCCTTCATGGGATAGCTCGCCATAGATCATCAAAATTCAGGAGGGGAGTAATGGCTGCTGCTGTTGCAGCTATGATCTATCATATTTGGTGGATTCGTAATGATGCAGTCTGGAATCATAAAGTTTATAATGTAAATAATATAGTTTACAGAATACAAAAGCAGAGTATAGATAGATGTTATGGTGTATTACCTAAGAGAGTTTCTTGTAAAGATAAAGAGTGGTTAAGAGGGTTGGCTATGCAAATTTGTATTTAGCTCTTGAGTCTTTGTGGGGGGGGGGTCCAACCTAGTTGGTTTGCCCTCACCTAGACTTGGTTAATAGGTTGTTTTCTGTTTTTGATGGTTCAATATTCTTACTCATTTAGCAAAAAAAAAAAAAGTGAGGAGAATGATGGAGGAAGAGAGGGCGAAGTTTTTCGGGGCGGGGGCGGCTTGGTTTGGTTGCTTTTCAGTGGGGTGGCGAGTGTTTGGTGGTTTTCGGGGGGGGGAGGGGAGATGTGGTGTTATCGAATGTTGGGGTGGGGAAACGTGGTGTTTTCGAGGATAGAGAAGAGGAGGCGTGGTGTTTTCGGGGGTGGGGGATGGCAAACGCGGTGTTTCCGGTGGTTGGGAGGGTGGAGGTGGCCGACGGGGTGGGGTGGCCAGCGGTGTGTAGGTGGGGGTGGCCAATACGGGTGGGGTGGGGGAGGGCGTACGGGTGTGGTGGGGGGTGGGCGTACGGGTGGGGTGGGGGGGGGCGACGTGGTTGGGGTGGTCGGTAGGGGTGGCCGGTGCGGGTGGGTGGGGTGGCCGGAGGGGGAGGGGGAGGGGTGGAGGGGAAGTGAGGAAGAGATAGATTAAGATGAAAGAAATTTTTTTTTTAAACAAAATTTTAAAAACAACCAACGAGATGGTGACACGTGTCTCTTTAGACCTGTTTATCAGGTTACCTCCGGTTTTGTCTTGCTGTAGGAATTTTGGTGTGAAGTTTGTATTATTAAAAAATAATCTAAAGGTTGTATTATTACGAGCGAACCGCTCAAAGTTTGTATTATTCCAGTTAAAAAATCCTAAAAAAAATGGTTGCATTAAAATCAATTTCTAAAAACTATATACATGTTTCCATTTACGTGTAAATAGAAAAAGAATTAGTATATAAGATCATACACCTCAACCCGTACCAACTTCCCACCAAGGGAAGGAAAAATCACTAGTGTTCACACTCTTCAACTAATATTATGTTAAATTAATCTACAAAAAAAAATCCTTCGCTCTAAGGCCTTGGCAAAACTTTCTCACTCTTCACAATAGAATTACTTGAAGACTCAAAATACATGGCATTCTCAGACGAAAAGGCTGGCGGCATCACCATCTGATTCTTAGCCGCCTTATTGCGCCGCTTACCAGCACCGCCGGAATCCACCTCCATGGCGCAACGACCCTTGCCGCCACTCTTGGGGATGTGAGTGCATGGGCTAGCATTCGAAGGCGGTACCGGACCCTTAGGAAATGACACAAACAACAACTCCTTTTGCTCTTCTTTCAATGGCCTTACTGCTTCAATTGCATCAAACCTCGTTGCCAATAATATGAACATTATTGTAAGCATCATCACATTATATAAGCATCCTTGTCTTTGTGAAAAACCCATCATGTTGAGCATGTATTTCATAAGTGTTAAGAATGTGGGGAAAAATTAAAAATGTAAGAGTTCTGGTTTCTTCCTTGGTTTATCTTAGAAATGGTTGGATATATGCAAGTAAATATAGTTTATGTAGTTATGGCTTATATATATAATGCATCAATGCATGGTATGATACTATAATATAAATGGGAATAGGTGGGCATTTGACTTCTATAAGTTATATTGTAGGAAGTGATTGACTAAAGTTTACAAGGAGGGTGCTTGAATTGAAAGAATTGAAGAAGTGGAATAAATCAAAAGTATGACGCACACGGTTAGACTGAATAATCCTACATAAAAAGCAAACATTCTATATATGATATGTATTAGTCATAAAACGAGGAGCAAGTTGTGTGCTTTGATGTTCATATATGATATATAGTAAGTATCAGTAACTAGTAAGTATAGATTTCATACCTAAATATTTTTTTTTCATCAATAACGTGATTTTCACCAACTTTTGGCCGGTGAAAATTCCAACATTTTGTGCAAGAATACAGTTGTAAAGCGCGGCAATGTTTGAACCTGTACAAGTGTAGTACTTCATATGGATTAAAAGGTGTAATATGGACATATTAACTGGTCGGTTAAAGTAGGATAAAAGCAAAGGACGAAGTTCATGGTTGTTGAACAACAGCAACAAAAAAAAAAAAGGATGTTTCCTCAGGTACCCCTGAGGTTTGGCATAATTCCCAAGATACCCCCCACATTTAGGGAATTCCTCAAATACCCCTCAGGTTTGTGTTTGGGCTCAAGATACCCTTATTTTGGACGGAACCCTAACGCCGTTAGGTTTTCCGTCCATAGTATCCCCAATTTTCTCTCTCTTTCCATTCCCCCACCCACTGCCAACTCCCCTCCCCCAGCCAGCGACCGACGGCCGGCGACCACCACCCCCACTTCGACGCCGGCGACCCTACCCCCCTTCGCCGGCCGTAACAAAGAAGACCCCGGCGGCGCCGGCGACCCCACCCTCTCCCTTTCCCCCACCCTCGACACCCCACCTTAGCCCTCCCTTTCGCCATTCTCGATTCCCCCACCCCACCCCGACACCACCCCCTCCCCGCTTTCCCCCATCGGAAATGGCCCCTTTCCCCTGTCCCCCATCGTGAGTCGACCCCCTCCCCTTCCCCACCCGGATACACCGCCCCCAAACCCTTAAACCCACCCCCGAAACCACCCTACGGTGCTTTTTGTCGTCTTGTTCTGGCCGGGCGCCAACGGCGGGGGTGAGGGAATCGGGAATGGGGAAGGGAGGGGGTAGTGTCGCCGGCGCCGGAGTGGGTAGTGGTCACCGGCCGTCGGCCGCTGGCTGGGGGAGGGGGGTTGGCAATGGGTAGGCGACTGGGAGGAGAGAGAAAATTAGGGATACTATGGACGGAAAACCTAACGGCGTTAAGGTTCCGTCCATAGTAAGGGTATCTTGAGCCCAAACACAAACCTCAGGGGTATCTGAGGAATTCCCCAAATGTGGGGGGTATCTTGGGAATTACGCCAAACCTCAGGGGTACCTGAGGAAATTTCCCAAAAAAAATTAACGACGTCATGCTAACAAGCTGAGTTCTTATACTCTTGAAGGTTAGTTCTCAATATTTTGAAGTTGAATTTTGTCTACACCACAATTTTGTGGCTCGCTTTAAACATGGATCCAAATTTCAATATCGCTCAAGGTGCAAACCCCGAACTCCCGATGGTTAGAAGCTAAGTCTTAGAACGAGAGCATTTCTTGTACATGCGAGTGTATTATGTGCATGGTACACTCAATTTTTTTTTTTTGCTTATTTACTTATTTGCTCATTTGGAACTCTGCCTATTATGAGAATTTTGCTCAGTTGGAGGTTTTAAATGACCAATGAGAAATAAATTTTTTTGAGTGTAACATGCTCATAGTATACCGGGTACATCCAAGTGTATGATAAAAGTTGTAGGTTAGAACTCAATTGAACTCAAATTTCAATCATTTGTGAATTATATAGTAATTACATTGTAAATAAGAGCTTATATGTATCAAGTTTTTTGTGATTGCTTCATCATTCCCAACCCCTTTATTATGAAGTACTTCCTCCGTTTTTAATAGTTGCGACGTTTTCACTTTTGCGCTATCTATGTGCTTATTTTGACCGCAAATTTGTGACCAATATATAATGTAACCAAGTTTTTCCTTGCAAGATCAATTTTTCAAAATGATTAATTAAATGTTCAATTAAATTTTTTACAATGTAATATCTTAATAATGGATCACATTTTTACTAAAATGGATTACTTTTTTATTTAGTTGTCATGTTCTGATATAAGAAGTTATCATTATTAAGTTAATATCGAATTTAAAATTCGTTTTTGATACCTATTTAGTATTGATATTATGATGTGGTATTTTGAATTATAGTCAAAATTAAACCTGAAAAACTGGAACCTTATTTATACGCCTTGTAATTTAAAATTGAATTGTTATACATCGTATAGAAAAAGAACATATTTTTTTCATTGTACAGTAATCATACTCATTTTTGTAACTACTTATTTTTCGCGATACTCCCACCCTATTCTAAAGATCTTCCTACTTTTTGTTTAAGTTTATTTCTAAAAGTTCTTCCTACTTTTACTTTATTCCTTATTAGATAAAAGTGTGTTTCCTTTCTACACTACCTTACTCCACTTGTTGACCCACCAAGAAATAAGTTTACTATTTATATCTCTAATTACGTATTAGTAAATTCTATTATAATTTAAAATATTAAAATACACATTCGGTTGATTTTAGCAAATTATCCAAAATGATGATGCATTAGTATTATTTATTTTAGTGAAAAAATATGGTCAAAACTTATAAAAAGTTTGACCTTAAAGCAAATATCACACCTATATAGACTAAAGTATGGAGGAAGTATTTTCTTTCCAAACACAATCCACACACATTATTATATAAAAGAAAGTCAACTATCAAAGACAAACATGTATTAGTATTTCCTTTAACATAAACACATGAGAAAATGGGAGAATTCACTCGACAAGTATTTAAAATCCATATATATTATATTAATGTGCACTTCATCCTTACACTCTCGATAGAATAATAAATTAAATCTTTTCAACATAATCGTAGACTAACAAGTACGTGAAAGAATCCATGTATACAAACTTTATACACATAACTAAAGAATAAATAAATAATTTGTTAAAACTAATTTTTCAGCTTTTCCATACCATCACATATGTAGTATATAGTTTTGAATGACCAATTTTATGACCTTGCAGAATGAGAGAGTAATACTCATTTACGTGTACAAACAGGAGTATTGCATGTAGGGTTTGAAGTTGATGGAGAAGATGGGCTTTTAGTACTTTTAACTTCGAAAAATAGTTTTGCTACCTCTACAAACCATACTTTGGTGCTCCCATCTTTAACTTGGTGATCAAGAAAGCTCGGTTTTAGCACCCTACAACTTGCTTGATGTATAAATACGTTTAAACTTAGCAACAAAACTAAGATCATCAAGGGCTTATTTACTTTGAGGAAGGTGTTAACGGTCATTTTGGTGGATATATATAATGTATGTGTGTTATGTTTGTAATGTAGTTGATGTATTGGTTATCGATCGATATAACTTGAATGAATGCTTGTGATTCTGAGAGTTTGTGATAATATAATCACTTTGGGTTGTAATTTATAGTGTTATGAATTATGGATTGTCCAAGATTTGGGTTTTAATTTATAGTGTTATGAATTATGGATTGTGCAAGATATAGTACTGTAGTATTAAGAATTTTCTTGTTACATGGCAGGACTCGAGACTTGGACCATTGAAAACTTGTGATTCTGAATCTGGTGTATAGTACTAGTTTATCGTAACGTGTAATTGAGTAAGAATAGGTAAAAGGCTTGAATTTATGCAAACCGCGCTTTTGAGTTTTGACAATTGAGGATTTGACATCATCGCATTACAAAACTACAAAATACAGAACCATATATAAATATAGATATAGCATATATTGCATAATCCTAATCAACATGAGACCCTTTATTTAATTTTGATATACATAACCATACATTTAATTTACGGATTTTTCACCAGGTACCCCTGTGGTTTGACGAAATTCACCTGGTACCCTCGCGTTTTCAAATATTCACCAGGTACCCCTGAGGTTTGGAAAAATTCCTGAAATACCCGTAATCACTAACGGCCGTCAACTCCGTTAGTCATTAAGCCTAAATCAACGAAATTAACCCCTAACTACCCTAATTAATACTAATTAATCCTAATTAACTCTAATGAAACCTAATTAATACTTTTAACCCCTAATTAGCCTATCTCTTTCCCTAACCCCTAACCCACCACCCGACCCCACCACCCCACCACCCACTCCCACCCCAAAGAACACCCCCACCTTCCGTAGCCCCCCGCCCCCACCCCCACCCCCTAGCCAGCGCCTCCCCCACCCCCTCGCAGCCTCCCCCCCCCACCCCCGCGCAGCCCCCCGCCCCACCCTCTCCCCTCCACCGTCGTAGCCCCCTCCCCCCTTCCCATCTGCCAGCTCAGCCCCCCCCCCCTTCCCCTTCGATTTCTCTCCCCGACGTACTCACGCCCGCGCACCACAAAAACAACAACACCGCGCGGGGCCTTGTAGGGAAGGTGGCGCCGGCGGTGAACGGAGAAGGGCGGCAGTGATATGTAGATGCGAAAAAGAATCCCGAGATCTAAAACCCAAAGCTTTTAACCCAAAGCCATCGTCGGAGATGCCGAACCCGAAGCCGCCGTCGGAGAAACCGGAACCCAAAGCCCGCCGTCGACGGAGCGAGAAAGACGAAATGGTGAGAGAGGCGAAATCGAACGGGAGGGGGGGGGGGGCTAGCCGGGCGGGGGAGGGAGGGGAGCTGGGCTGGGCAACGGGGAGGGGAGGGGGTTGCGGCCGTGGAGGGGGTTGCGGTTGTGGAGGGGAGGGGAGGGGGTGGGGCCGTGGTGGAGGGAAGGGGGGGGGGGTGGGGGTCGTGGAGGAAGGGGGAGGAGGGTGGGGGCCGATTATTACATGTGAAGCATAGTTTCTGTATTAATTTATCTTTACATGTTGAATTTGATATTCAAACACTTCAATGGGGGTGGGTTAAGAATCAAACACTTCAATGCAGCAGTAATACTTCAATGGGGGTGGGTTAAGAATCAAACACTTCAATGGGGTGTTGGTGGTGCTGTTGTGGTGGAGAGAGAAATGAAATACGAGTGGAAATGTTGGCAATTGTTGAATCCTAAATTCTCAAAAACCATAGGGGTAAATGGTGAATAAAGTTTGTAACGGAAACTTAACTAAGCGAGGCACGTCAGGTATTTTTCAAAACCTTAGGGGCACCAGGTGAATTGTTGAAAACGCGAGGGTACCAGGTGAATTTCGTCAAACCACAGGGGTACCTGGTGAAAAATCCGTTTAATTTAAGAGTATTCAGGTAGAAATTCAAATAAACAGCTGCATATATTTTTTGATTAATCACCGTAATCTTTTTGATGATTGAAATATATTGATTCTTAGGCCTATATTACATTGTGAGATTTTGCAAATTTAATTTCCCCAGTGTGGAGATACAATTCTCGTACGATTCTAATTACAATGAGAAGACAATGTTAACAAAATGTTTACAAAATAATATCATATCTAACAATTTGATTCTACGATAATTTCTTGTAATTAAATGTTTCGGTTTTTTCACCAAATACCCCTGACAAATTAATTTATTCACCAAATAACCCCACTTTTTTCAAAATTCACCAGATACCCCTGACCTATGAAAAAATTCACCAGATACCCCTCACTTTTAAAAAAATTACCCAAAATGCCCTTTTGACTAACGGACGTTAGTGTTCCGTTAACTAATTAACCTAAAAAACCCTAATTAAACCTAATTAAACCTAACTAAACCCTAAGTAAACCCTAAACACCCTAACTCTCTCTCTCCCTAACCCAACCCCAGCCTGACCCTAGACCCACCACCCACCACCTGCCTCACCCCCACCCCCCCTCCCCCTTCCCCGCAACAGCCACGCAGCCCCCTTCCCCTCCTCTTCTCCCAGCATCCCCTACGCAGCCCCCTCCCCCTCCCCGGCAGCACTCCTCCCACAGCCCCCCTCCCCTGTGCAGTCGCGCTTCCCCTTTCGTCACTAGATCCGCGAGTCCCCCTCCCACTCGTCGGAGCATCCCCCTCCCTCATTCGATCTCGCACTAGATCCACCATTAGCGTTTAAGAAATTCGAGTCATCGACCGAGTTCGAAGGGTGGGGGGCTCGGGATTCACGATTTTGCGGTGGGGGAGGGGGAGGGGGAGGGGAGGAGCTGCGCGTCTTCGCACGGGTGAGGGGAGGGGGAGGGGGATTCGTGGGGAGGGGAGGGGGAGGCGCGTCGAAGGGAGAGGGGGAGGGGGTGATTTTTCGGCGGGGGGGGGAAGGGGAGGCGCGTCGAAGGGGGGGGGGAGGGGGAGTGATTTTCCGGTGGAGGAGGGGAAGGGGAGGCGCGCGAGCTTCGAAGGGGGCGTGGAGGGGTGGTGGGGATGGGGTTGTTGTGGGGGGGGTGGTGGGTCGGGGGTGGTTTTGGGGGGTTGGTGGGCCGGGGGTGGGTGGGGCTGGTGGGCTTTTAGGGTTTTTAGAGTTAGGGTTTTAAGGGTTTAATTAAGGTTTTTAAGGGTTTTTTAGGGTTAATGACTAACGGTGTTAACCGCTGTTAGTCATTTGGGCATCTGGTGAATTTTTCTTAAGGTCAGGGGTATTTGGTGAATTTTGAAAAAAGTGAGGGTATTTGGTGAATGAATTTATTTGTGAGGGGTATTTGGTGAAAAAACCATAAATGTTTATATTGGACGTAAAACTATGATTTGTCAACTTTAAACTGTTTTTGTTCGATCCCCAAAAAAGTGAGACTTAAAGAAAATCGATCGGTAAAGTTAAATTTATTTAACTTTATTCGTTATATATGTTGTATCTTTTAAATCTTTGTAAACCAATCCGTCTCAACTCTCGTTTCTCAAGCAATCAATTCGTTTAAGACCATCTAGCTAGATCACAAGTCCGCATGAACAATAAAATTAAATTCAGGAACAATTCGTGAGGCGTGAGCTAAACAAGGTAGCAGACCATCTAGAGCTCGGGATAGCAGGAAGCAAATTATATGCCTAAATGAAGTTAGGGTTATTCCCCAAACCCCTAATGATTGTATGGAAGTTATTCTATCGGATTGTTGTAGGCTATCAAGCCAACACTAGTACAGAATCAATGATTTGCGTCGGACCTGGGGCCACCATTTGCGTCGGACATCGGTCCGACGCCACAGGTCTCGATGCAAATTTGAGAGATATGATCTACGTCGGATTAGGACACGACGCAGATTTAGTGCTATTTGCATCGAATGTACTTCATAGTCCGACACAAATGACCCTTGAGCCCCAGCACCAGCAGCACCATCTGCGTCGCATATTGGTCTCTGTGCGACGGAAATCAGCCATTTTATATTAAAAAAAAAGTCAATATGCGTCGGACATTGAACACCATCCGACACAAATGACTGTTTTTTATCAAAAAAAAAATTAATTTCGTGAAATTGAGAAAGGGTAATATGAATGATTTGCAATTTCTGGTACAACTTATCATCCATTTTTTAGGTTGCAACAGATCTTAAAAGAACATTACAGAAATACTAACTACAAAAAATACATCCTAACTAACTGCAAAAGATATTGAATTTTGACATTGAGTAGAAGGGGTGTTTTTACAAACACTAATTAAAAAAAATACATAAATTACAGAAAATCAAAAAGATAAAATTACAACATTATAGAAACTACTCAGATCTTGAGAACAGGGATGAAAGCATAATTAATAAAAACGAAATAAACTACTCAGAACATGCATGATTTCCCGCTTACCATTGCCGCTCGCTGCTCCTCTGTCGAATCCCAACTAAACGAGCCACTTCTAATTTGTACGCAAATGTCAAAACATGCTAGCGTGAGGTCTTTTAATATCATTGTCATCCTGCACCGAACCATTAACATTGGTTGTTGCATAACGAAAATCACCTTTGCTGACGTTTTTTGGGTTAGACACTTAGACCCAGAAAAATAAAAAATTAAACAAAAAGTTCATCTAGATTCCCATTTTTGGTCGAACCCAGAAAAAAAGGAAAGAAAAAGAAAATTAGGGTATTATGGTCAATTGGGTTACAGATTTGACAAGGTTGGTTGAGTAAATGTAGCGTTTTTAGACCTCCATTGATGCTTCGGTAGCTTTGAAATCATGAACGCACTCGCATTTCTCTCTCCTCTCTTCGAGCGAAAACCGCCGCATTCGCCACATAACATCGCGAACGCACTTCGTTGTTGAGATTTGAAAGAGAGATGAAGGTAGGTGAGAGAGATGAGATGCGTAAGAGAGATGAAGGTGGAGTTCTGAAGTGTGAGAATGAGAGAGAAAACGGTTGGAGGAAGTGAGGGTTTGGAAACCCTAAACTTGCACCTTAAATATGGGAAGCCCATGATTTGCATCGTGTCTCGTAGCCCATCTGACGCAAATCATGGCCCAAAACTTATTTAGTGTCATCTGCGTCGCACACTCGGGACAATCCGACGCACATTGTCGGATCCAAAAATCTTGGGCTTTCATCATCTGCGTCAAACATTCGTCAACGTCCGATTAAAATAGTATTTGCATCGCACACTTGGGCACGTCTGACACACATTGTTGGATCATTTGTGTCGCGTGCTGTAGACCGTCCGACGCAAATCTTCTTTTTACTCATTTGTTGTGGCTATTTGCGTCGGATGTTTATTAACATCCGATGCAAATCATCTGTTCCTGAACATTTGCGTCAGTCTTTCTTTTGCTCGACGTAGAGAGATGCAAATTATCATTTTTCTACTAGTGCAAAACTCGGATAATGTTTAATTTATGATATTATGACAAAACTCAGATTATGTTTAATTTATGATATTATGACCCCTTCCACCTAACAAAAGTTAAATTTCATAATTTAGGAACCATCAACATATTATATAAATAAACATGTCTCTATATATATGTTACTCTCCTCGCTACCAACTAACAATAACAAAACATATAATTGAACTAAGAGAATTAGAGAAATACTGGCACTTCTAAATCTTCACAAGTAGCAATTAACAGACTATTTAAGAGAATTACAAGAGAATAACTTCTAATTATGCGGGTCAAATATCATTCTGAGCACTTGAATCCGCAGACCAAATGTGAAAATTTGAGAAATTTACAATTGCTTTACAACTTGCGTTTCAACTGATGTACTATTTATATTTCTAATATGTATGTCATATGTAACTATTTTTTAAGTTTTCATGCCACTTTACTAAGTCTTGGTAGTTCCAAACTTCTTCTTAAGAGCTCCTAGTCCAACTTCAAAGTCAGGCAATCAGATTCAAAAGGTTAGAGTTACAAAAGGTAAGGAAATGAAACTTTCAATATATCGATTGCAAATGCTTATAAATTGGTCCAAAAAAAATATTTAGTCCTTATTTCTATAGGAAAAAAGTAGAAGTATATATTTTAGTCTTGTCAAATGTAACAAGCATTTTCAATTCTCAAAATGTCGCACTTCAAGATGTCAAAAGCCGGCTTTTTTCTTTGAATAAAAATTGAAGTTTCGGTATTTCGGAGATGTTTCAGAATTCAGAGCCTTCGACCATGTTAGTGAATAGGCTGATCCCATAGGATCGGACTTGGGTGGAAAATTTCATGTACCTGAAAAATTAATAATAAAAATAAAATTTTATATAATTTATTCTCTTGTAATATTTATATTAGCAGATCCAGAAAATTTACGCGGTACGGTCAAAATAAAATTATTAATTTTTTAGTGGGTTCAAAGTTCAATTTTGTAAGAGATTTTTTAAAATCCTAAATTATTTTAGGAAATTGTCCAAAATTTTATGTGGTCAATTGACCCCGGCCACTCAGCACAATGTAGATCCGTCCATAAATTATATATATCAAAGGACCAACTCAACCTAAAGTTTGAGCTGATGGTTGAATAGTTTTTATGTTGGAACACACGGTGACACTCAAGAGGGGGGTTGAATTGAGTGACTAAATCTAATCGATTTTCGCAAAAACACCCTTACGGCACAGTGCCTTACACTGTGTTATTCACTCGTAAAATCTCCTATTTATGTTTTTGCTCAAACGAAAATGTATCAAACAATAAAACACCGAAATCAAACAATAAGACACAGGAATTTAACGTGGTTCAATCTCACCTCTGAGATCTACGTCCACACAAACTACTCTATTATTATTTGAATCGTAAAATACCAAACTCTCGATACAATTCGATTCCCCCACTACTAACTCTAGTAGTGCTCCCCAACACTTAACCCTAAGTGTTGCTACTCTCCTATAATATAAGAATTACAGAAAGAAAGATTCCTCAAAGACGTGCTTCTTATTCAAGCAAATAGAGGATCGTTACAAGCTTTGTTTAGAAACCTTAACTTACTAGAACTCTGTGCCATACACTGTGCTGTGGGAGTCCGTTTTCAACTCTCAAAATCTTATTCTCACCAAATTTGAAAACATGTGATAGTATCCTGATTTTTATCCCTTATATAACTTCATCAACTGAATAAGAATTATTCTCCAACAAATAATTATCTTCTTGAATAGTTTTTATTCCTAAAATAAAGGTATATAATTCTTTTCCTTTTCAAAATTCAATTTTATCTTTTATAAAAACTGATTTCCATCTTTCCTTAGAAGATAAGGATTCCTCCATATCTTATGCCAACTCTAAATCAGATTTTAAATCAGTTTTTATCTAAACAAACTTTATAAAAATCGTTATCATTAAAAATCAGTTTTTCTCTTTTTACAAACAATCTTTTTCGAAAATCTTTTAAGGAAATGTTTTCTTTAAAATCAATTTTTTATTAAAACTCTTCTTTTTCTATTTTTCGAAAATCTTTATCAAAATCTTGTTCTTAAAACTCAGATTTTTTAAAACTCTTTTTTCCGAAAATATTTTTAAAGAAATGTTTTCTTTAAAATCAATTTTTACAAAACTCTTTATCCGAAAATCTGTGTAAAAGATATTTTTCTTTCAAAACTAAATTTCGAAATTAAAAAATCCCCTTTTTATATTCCTTAAATATAGAAACATAAAATTAATATAATTACCTATTTTCTTAACTCTAAGGAAACAGTTAACCATCCTAATTTCATATTTCTAGTTTAGCACAAAGTTCCAATACGTTAATTACATTGCATAAATATGACTAAGAACATAACTAGACCTAAGCTTCCATATCTTCAAGTTCTTGATCTTTCATGAACATCCAATCTTGATAGCTTTCTTAAATCACTGTTACACACATACATATTATAGCATAAAGTGTTTATCATCATCAAAATAACATTGACTTAGAGTCACAACAAATTCCCCCTTTTTGATGATGACAAACAAATAGTACTTCCCCCTTAAAATATGCACCATTAATCACATTAGGGAAAAATAACTCAACATCATTCACAAGTAACATAGTAACCAAGATAACCAATTCATTAGTCTAAGTATTATACCCATCTTCCCCCTTTTGACATTATAAAAAAGGAGAGCATCAACATATTTTGCGAGTCAAAGTGAGATATAGTCAGCAAAGTAATGCAAGTAGCTCAAGCAATAAATACTAAGGATGCTGGTGCTATGTCATAATCCAACTCACGATCCGAAGTCATTAAGCAAAAATATAATCCAACTCACAATCCGAATTTATGAAGCAAGAAATAATAATGAAGGATCATGGTTGATAGCTAAGATGAAGATAGGTAATGCAAGCTTGAAGATTTGAAATGACAATTGGCTCAAAAAGTGCTTAAACCCTTTTCAGGTTTTCAACTTCCGCAAATAAACATCATAAGACTTTCTTCACTGTGGCACTGTGTGTGTTACTGTGCCACTGAACATCTATTCCCTTTCAAATATAACTAATCTTCGGATATACTGGAATCCAAAATGATGATCTTCAAAACTTTGATAATGTTTTTTTTCACATGTGAATTGAACTCTAGGACTTATCTAAAATAAGTGTCTTACTCTCCTTTTCTTTTCTTTTCTTTTCTTTTCTTTTCTTTTCTTTTCTTTTTTTTTTTTTATGAAGGAAAAGCAGACCATACAATACTACAAGAGTCAATCAATAAGAGATCAAAGATAATAAAGTTAATTCGGACCTCATTTTCTTTCTGATGCATCTGCTGGCACTGTGCCTTGCACAGTGTGAATCAGTACCTTTCATTATTTCACGTATTTGTGATTCATTCCAACCTTTTCGTGTTCCCCCTTAACTGATGCGTCTTTTTCTTCCATCATCTTATCAAGATGTTCTTGCCCTATAAATTATAATTAATCAAGATTAAAAGCACTTGTTGAACAATGGATCAATGGGTGAGGAAAAGAAGGAATATAATAGGGAAATGAAGATGAGGAGAGACATATGAAAGAAAGAAATAGTGAGGCACAAATATAATGTCAAACTCATAAATAGAAAATCAGATTATTGGGATAAAGATCAAGCTTGCTATAGGAGAAAGAAGTTGCATTTCATAGCTCAAAAAGTCGGCAACTTAGGATCATAAAGCTCATTAGTTCGGCAACTTAGGATCATGACATTAGGACAGCATCATTAGACCATTACGAGTCCTTTTTATATCAAGTGGACCCTTACTCACAAAACGTCACCAAGACATGCATCAACACTCTAATCAATATATTTAAAGGAGGACAACAAGCATAATACTCAACAAATTTCTTGTAATTAATCCCAAAGCCACGAATTATCTTGTAAAAAATTCATGCATGAAATTCAACAAAATTACCTTGATCACACAATTGTGGTATGCTTAACAAACTGTTTTTCAAACCACTTACCAACATCACATTCTCTATGGAGTGTGTTAGGGATTTGCCGACGTTTCAAATACCAATTATTTATCCCTTTTTGTTATCGTCAAATGTAACACACCCTCCATGGTAGGCTACTAGTGAGAGGAATTGAGATTTATCACTAGTCATATGTCTTGAGCAGCCATTGTCAAGATACCATAGGCTGCGTCCTCTCACGTTTGCCTGCACAAAGATCACTTGTTAGTTTTAGGAACCCAGATCTGCTTGGGTCCCTTTGTCTTTCGTTGAGATTCTAACAAGTCTTTTCTAACCCATATTTGATTTATGCTCTTTACATTTTTTGCAACACTCCTTTTCTTGATATTGTAGTTATCCATAAGGTGTCCATTCTTTCCACAGAAGTTGCAAATCAAATACTCAGGTAAATCGACATATTTTCTTTTACAAAAGTCTCTTTCAAAAATTTTAGCACTGTGCCTTACACTGTGCCTCTGGTCTGTATATCCTAAACCAATTCTATTTCGATTGCTAGTTGTACTAGAAATATAGTCTAGGGCTTTTTGACCATCTAACCATTTTTCATACATTTTCCAAGCAATAGTCAATTGTGATTCTAAGAATTCAACAGAAGTGTTTAGATCGCTATTTCTTTTTCTTGAAATTTCCAAATCTCTTTTAGCTTTATCAAGTTCGTCACTTAACTTAGCATCATGAGGCAGCATAAGTGGAACAATTATGGATCTTTGTCTAGACTCTTTCACTTTAATTAACTCAAGTTTTAAAGATTCAATTTGTTTTTCAAGATTCGAATTTTTAGCTTCTAGCTCAGTGTACAGCACAGTGTTATCAACGACTTCTTTTGTGAGAGACTTTTTGTACCTTAAGGCACTAAACTCAACATTTATTTCTTCGATAGTTTTTTCCAGTTCATCATTCTTTTTCATCAGTTCTTTACAGTCCTTTAATAAGTCCTTATATTCCAATTCCAACCCAATCTTTTGCTTAGTCAAAATTTTTACTTCTTTTTTCATGTTTGAAAAATTATCATTCATCTCTTGACAATCATCAATGACATTACCAAGTAAAGTAGCAAGTTGGTTTTTTGAAAGAAGATGTATTGAAGGTTTTAGGGAGATAAGACTTACCTCACTGTCTTCCGTTTCATCTTGGGAATTCGAGCTTTTAGCCATTAATAAACACAAGTGTGAATCGTCCTGGCACTGTGCCCTTCTCTGTGATGTGTGTATAGCATTCAGACATAATTTTGCTTCATGGCACTGTGCCTCTGACTGTTCTTCATCAGAATCTGAATCTCCCCAAACGGCAGCTATCATGGCCTTTTTGAACTCTTTCTTGGATTGTTCCCTTCTTTCCTTGGGCTTTTCATCATCCCATAGGGGACATTCTTTAATCATGTGATTTAACTCTCCACACTTGAAACAACCCGAATTAGTAGCACTTTTCTTAAAGTTAGAGGTAGTGCTCTTACCTTTGAAATTTTCATCTTTTCTAGGATTGTTGTTTTTGTTCTTTTTGAGAAAATTTTTAAATCTCCTAGTAAGAAAATCAATATCATCATCACTATCACTATTTTCAGTTTCCAATTCAGTTCTCAAGGCTATACCTTTACTTTTTGGCTCATTAGTTTTAGAATCTAAGACAAGTTCATGAGTCATTAATGATCCAATAAGTTGTTCTAGTGAAAGTTTAGTCAAATCTTTAGCTTCTTGAATAGCGGTTATTTTTGGGAGCCATCGATTTGTTAAACTTCTTAACACCTTTCTCACTAAATCTTCAGAAGTATATGTTTTGCCTAGAGAACGTAATTCATTAGTGATTAGTGTAAATCTAGTGAACATCTCTTTAATAGATTCGTCCTTATTCATAGCAAACAATTCATATTGTTGGACAACCAAATCTATTCTAGATTGTTTTACCTCATTCGTACCTTCGTGGGCCAACTCCAGCGTGTCCCGTATTTCTTTTGCTGTAGTACAAGCCGAGATCCTTGAGTATTCATCAGGTCCAATTCCATATTGGATAATACTCATAGCTTTGAATTTTTTTTTGGCTTTTGCATAGTCGACCGAAGCATAGTCATCTTCATCCTTGTCGACCATCTTTCCTTCAGCATTTTTGGTTTGGATAAGGATTGGTCCTTTTCTTATGACTTTCCAGCATTCATAGTCCAATCCTTGGATGTAGATCCTCATCCTAGCCTTCCACAATCCGTAGTCCTTTCCGTTGAAAATTGGACGTACACTTTATGTGTCTATCTCGAGAGTCATCTTGCATGTTCATGACTTCTATTCTCTAGGGATGATCCTTTTGAGAATAGCCTGCTCTGATACCACTTGTTCGAACACACGGTGACACTCAAGAGGGAAGTTGAATTGAGTGACTAAATCTAATCGATTTTTGCAAATGTGTTATTCACTCGTAAAATCTCCGATTTATGTTTTTGCTCAAACGAAAATGTATCAAACAATAAAACACCGAAATCAAGCAATAAGACACAGGAATTTAACGTGGTTCAATCTTACCTCTGAGATCTACGTCCACACAAACTACTCTTTTATTATTTGAATAGTAAAATACCAAACTCTCGATACAATTCGATTCCCCCACTACTAACTCTAGTAGTGCTCCCCAACACTTAACCCTAAGTGTTGCTACTCTCCTATAATATAAGAATTATAGAAAGAAAGATTCCTCAAAGACGTGCTTCTTATTCATGCAAATAGAGGATCGTTACAAGCTTTGTTTAGAAACCTTAACTTACTAGAACTCTGTGGCGTACACGTGTGATAGTATCCTGATTTCTATCCCTTATATAACTTCATCAACTGAATAAGAATTATTCTCCAACAAATAATTATCTTCTTGAATAGTTTTTATTCCTAAAATAAAGGGATATAATTCTTTTCCTTTTCAAAATCCAATTTTATCTTTTATAAAAACTGATTTCCTCCTTTCCTTATAAGATAAGGATTCCTCCATATCTTATGCCATCAGATTTTAAATCAGTTTTTATCTAAACAAATTTTATAAAAATCGTTATCATTAAAAATAAGTTTTTCTCTTTTTACAAACAATCTTTTTCGAAAATCTTTTAAAGAAATGTTTTCTTTAAAATCAATTTTTATTAAAAATCTTCTTTGTCTATTTTTCGAAAATCTTTATCAAAATCTTGTTCTTAAAACTCAGATATTTAAAACTTTTTTTTCCGAAAATATTTTTAAAGAAACGTTTTCTTTAAAATCAGTTTTTACAAAACTCTTTATCCGAAAATCTTTGTAAAAAATATTTTCCTTTCAAAACTAATTTTCGAAATTAAAAACTCCCCTTTTTATATTCTTTAAATATAGAAACATAAATTTAATATAATTACCTATTTTCTTAACTCTAAGAAAACAGTTAACCATCCTAATTTCATATTTCTAGTTTAGCACAAAGTTCCAATACGTTAATTACATTGTATAAATATGACTAAGAACATAACTAGACCTAAGCTTCCATATCTTCAAGTTCTTGATCTTTCATGAGCATCCAATCTTGATAGCTTTCTTAGATCACTGTTACACACATACATGTTATAGCATAGAGTGTTTATCATCATCAAACTAACATTGACTTAGAGTCACAACATTTTATACTCTATCACGCCCCCGCATGCGAGAGCCCATTAGACTTGAAGTGTGGATGTAGCACAAGCTTTATCATCCCTAGCGCTAAATATTCCACTTAGAAAGGAGGGGTGGATGAGATTTGAACCCGTGACCTTTATGTCGCGCTTGCTGGTACCATATCAAAGGACTGACTCAACCAAAAACTTAAGCTGATGGTTGGAGTCCATGAATAGTTTTATACTCTATCAATATACAATAGAGACAGTTTTGTTCCCCATATCTCTATTACATAAGTGAAGGGGGGAGGCATGGTATGGTGCCCCCCTATTAAATGACTATAATACCTTTATTTTTTTAATTACATTAATTTTGTTTAAATTTTTAAAATAATAATGGGTAATCAATCAATCAAAATATTTGCCATTTTAAAAATGCTAAAATTAGAATAACTTAAAAATTTTAGGTTTAAAAAAAAGGAAAGTCTAAAAAAGCTCACAAAAAAAACACAAAGATAACAAATTCATTTAAGAATGTCAAAATCGTCCATCAAAAAGAAAAATTGTCAAAATAAAAAAAATCAGCAATATACTTCCACTACATTATTGTCATGTAAAGAAATGATCATTATAATGGGTTTATATAGTTTCAATTTGTGTAAGTCAATTACATATAGGATAATAAGGTCAGATCAAAACACCGTGCTACATCTGAAGTTTTAGCTATACTATCTATGATAGATCAATAAGAGTTAGAATTGAAAATAGTTCACATCTAAATCAAAATTCAAAAGAAGACAAAAGAAAAGCACAAAGCTAGATATGAAGGTAATATTTGCAATTATGGAGAACATAAATTTGAATCAAATTTGGGATTAAAAAAAGCAAAAAATAGAAAAGAAATATTCTTTTTTATTTGATTTCCAAGAATAAATAAAGACAAAAATATATTTGCAATTATGAATTAATTTGCTAATCAAATTAGATAAACTTGACAAAAGAGGTGATTGTGCAATAATCTTATGGACATTTTTTAGTACTATATTTAAAATATCAATTAGAAGTGCATGCTTTCTGTAATTACTTTGGTTCTGCTCTATTATACTTATTTGAACTGATCCGATCCAAACTTATTTTTGCTGAAAATAACTTCTAATAAGTTGAACAAATATAGCCTTTATTGGAAAAAAACTGTCAACTTAAACTATTATAACGAATTGTCGCTACATGTATTACGTGCATGTAAAACTAGCTACTCGACATTACAAAATATCACAATGAAAAAATTGTTATCACACGCATCGCGTGCTTAGAAAGCTAGTTTTTTGTATTAAATCAACAACCTGCAAACATTTTGACAATATTATCGTGCCGATTGTAAAAGATAAGATTCCAAAAAATAAAAAGGAATAAAGGTTAAAAACATGGAAGTATATGGAAACACAAAATTATAATGGTTGGCAACACTTGACTGAGACAAGGATTTTTTCTTGATGACAATGTTTCACGATCTTCCCTTCCCACCTATCTGACTCTCTCTCTTTCTCACATACACACACTGACACACACAAAAGTATGGAAACCCACAATAATTTATCACCCCTAAAACTTGTTTCATTCCATATCAAGGCCATGCATGTCTTTCTTTTTTACTTTTTAGGGAAGGCCATGTCCTTGTTGAAGAATCATGTAAAGACAGTTCATGACAGTACGCGTAATTGGCTTCACAAAAAATAAAAATATTTAAGAAATGCTTTAATAAAAAGGGGGAGCATGACACGTATATATTAGTAACTCATCATTAGTATCATTATACGCTTCATGCTTACATTTGTATATAAAATTTCAATAAATCCTTCAATATAATCGTGAACTAATAAAAAAATTGGCAATATTGGTCTCAACACCCTGAAGTACAGCTCGGGTGCATCCAACACCACCAACTACGACTAGTAGCCTAAACACCACCAACTATGGGGTGGGGTGCATTATGTACCATAAAAGAGGCCGGAAGCCTAAAATGTTGCCGAAGACGGTTGGTTTTTATGGTACAGACTGCACCCCACTCCGTAGTTGGTGGCACAGACTGCACCTCATCCCGTAGTTGGTGGTGTTTAGGCTACTAGTCATAGTTGGTGGTGTTGGGTGCACCCGAGACATAGTTCAGGGTGTTGAGGCCAATTTTGCCTAAAAAAATTGATAGAAGTATGCACGTAGGTACAATATTTGCGTACATACATAAAATTAAAGAACAAAATAAATAAATCCTTTATTTCTTCAGCTTCCCCTCATTAGCTAAGCATATTAAAGTTTATGTTATCTAAGGTTTATATGTATACACATATTGCATATTACTTCTTCTTTCAAAGGTGGAAGAGCAAGACTCATTTACGCGCACAGCTTGGAGTAAAGCAATTGTGGTTTGAGCCTGATGGAGGAGATGGACCCTTAGTAACCTTATTTTGTGAAAAAACTTTAGCCTCTTTTTGCACCCTCATGCTTTCATGCTCAACTAAGCTTTGTTTTTGCACCCTGCAATTTGCATGCTGCATAAGAACATTGAAACTTAGCAAAAAAATTAGGAATACTAACGGTTTAGTTAGTTTGACAAGGGTATTCATTTTGTTGGCTATGTATATAGTTTGTTTATGTATTTGCTGTTAATTAAAATAACTAGAAATGTGAAAGTTTTGTTTTGAATGTATGTAATTAATTAAGCACTTTTTAGTTATAATCGAAAAGAGGTGCATTGAGTGTATTTATATACGAAATTCTTATGCATTGGAGTTGCTTATGCATGCATTGACCTTCCTAATTAAACAGAAACTCGGTAGAAGCTAAGGAAATTTCTTGCATTTGTATATATACGTACGTTAGGACTTGAGCCTTGGACAGTTGGACTATTGAAAAATTATATATGGATCTGATCGAATTTGGTATTAATGTGTAACGTGTAATTAAGGTAAGAGAATAGGTATAAGGATTGAAGTGACAATTGGGTTTTGACATCATATAGCATACTTATATCTCACTATATCAGTCTACCATAATATGTCTTCAATAATGTATGATTTGAACTCGGAAGAGGTTCATTATGAAAGTTCCCCTAAAAAAAAAGGTTCATTATGAAAGTCATGTTTTGTATAGGTTTTTTCTTATTAGGTAAGTTTTTTAAGTGTAAAAATGGATAATATGAGAACTAACCAATCCAATAGTTTTTCATCAAAAAGTACTGTATTTTTGGTTGAGGGTCATCATCTATCTATGATATTTTCTATTTATTATGTACTACCTCCGCTCTTAAATAATCTACACACTTTGTTTTTTATTAGAACCAAGGTAAAAGTGAAAAAGTAGGAGAGAGAGGAGATAGTTTATGAAAAGTGGGGAGTAAGAAGTACAAAAAGTAAATAAAAAAATAGAGGAGAGAGAAAAATGGGGTAGATGTGGGTTTTAAGTTGTTAATTTATTTGGTGAGTGACCACATGGGGGACAAAAGTGGAAAATAATGATTGAACATTTTATCTTATATAAATAAAGTAACAGTATAACCATTAAAAAAGAACGGTCCGAAAAAGAAAGTGTGTAGATTAAAAAGGAACGGAGTTAGTATAATATAATGGTTGCACCATTTATGTATTGTAAGGAAGCTCCAACAACCCCAAAAAAATGAGGTTTGGAGAATCGAATAAAACATTAATATTAATATATATATATATATATATATATATATATATATATATATATATATATAAGAGTAACTAAATGCAACACGTGTAATATATAATACAACAACTGCACTTAATTTTATATGAGCCCATGCGACCATATATATATATATATATATATATATATATATGGGCAGGATCACATAAGAATGCCTCCTTACATGAGAAATGAGAATGAATGTCAACCACACAATTGTATTAAAGTTACAACACTTGTTCATTAGAGTTATACCCCCGAAAGTTTCGAGCCCAAAAGAAATTATTTATTCTAATATTTATTGTTGGAGTTACATCACTTTTTCATTAGAATTACATCACTTGTTCATTAGAGTTATAGCGTGTAAAATCTACTCTCATTTCTCATGTAAGTATGCATTCTCATATGAACTCACTTCTATATATATATTCTATTTAATTATTAACTTGATATCATACCCTATCTCGGAAGGAGAAAAAATATTCCCCTTGTTTTGCTATATATAGAAAATATCGTCTGATTGCTTCTCATCAAAATTATTTGAGCTTGACCAACATTATTTATCAATAAATTTTGATATAAATTTATAAATTGTATACTTGTTGAATGTGCTTAAGTTGGGAGTCTTATTATATATATATATATATATATATATATATATATATATATATATATATATATATATATATAATACATCAATGAAGTACTCCCTCCGTCCCTAAATAGAGCTCTCATTTCTTTTGGGCACAAGTATTAAGGAGAAATTATAAGTGGGCATAATTGTTCATTAAAAATAAAAAAAATGACTTATATTTTGAGACATCTTATAAGAAAACAGGACTTATGTTATGGGACGGAGGGAGTAATATTTTAATTGGTGGACCCATACCAATTAAAGAAATGGAAAATCTATTTGGGATGGACATAAATGGAAAATTGAGAACTCTATTTAGAGACAGAGGGAGTATATTGTTATACATGTTCAATTCAGAAGATCTTTAACATAAAAAAACCCAAACATGATTTAACATATAAGTATTATTCTTTTATATTTACTTTTATAGCTCCAATTATAAAACTTTTTAGATCTACACCCTAATAAGCTCCCAATGGCAAACCCCAACCAGCTAGTGCAAGGTCTAGGTTGCAATCCCTCGTATATGACTTAATTCTAAGCAAGGCCCATTTTTTAAAATGTAGTGGTCAATGTAATTTGCTTTCAAGTTGTCATACCACTCTACTAAAACCTAGCTTCTTAGTTTAAGGTAAACGCTCGCTCTAGGAAGTCCAACTTTAAATGAGGGTCGGGCTAGGGATTTGTGGTAGGGAGTTGAAATTTTACAAGTCAAAAGGAAAGAAGAAAATTAGTCCGGATACGTATAAATAGGTTGCAGAATGAAAATTCCAATTAATATTATGTAAGTCAACATGGTGTTTCAACAATAGAAAACAGTTCAAAGTCTTGTCAAAATTTAAAGTCGACCGTTAGTAATGCAGGTTGTTAGACTTAGTCATGAGTAGACATTGTATTTGGGCGGATCGGGCCAGGGTTGGTGTGGGTTAAAAGCATGTCGAGACATGAAGAGGGGAAGAAGGCAGGTTGTTAGTGTGGATGATTTGGAAGATATAATCGGAGGACATGTATGGATAGGTTCCATTTGTATACTTGTAGAATTTGGCATATCTTAACTAAACATTTTGCATGGGCTCGCCGCGCACTTGTCTGGTCAGGTCACCTCATAATGTGTCGAAGCAGGTCGAGCCAAAGTGGGTCGCGTACCGATAGCAAGTCGATAATGGGCGAATCGGTAAATGGCAAGAAAAATAGTGAACAAACAGAGAAAAAAGTGAATATATTTAACTAATGAATACGAATCCGTACATGTAATTTTTCACAATAACTATTTTTATTTTTCAAAATTATTGGGATATTTATTCTCCCTATAATGACACTGTCCAGTAATGACCTAGTCCAATAAAAGCCCTTTAGATTTAACCCTAACCCTTTAGCTATTGGGCTACCTTATCCAATAACTAGGTATGAGTTATGATAACTTGATAAGTGTTAGAAGTTCTAGATGTTTCTAGGCCTTGAATTAGAAGTAAATTTAACCCTAACTCAAAGTAAAGATGATGCAAAGGCTAATTTAGAATCGACCCTTTGGGTCTGTCGACACAGACTTATCAATCTTAGTATCAATCTTAGTAGCTATTGTTTGGTTATCATGCTTTATCTCAAACTTAAATTCTCTATAGTGAGACTAGAGGTGGGCCTGGGCCTGGCCAGCACGCGGGTCGGCCCGACATGGTTTGGCCCCGGCCCGTTGTCTGCTACGTGGGCTGTGGGCCTTCCACGGTCAAGAAATTTTATTTCAGGCCCTGCCCGGCACCAGCCTCCCGATATGACCTGTGGGCCGGCCTGTGGGTCGAACTTCATTTTTCTTCGTTTTTTAGTCTAAAACTGTCAATAATAAAAAAAAACAATTAAAATACGAACTAAACCCGCATAAGGCACGAGCCCGGCCGGCCCGACACGACCCGCCACTCACGGGCTCGGGCCCGACCCGATCCGCCATTACTCTAAGCACGCGAGCCGATCCCGTGAACAGGCCCGGCCTGACCATGCACAGATCTAAGTGAGACCAATTGTGACCAATTGTAAACTATTCTACTTTTAGAGAGTTGTCGGAGTCAATACTCCAATAAGTAATCCACTTGTGAGTCTCATAGAGTCACTCTCCAATCAATACTCCATACTCTCTTGCAGGGGCGGATCCACTATGGGTTCACTAGGTTCAGATGAACCCAATGAATTTTGGAAAAAAAAACTGCAGTTTTTCCTTTTATTTTAAAAAAATAAAAAGAAATTAGAAAACCAATATATACAGTTTGCGTGCAACAAAAAACATACAAACTAAGGGAAGCGAGATGGTTTTGTCTCTCACTTGAGAGCGTCTCCTTTGGGCCCGAGGTAGGGGGATCTACTATGTCTCCCAGCATATATGAGCAGCTCGTTTTTTTTTTTTTTTTTTTTTTCATTTCTTTTCTTTTGGTTTCACTTTTATCTAGGCAGAGGATGTTTCCTTTCTTTTTTTCATTTCTTTTCTTTTTTTTTCTCTTCTGGTTTCACTTTTATCTAGTCTTATATGTTATACCTCAGCCTTTGCTTCAGCAGCCAAAGAACAAATTGCTTGATGTTTTTCATTTATGTTTTTAAACATTACAATATATATTAAATTGTTTAAATTTGTTTGGAGATTATATTAATTATAAATAGTTAGTAATACTTGGGTATATGGGCGACAAAATTGTTGTTATTGCTTGATGTTTAAAATCTTTTAAATGGAAATAGTTGGAATGTTAGTTTACATTATTTGAGCAATATGTTGATTGTTTTTATGTATATTGTACTTCCTCCATTCTTTTACTATTGCAACAATTGGATTTTTACACTATTCATCCACCACTCTTTCACTATATATTGTGATTTTTACGTTACGAAAAATTATAGTTATGTGGGGGTCTTGTTAGAATCGTCTCGATATATACTATCAAAATATCTAATTTTATACTTTTTAAAATATTAAAAGTTAAAGTTGTGCATTTGCAAGCGTGAACCTCAATTGTTACAATTGAAAAAAAATACGGAGGAAGTAATAAATAGTTGAAATGTTGAATGTATTAGTTTTTCGGCCATTTGGGTGAACAATTTGTTGTTCTTGCTTGTGGAGTTATTTTGTGACTTTCAAGCGTTTAGAATTTTGTTGGAAAAACAGTTCGAGGAAGTTGCGCAATAGTATAGGAACTTTTGAATGAAAGTTTAGTCACATTTGTTGAGAGAGGTCTTTTTGTTCAAGTTAGTGATGAAAATGTATTAAAATGTTTCCAAACTATGAAAACTCGTAGAATGCATTTGTAACTTTTTGTCAATATAACCCAACAAATTTACATCCTATTTGGCTATTGTAATTTGATATTTGAATTAATGTATTCAATTTTTAAGTAAATGATTGAGTTTATTTTTTGACTGACTTTGAACCCATATGGTTGAATTCCTGGATACGCCACTGCTCTCTCACCATTATTATTGGCAATCCTCCTAAGTAAAATTGGCAAGTACACAACATTTATGAATCCTACTAGTACTAAGCATACCAATTGCGTTTACCTACCGCATGTTGATATGATAGTTCAATATTCTTGAAATTTCACCTGGAGTGGCCACCATTACTTTCTCACTTTCGTTTAGATATTTAACCATTAAACATATGATAGAATATAAAACTAATCTAAGGGCTTTAACTACCAACTTAAACTTTTAGTTGAATTGGTACTTTGACAACATTTACCCTTTTTGGTTCCAACTAGCTTATAAAATGTATTTGGTAATAAGATGTGTGCTTAATACCTACTAGCTAGTAACTAATCCCTTTAATATCAATAAGATTATAAAGCGTGAAAATTGATCAGAAGAGAGCATATATTATTTGTATTATTCCATAATCTACATAATAAATAATTGTATTATTTGATGCTTACATATCCTTATTATATTTCAATGAAAATATAAAAAAGATGAATCTTTTTTACATCAATAATCCAAAATCTACAAGATAATCAAGTACATTACGGATGAGCTTATAAAAAGAATTAATTAAATTGAATTAAAACCCTTACTTCCTCGGTTTACTTAGTTCAATACTTCAATCTTAGTTCATGAATATCATAGTACTTCTATAGTTCAGATGAGAATAATATTGACTCATTGACGTGCACAACTGAAGTGTAACATTTCTTATTTGGTCCGGATGCTGAATGTGATTGACGTTCAACACTTTTAACTTCTAAGAAAACTTTAGCCTCCTTTTGTATCCCCTTGATTTCCTCATGATGAATACCCTCATGATTGAGAAAGCTCTTCTGTAACACCCTACCATTTCCATGCTGCATCAAAATGTTAAAACTTAACAACAAAACCAAGATCATCAAAAGTTTAATTAATTTGAGGAGAATGTTCATTTTGTTGGATTTGGATATATAATGTATTCTTATGTGTCTATGTTGATGTAACGACTGTTAAAATAACTGAGGAAAGCTAAAAACCTTTTTATGTAGGTAATAAAGTTAACACTTGATGAGTGAGATTTATCTCACTCCTAGGGTAGTTTTTTAGGCTATTTTACTTGATTTATTTTGCATTTTAGTTCCTTTTTTTTCTTAATTTCACCTCTTTTTCTATCTAACTCTCTCTTAGCACGTGTGTACATGTATTTGCATCCCCCTCCCCTACTCTTCTATTTGATCTTTGATGTGTAGGAACTCAAGCTTCTACAAGCTAAGAGGGGAGCAAAAAAGGGAAGCAAGTGTTTGCCCGGGAAGCTCAAGGACCACTCGAGCAAAGACACCCGCCCGAGCTCTAGAAAATCCGCCCGAGCAAAGTCGCCCGCCCGGTCTATGTGACCGCCCGCCCGGGCTACATCGCCCGCCCGGGCTCATCAGCGGCCAACATTCTGCCTCATGCCTGGATTTTTAACGCACGCCCGGGGTACGAGACCGGGCCCATCTACCCTGCACCGCCTGGGCCACCATGGAGCCCGCCCGGGGGACTCTAGCTTACCCGCCCGGGATCGTTTTAGCCCGCCCGGGCGACTGTTCGCTGGGCCTTTTCCTGATTTCTTTTCTTTTACGACTCGTGTAATTAGGGGGTATAAATACTCCTCTACCCTATTTTAGAAAGGATCCCAGAATTTTTAGAACCCTAAGCTTACTTACTAGTGTAGGAGAGAGAAAACTTGGCTCAAGAGGTGTAATTTGGAGATTGAAAATCAATGAAAAAGTGACAATTTCTTTGAAGTTTCTTGTTTCCTTAGTAATCCTCTCAATCCTTTCTTCTTTTCTCATTGTTTTTATGCATTTCTACTTTGTTAGTTTCATGTTCTCATTACTTAATCTTCATGCTTAGTAGTTAATTTAGATTAAAGTTTCCATCTTTTCTTAGATTCTTCTTGTTTACTCATTAGATTTTATCTTGTTTTTGCTTTAAAGTCTTGATTTTTGGTTTTTGCTATTTTTAGATTGGTGATTTATTGCTAGTTTTTCCATGTTTAGGATGTTTGGTAGTATAATGGGTAGTGAGTAGTTCATTAACTAGGATTGGGAGTAGCCCAATCATTGTTTGCATCCTATTTTCATGGGTAGAGTTTATTGGGTTGATTATGCTTGGGATTTGTGCAATTTCAATCTTTAATGTTGATTGGTGACTTAGTTGATGTGAGCTCCATCACCTTTTGATCCTTTTGTTGCCCATTTAATGGTTTACTTTTATGTGGTTGACCTTCATGATCGATTGATTAGTTGCTACACATCACTTGTTGATTGGTATTAACTTGGGTTTGATTTCAATTCCTAACTTGGCCTAGTTAGGTGATAACACCTCGAGATATAGGTTTTGTTGCCATAATTAGGACTCTAAACTCCCTAACAACGATTTTAGAGGTGTTTAGGTTTGTTTATTCCCTTTGCATATCCCCAATACATGTCAACCCCCTTACCTCTACTTGGTTGTTGGATGTGAACTATGATTGTGGTGATTTCCCATTCCTAGTGTTTTTCCTAATTTGATTCCAATAGTTTTAATCACTTAGTTCAACCAAAACTTGACTATTTCTTCGACTTAGCTTACTTGTAGCGACTCTACCTTGGTGAGACCTCCGATCCTTGTGGTTCGACCCTTACTTACCACTTGACTAGTTTAGGTGGATAGTTAGGTTTTTTATTTGACATTAGGGGAGTTAGTAACGACCTAGTTTTTTCCCTTGTTCAAATTGGCGCCGTTGCCGGGGATCGGTGTATTTTCATTGAGTAGTAGTTTTGTTTGTGAGTCTAAGTCTTTATTTTTTCTTTTCTTGTTCTTTTGTTGTTTGTGTGTTGGTGTCCTTTGATTGCTTAGTTGTTTGAGTACCCTTCTTGAGCCTTGTTGTCTTGTATGCCAAGAAGCAATCGTGCCTTGCCCCTTATTCCATTTGATAAGGAACTAGAGAGAACCGTAAAAGCTATAAGAAGAGGGTTGAGAGGCGAGAGAGTGCAAGAGCAACCACATCCTACCTCCACCATTGGAAGTCCTCGAAGTTCTACAAGATCCTCTAGTTCCGAGGAATTTGAGGAATTTGAGCAAGAAATGGGGGAAGTAAACAACCGGAGTTTGAGAGACTATGGTGCTCCTATGGCATATACTCCAACAAGTGCCATTGTTGCACCCACCACACAAGCAAATGATTTTGAGTTCAAACCGGCTTTCATTCAACTCATTTCGAACAATCAATTTGGGGGGTAGTTGCCATGAATGGCCTCGAGAACACTTGAGGAGATTTACTGAATTTTGCTCGACGGTGAAGCACAATGGAGTCACACAAGATTACATCCGCCTAAGCATGTTCAAGTTCTCCTTAAGAGATGAAGGATCACGTTGGCTCATGGACTTACCTCCTAACTCACTCACCACATGGGAAGAAGTCACCAAAGCTTTCTTGGGCCAATTTTATTCTTTGCAAAAGACAAATGAAATGAGAGCTAAAATTGTGACATTCAATGATAAAGAAGGTGAGAGTTTAAATGAAGCATGGGAGAGATTCAAAAGCCTCTTGAGGGAGTGTCCACATCATGACATGGGAAAGGAGATGCAACTCCATTGTTTCTACAATGGACTTTCTTCTCACAACAAGATGAGTCTAAACGCGGGAGCGGGTGGACCCATAATGATGAAGGGGGCGGATGAAGCTCTTAGAGCAATTGAACATGTGGTTCAAAATGACCGAGATTGGAACAAAGGGGGAGCGCGCTTCAACCTCCAAGAGAGGTGGAAGGTATGAAGTTGATAGCATTGATTTACTTACTTCTAAAGTAGATGCTTTAGTTAATCAATTGAAATCATCTACTATGTCCCCCTCTTCATCTAATGTCTCCATGCTTGGTCATTCCCAAAACCCCAACTCATGTCCCCCTCCTAACATGTCTCATGTGAATAGTTATGGGAACACTCCCCATTCCGGTCATACTAACATGCCCATGCATTTATTGTTTTGTGATACTTGTGGAGCATACGACCATTATTCTTCCCAATGCAACTTGGTAGACCCTAACATCACCTCTCCTTCCTCCATAGAACAAGTCAATGCCCTAAACCAGAAATTTGAACCATATACGAACACTTTTAATCCGGGTTGGCGTCATAACCCGAATTTTGGGTGGAAGAACCAAGGTCAAAGCTCTAGTCAAAATGGATTTCAAAATGTGGGTCAAAATGTTCATCAAAGTCAAGGTCAAGGCCAACATGGATACAACCAAGGTCAATACCGTGGTTCGTATCCTAATCAAGGCCAATATTCAAATGCTAGACCTCCCCCGGGGTTTCAAGGGAACCAAAGGCCTAATTACAACTCCCCTCAACAAGCACCTCTTCAATTAGGACCGCCCACCACCACCACTAGTCTAGAGAGTATGATGCAAACGTTTATGACTAATCAAGCTAAAGAGACTAGTGAGATGAGAGAGAGCATTAAGCAAATGCAAGTTCACAATAAAATGCTTGAGACTCAATTAGCTCAAATGGCGGGTTCTATGAAAGGAAATTCCACTACCCAACTCCCTAGTCAAGGTGTAAATCCTAATGAACAAGCTCATGCTATAATCACTAGGAGTGGTAGACAATTGAGGGATGGGAGTGTAAATGGGAGTGATGCAAAGAAAGATGAAAAACAATTGACCGATGACTTGATTGATGATGCGGATGAGAGAGATGATGACCCCCCTACCCCACCACCAAAAGCCAAAGATGATGGGCTAGTCACAAGCACCCCACCTCCTTATGTAGCAAAGCTTCCCTACCCAAGTAGGTTTGCTTCTTCTAAGCTTGATGACCAATTTGCTAAGTTCCTTGAAGTCTTGAAAAAGCTCCATGTCAATATCCCATTCACCGAAGCACTAAAACAAATGCCAACTTATGCTAAGTTCTTAAAAGAGATTATATCCAAGAAAAGGGACCTAGATAGTGTGGACACCATTAACTTGACCGAGAGTTGTAGTGCTATAATTCAAAACAAGTTACCCACTAAGTTGAAGGACCCCGGTAGTTTCAATATACCATGTGCTATAGGTGACATGACCATTGACCGAGCTTTATGTGACTTAGGAGCTAGTGTTAGCTTGATGCCACACTCCGTTTGCAAAAGATTGAACCTAGGAGAGTTGAAGCCCACTCACATTTCACTTCAATTGGCCGATAGATCGGTTAAGATGCCCATAGGAAAGTTAGAAGATGTCCCCCTTAGGGTGGGAAAGTTCTATATTCCCGTGGACTTTGTGGTGCTTGAAATGGATGAGGATCCAAATGTTCCAATCATCCTAGGTAGACCATTCTTAGCTACAGCGGGGGCAATTATTGATGTTAAAAATGGCAAGCTAACCTTGAGAGTAGGAGATGATAAGATTGAATTCAACCTCTCACAAATCATGAAATGTCCACCATTTACGGATGATTGTTTTAGAGTTGAAACGATTGATTATCATGTTCCCCAACCCATGCATGCTTATGATAATGATTTTCTTGCTCTTGCATTGGTTGATGATGGTTGGGGAAGTGATGAGGTGAAGTCAATAGTTGAGCTACTTGACTCCACCCCCACTATTGAACCATTTGAAGATGTGTTCTTGGCTATTGATGAGGAAGAGGCAAAATTTTCAAAAAGTGATACTAAAGCTCCGGAGGTAGAATTAAAACCTCTACCTTCGAACCTTAAGTATGTTTTTCTTGGTCCTTCCTCTACATACCCCGTAATTGTAAATGCCGAATTGAGCCAAGAACAAAACTCCAAATTGCTTGATGTGTTACGATTGCATAAGAGTGTGTTGGGCTATACAATTGATGATTTGAAGGGGATTAGCCCAACTCTTTGTATGCATCGTATTCTCTTGGAGGATGATGCTAAAACTTCAAGAGAAAGGCAAAGGAAATTGAACCCTTCTATGATGGAAGTTGTAAAAAGGAGGTCCTTAAACTACTTGCTTCGGGGATCATCTATCCTATTTCGGATAGTAAGTGGGTATCCCCGGTGCAAGTAGTCCCTAAGAAGGGGGATGACGGTGATTCGCAATAATGTAGGCGAACTCATCCCCACTAGGACCGTTACGGGGTGGAGAATGTGCATTGATTATCGAAAATTAAATGTCTCCACTCGAAAGGATCATTTTTCATTGCCTTTCATTGATCAAATGTTGGAAAGATTAGCGGTGCATAACTATTTTTGTTATCTTGATGGTTACTCCGGGTTCTTTCAAATCCCCATTCACCCGGAGGATCAAGAAAAAACAACTTTCACTTGCCCTTATGGTACCTATGCTTATCGTAGGATGCCATTTGGGCTATGTAATGCACCGGCAACTTTCCAACGTTGTATGATGGCAATCTTTGCCGACATGATTGAAGATACCATGGAAGTTTTTATGGATGATTTTTCCGTATGTGGTTCTTCATTTGATGCTTGCTTATCTAACCTCACTCAATGTTTGGAGAGATGTGAGAAATCCAACCTTGTCCTTAATTGGGAAAAATGTCACTTTATGGTTCAAGAAGGCATTGTTCTTGGGCATAAAGTGTCATTCCAAGGAATTGAGGTGGATAAGGCTAAGGTTGAGGTGATTGAGAGACTTCCACCTCCAACTACGGTTAAGGGGGTGAGATCTTTTCTAGGCCACGCCGGTTTTTACCGGAGGTTTAATAAAGATTTCTCTAAAATCACTAAACCTCTCACCAATCTTCTCCAAAAGGAGAGTGAGTTTGTATTTGATGATGTGTGCCTAGATGCTTTTTGTAGGATTAAAGAAGCTCTCACCTCCGCTCCAATTGTCCAACCACCGGATTGGACACTTCCTTTTGAGCTTATGTGTGACGCAAGTGACAATGCTATTGGAGCGGTACTTGGTCAAAAGAAAGAAGGGAAAACTCATGTGATATACTATGCTAGCAAGACCCTCAATGATGCGCAACGCAACTATACAACCACCGAGAAAGAGTTATTGGCGGTTGTATATGCCTTTGAGAAGTTTAGATCATACCTTGTTGGGTCCAAGACTATTGTGTACACCGATCATTCGACACTCAAGTACTTGATGTCTAAGAAAGATGCTAACTAAGGTTGATTCGATGGGTCTTGCTTCTTCAAGAATTTGACATAGAGGTGAGAGACAAGAAAGGATGTGAGAATGTTGTTGCGGATCACCTCTCTAGATTAGAGCCTATGGAACTTGGTATGGATGATGCTCCCACTAATGAAGACCTTCGTGATGATGCCTTGTATGCTATTGAGAGCAAGGACCTCCCTTGGTTCGCCGATATTGTGAATTTCTTAGCGTGTGGTGCAATTCCCCCCGAATTTACACCACAACAAAGGCGCAAGCTCAAGCATGATTCAAGATATTACATATGGGATGAGCCCTTGCTTTACAAGAGGTGTTCCGATGGCTTATATAGGAGGTGTGTTCCTAATGAAGAGATGAAAGGAGTTCTTGAGATGTGTCATTCTTCCCCTTGTGGAGGACACATGGGATCAAACAAGACCGCCGCCAAGGTTCTTCAAACTGGTTTGATTTGGCCCACACTCTTCAAGGATTCATGGGCTTTTGTTAAAACTTGTGATCGTTGTCAAAGAACCGGGAATATTTCCAAGAGGGATGAAATGCCTCAAAATTCAATCCAAGAGCTTGAGGTATTCGATGTGTGGGCAATTGACTTTATGGGACCCTTTCCCTCCTCTTGTGGCAACCTCTACATTCTTCTTGCGGTGGATTATGTCTCCAAATGGGTCGAATGTCTTGCAAGCCCCATGTTAAGTCCACATTTTACTCTTATTTTGGCACATTTTGAGGGATATTATGTTGTGACTTGGATGAATTTGAGTAGATTTATACCCAAGTGATAGGAATTGATGAGAAATGTTGAAATTATGAGAGGAGTATGCATTTGTGGCTCATTTACAGGTTTAATGGCACCATGCTAGATCCAAGACGGAAGTAATTGGGCTTCCTATAAGGTCCAATTATGTTGGAAGCCGCACTTGAAGAGTCCAAGGAAGAAAAGAGTCATCGGTTCCCCCACGAGTCGCGGCGTTGGCAGCAGCTCGCGGTGGAATGCCGAGAGCTTACCGCGACTCGCGGTCATTACCGCGACTCGCGGTGTGTGGCGCGACTCGCGGTAGACACCGCGGATCGCGGTAACGCGGGCAGCGTCCGTTATGTTATTTTCTCGCTTTTATGTTTAGAAGTTATGTCATTTTTTCGTGGGCAGTTTTTTATGCACGATTTTCATTAGAGTTTTAGCCCTAGCTTTCATTTTGTATGCAAAAAACTTGGAGTTTGAAGACGAATTTGATCAAGTACTTTGGGATTCTTCTACAATTCAAGCAGTCTTAATAAGTTTTACTCTTCTCTCTCTTAATCTATTTAATTATGTACTCAATTATGCTTATCGTTCTTATCGCCATGATTAGTGAGTAGTACTTTTATCTAGGATTAAGTTGAGCCCTATTATGGATTGATCATGTAGATTGTTGCTCCAATTCCCATGTTATTGAATTATATGCTTAGGGTTTGACAAGATTGAGTTTGTAGTCAATTTTGCATCTTACTTTAACCCTACTTTTTATTATCAACGAAAGTTGGAATAGAAATTAGGATCATATGTTTGTTTGCTAAATTATCATTTCATTAATTAAGTTCATCAACGAAAGTTGGGTCTTAGTTCGGATAATCTTGTCATTGATTTAAATTCTTCCATGAAAATAGGTGAGAATTGGAATTAGGATTTAATTGACATTGGCTCTTAATGCTTCTAATTGTGTATGTAAGCCATGAAAATAGGAATCATACATGTTAGTCAGGCCTTTTTCTATCACGAAAGTGAGCTTTAGGTATTGTTGGATGATTTGGGATTCGGTTTCGGTTCGCAATGTGCTTTATTACTAAATCAAAAGGGAATGTCATTCTTACCTAAGCTATAATTGAATAATTGGGAAGTGAGTTATGATTTGATCAATTCATAGTAGTGGTGATACTTAATCTTAGTGTTTTAATTATCATATTCATATAGTTTGTCATATTCTGTCGTTTGTTCAGCCTTTAGTTCATAGACTCTTCCTCATTTATGAATTGTGTAACTATTTCATAATCTAAAATCAAGTAGTGGTTAATCTTATACCTCCCTGAGTTCGACCCGTATGTGCTACGACACCGTACACTTGCGGCATTAAAATAAAACTCCTAACAAGTTTTTGGCGCCGTTGCCGGGGAGGTAACGGATTAGAATTATTTTGATTATAGATTTAATAGATTACACCTGTTACCTTTGTTCTTGTTCATTTCTTCAATAGTTGTTGTTTCCGAATGCGCAGGCGATCGCGGTCTGTAGATCACGTGGTCTTTGATCCCGAGATAGAAGCCACAGCTAGGAGACTCAACGATGAGAGAAGAAGAAGGGAGCAGGAAAATATTCGGAGAGAACCAATGGCTCGTCCTCTTCGCGAATATAATATGCCGGATGTCACATCTACATCTAGCATTGCCAGGCCTACTGTTGATGCCAACAACTTTGAGATCAAGATCCAATTGATCCATTTCATACAACAAGATCAGTTCAGTGGCAGTCCTATGGAGAACCCTAATGAACATATCAATGCTTTTCTCGAAAAATGTGATACAGTGAAGATTAATGGGGCCTCTGATGAAGCTCTTCGCCTCCGCTTGTTCCCTTATTCCTTGCGGGACAGAGCAAAAGAATGGTTGAAAGGTCATGAAGCAAACAAGTTCACAACTTGGACTTCACTAGCCACAGCTTTTTGTCAGAAGTACTTTCCTCCTGGGAAAACGGCCAAGCTACGCAATGCAATCACATCCTTCACTCAGTTAGATGGTGAATCACTTTATGAAGCTTGGGAACGATACAAGGATCTACAAAGGCAGTGTCCTCATCATGAGATCCCAACATGGCACCTTATTCAGACGTTCTATAATGGGTTGACTCATGAAGTCCGAATCTCTATTGATGCTGCGGCCGGTGGTGCTCTCATGGGTAAGACGGCCGATCAAGCCAAGGCTTTGCTTGAGGAGATGGCTGCTAACAGTTACCATTGGTCTAGTGATCGATCTACTTCTAAGAAAGGTGGCAAGTATGATGTTGATGCACTAACCTCACTCTCTAGTAAGGTTGACGCTCTATCTCAACAGATCAGGAATATATCAGTTGGTCCTAGTGCCGAGATGAATGCTTTCCAAGGGAATAATGCAAGTTCTACTTATGGGGACATGGATTTTGTAGAGCAAGAGCAAGCCAATGCTGTGTATGGTAATGCTCGACCTCGAAACGACCCCTATTCAAACACATACAATCCGGGTTGGAGGAATCATGAGAACTTTTCTTGGAGCAACAACCAACCTCAAGCACCACGCAATTCCAATCCTCCTGGGTTCCAAAGACAAACAACAAGGTCAACCTTCTCAAGAACCTCCTCAAAAATCATATACCGATTCCTTGCTCGAGAGACTCCTTGCTACCTCCGAGGAAACTAACAAGAAGTTTGATAGGATGGATGCTCATAACAAGATAGTTGACACTCAAATTGCGCAACTAGCTCAACAAATGTCTCATGTAACTCAACAGGTGACTCAACTTCAAAAGGGACCACCCCAATTTCCCGGGCAGCCGGAACCGGATCCAAAAGGTCACCAAAATGTAAGTGCCATTACTTTGAGGTGTGGAAAAACTTTAGAGGAGCCTAGCAAGCTAATTGTGACACCATCAAAGGTTGTGGGAGACACTTCCGAGAGTGTTGATGATGTAGTTGATAAGGAGGACCCTATTGAAGAGGTTGAGAAAGCATCACCAAAGCCTACCCGAGTCTATGTTGAGCCGGCTCCTTTCCCTCATCGGTTGGCAAAGGCTCGAATTGAGAAGAAATACGGGAAATTTCTTGAGTTATTGAAAGGTATGCACCTTAACATCCCGTTCCTTGAGGCTATTTCTGATATTCCTACATATGCTAAGTTCTTAAAGCAACTCTTGTCCGGTAAGCATAAAATTTGTGAAGCTTCTACGGTGGAACTCTCTCAAGAGTGTAGTGCTACTCTTCTTAACAAGCTTCCTCCAAAATTGAGTGATCCTGGAAGTTTCTCCATTCCATGCTCTATTGGGGACGTGACTATTCAAAGGGCACTTTGTGATCTTGGAGCTAGTGTAAGCCTCATGCCTAACACTATCTTCAAGAAGCTTAACTTCGGTGACCTTAGCCCTACCCGCGTCTCTCTACAACTAGCGGATAGGTCTATCAGATACCCTTTGGGTGTTTTGGAGGATGTACCCCTCCAAGTGGGCAAATTGACTATTCCATGTGACTTCTTTGTCATGGAGATGCCAGAAGATGTACATACGCCAATTATCTTGGGCGGACCATGCCTTGCCATCGCGGGAGCTTTGATTGATGTGAAAAGTGGCAAATTGTCTCTCAATGTGGGTGAAGACAAGGTGGAATTTGAGCTGCACAAGGCGTTGAATGCTCCTTCTTTGGGAGACACTTGTTACCGGGTTGATGTTGTTGAGAGATGGGAAGAAGATTTACCTATGGAGAGTACGGATGATGATGCTCTTCAACGATGCTTAAACAACAATGGGGCTTGTGATGAAGATACTATGGCATATGAGAAGATGTTAGATGATGCACCGGTTTGTGCGCCCGACAGTCCCTCAATCGAGGTTCTACAGGTTGAAGCCACAACTAAGGAGTGTTCTAAGCCTCCTGAGGTAGAGTTGAAACCCCTCCCTTCTCAGTTAAAATATGCTTTTGTGGGTGAAAACTCAACCTATCCCATTATTGTCAATAGTGCACTTAATAATTCTCAACTTGAACGGTTGCTATGTCTTGTTCGCAAGTACATAAGTGTTATTGGGTATACTATTGATGATCTTAAGGGGATAAGTCCATCTTTCTGTACTCATAGAATTTTGTTAGAACAAGAAAATGCTTCATCTATTGAGTCACAGCGCCGCCTTAATCCTAATATGAAAGAAGTTGTGAAGAAAGAAGTTTTGAAACTTCTTGCGGCCGGCATTATCTACCCTATCTCCGACAGTAAGTGGGTAAGCCCGGTTCAAGTTGTTCCCAAAAAGGGCGGCATGACGGTTGTGAAGAATGAAAAAGGTGAACTCATCTCTACTCGCACTGTCACTGGATGGAGAATGTGCATCGACTACCGTAAGTTGAACAAGGCCACACGTAAGGATCACTACCCTCTTCCCTTCATTGATCAAATGTTGGAGCGTCTTGCTAAACATTCCTTCTTTTGTTACTTGGATGGATTTTCTGGTTTTTTTCAAATCCCCGTCCACCCAAGTGACCAAGAGAAGACGACTTTTACATGTCCCTATGGCACCTTTGCTTATCGAAGGATGCCGTTTGGACTATGTAACGCTCCAAAGAACCTTTCAACGATGCATGATAGCTATTTTTTTCGAGCTTATAGAACACTCTATGGAGGTTTTCATGGATGACTTTTCTGTTTATGGTCCTTCTTTTGATGCATGTTTGATAAACCTTGAAAAAGTGTTGCGTAGGTGTCAAGAAGTCCATTTAGTGTTAAATTGGGAGAAGTGCCATTTCATGGTACAAGAGGGAGTAGTTTTGGGTCATGTTGTATCTGATAAGGGTATCGAAGTGGATAGAGCAAAAGTCGAAGTCATAGAGAAGCTTCCACCCCCGATCAATGTAAAAGGGGTGAGGAGTTTCCTTGGTCATGCGGGGTTCTACCGCCGTTTTATCAAGGATTTCTCTAAGATCTCTAGGCCTTTGACCGAGCTCCTAGCCAAAGATACTCCATTTGTGTTTACCGATGCTTGTCTTGAAGCTTTCCACGAGGTTGAAGAGTGCATTGATTTCAGCACCTATTATTCAACCTCCGATTGGACTCTTCCATTCGAGTTGATGTGCGATGCCAGTGATCATGCCGTGGGTGCTGTGTTGGGGCAAAAGCGTGATGGCAAGATGCACGCCATTTACTATGCTAGCAAAACCTTTGATGGTGCTCAGGTGAACTACACCACCACTGAAAAGGAGTTGCTAGCCGTTGTGTTTGCAGTGGAGAAGTTCCGGTCTTATTTGGTGGGATCGAAGGTGATCGTGCATACGGATCATGCGGCTCTCAAGTTTCTATTGAGCAAGAAGGATGCCAAACCCCGTTTGATTCGTTGGATATTGCTTCTCCAAGAGTTTGACATGGAGATCAAGGATAAGAAAGGGACTGATAATGTTGTGGCTGACCATCTTTCCCGTCACACATTGGACGCCCGAGCAGATGATCTTCCAATCGATGACTCCTTCCCTGATGATCAGTTGTTTGGTATTTTCTCTACTACAATTGGTCAATCTCCTTGGTTTGCTGACATTGTTAATTTTCTTGCTAGTGGAGTACCCCCTCCCGATTATTCATCATATCAACGCAAGAGGTTCTTTCATGATGTCAAATATTATTTCTGGGATGACCCTTGTCTCTTTAAATCTTGTGCGGATGGGGTCCTCCGCCGTTGTGTACCGGAAGAGGAGGTGACCTCTATCCTGTCTCATTGCCATGATATGCCTTGTGGAGGCCATGCTAGTACTTCTAAAACCGCTGCAAAGGTGTTGCAATGCGGGTTCTATTGGCCTTCTCTGTTCAAGGATGCCCACCGTTTTGTCAAGGCATGTGATAGATGTCAGCGCACGGGGAATATTTCGCGCCGAAATGAAATGCCTCTCAATTTCATTCTCGAGGTTGAGATATTCGATGTATGGGGTATTGACTTCATGGGACCATTCCCATCTTCTTATTCGAATAAGTTTATCTTGGTAGCCGTTGACTATGTATCTAAGTGGGTAGAGGCCTTGGCTTCTCCAACGAACGATGCCCGTGTGGTTTCCAAGTTCTTCAAGAATGTAATTTTCCCCCGCTTTGGTGTTCCCCGCGTTGTGATTAGTGATGGAGGAAGTCACTTTATTGAACGTAAGTTCGAAGCTCTTCTTAAGAAATACGGTGTGCAACATCGTGTCGGTCTTTCCTACCATCCACAAACAAGTGGACAAGTTGAAATTTCAAATAGGGAGATCAAATCTATACTTGAGAAGACCGTGGCTAGATCGCGCAAAGATTGGTCTCTTAAGTTAGATGATGCGCTATGGGCGTATAGGACGGCCTTCAAGACTCCTATTGGTACCACGCCTTATCGTTTAGTATATGGAAAAGCATGTCACCTGCCCGTCGAGCTAGAACATAGAGCATTTTGGGCTATCAAGTGCCTTAATTATGACTTTGATCGAGCGGGTGAACGCCGCGCTTTGCAATTGAATGAGCTTGATGAGCTCCGCTTCGATGCTTATGAGAGCTCGCGCATTTACAAGGAGCGCACTAAGAAGTGGCATGACAAGCGGCTCATGAGGAGAGAGTTCCACATTGGGGACTCCGTCCTCTTATTCAACTCCCGATTGAAGCTTTTTCCGGGCAAGGCTGCGTTCTAGGTGGTCCGGACCATTCCGAGTCACCAAGGTTTTTCCCTATGGTTCGGTGGAAGTCACTAGTGAAGCGAGTGGCTCGTTCAAGGTGAATGGAAGTCGCCTCAAGCACTATGTCACCGGTGACCCTATTGAAGGCAAGCAAGTTTATTGCCTATCTCTTCCACCAACTGTCCCATGATTTTACGGAGTCGAGCTCATTGACTTTAAACGAGCGCTTTTCGGGAGGCAACCCGAGTTCTACACCTACTTTCTTTTCCATTTTTTGTCCCTTTTTCTTTTTGTGTGATTTTGTTTACATTAATGGCTTTGTGTTTGTTTTTGGTGTGCCTATAGGTGGTAAAAAAAAAAAAAAAAAAAAAAACGTGGACAAAGAAGCTGCAAGACACTTTCAAAGGCACGAGTCACGGCGCATTGCCTCAGCTCGCGGCGAAATGCCGAGAGCTTACCGCGACTCGCGGTCTTAACCGCGCATCGCGGCACAAACCGCGACTCGCGGTTTCCGAGGTAAGTCCAAGCGGGTTTTAAACCCGCGTCTCTCTCTCTCTCTCTCTCCCCTCACTCTTTTCTCTCGACTTTACCTTTCTCCCCTCAACAAAATTTCGTCCCTCTCTCTTCTCTCACTCCCCTCCCTCCACCATATCAACCACCACCACCTCTCTTCACCACCCTCCTCCTCTTTTCAACCCCCTTCTACTACAAAAATCCACCCCCCACCTTCTCCTAAACCTCATTTCAACCCACATTACACAAAATCCATCCACTATCATAAACCCTAGAAATTGGGGGTTTTTGCATAGAGGCTTATTTGGTGCAATTGGAGAGTGCAATCAACCACATTGGGCACTAGCTTGGTAAATTTGGCATTGGAGTGCATCCCTTGATCTCCTAGAGGTATAAATTTCACATTCCTACCTTCCTTTGATATAGCTTGAATTCCTTGTTCTAGCTTCATATCTAGGATTGTTGAAATTATGTTGGTTGGATATATATGATTGTGGTTGATTGTTTTCGGTGATTGTTGGTGCTTGTTGGTTGGATAATTGGATTGTGGTTGGTATTTTTGTGCCTTGTTGTGGATTGGTTGTTGTTGGAGTGTGGATTGGAGTACTTGTGTTTGTTTTTGTTGAACTGAGAGCCCTTACACTTGTGAACCATGCCACCCCGACCCAAACGAACCAAAGCAGGAGAAGCTAGCACCTCTCAATCAACCTCTAGGGTAGACACCTTGGGACTTCGTAACCTTACAGCTGAGCACCGTGGGCGTTGGGCGCGTCTCACGCTGCCTAACCGTCACATCAAGGTTACTAAGTTCGTTGATTACTCCGCATTAGAGACGTTGGGGTTAGCTGAGCCAGTCACCCAACTACTTCAAAAAATTGGGCTTGAGGGTTTTGTGAGCAAATGGGCACCAACCTATGAGCGTTTTACCCTAGAATTCCTTTCTACTCTAAAAAAAACCGAGGGTGAGCGTCCTGGCATTGAATTCCACCTTAATGACAAACCCTATAGCCTAACTATGCCACAATTGAAAGCTATTTTTGGTTGGCGAAACTTGAACGCCGTGAACTTCCACCGCACCAATGAGTACAATGAGGATACCTTTTGGCACGCACTCACTCAGTTGCGTAAGACTCCTAATGACAAGAGCTCCTTTTTGCGCCACCCCCCTCTTCGTTATGTGCACCGGTTACTTTCTATGGCCGTATTTGGGCAAGGGGAACCCACTAACATCCCTAGCCTAGAATTGAAGGTTTTATGGTCTATGACACCAGCAGGCCGGGGTACGCCTGATCTAGCTGCAATTTGGGTAGCTCGATGTCTTGAGCTTTCTAAGCTGCAGAAAGGCAAGATCAGTGTGGGTGGCATGATCACCTTGATTGCTGAGCACCTTGGTGTGCAACCGAATGATAATGTTCGAGTATTGACCGACGATTCTTACCTGTATGATCTGTCAAAGATGGTTAGTGCAAAGATGATCTCATTTGCAGGGGTGAAAGGCCGTTTTGTGTGGCTTTATGGAGGTAGGCATGTCACTTTCATGACCCTACCTCAACCTGCTCGGGTGGCCATTCCTCCCAATGCCACAAAGAGAGCACTTTTTCCTTGCCCCGACGCCGCTTTTGCAGCGGTAGTGCGTGTTGAGTATCGGCCGGTTGCGATGTTTGCAAACCCGTGGCTCGGGGCGGTCACTTGGTGGATGTTATGGATGATGAGGATGATGGAGATGGTGAAGAAGATGAGTTTGATGGGGATGAGGATGAGGAGGAGCCTACTCCTCAAGATGGAGGTATTGGTGGCCATGATGGCCAAGCTGGGTCCTCTCACACACATGTCCCCCCTCCTTTTGCATCATATGAGGAGCGGATGACGGCGTTATCTTTGAGGCAGGATGAGTTCTCATCTCGCCTAGATGGGACTGAGGACCAGCTCGACGCTATCTATTGCATGATGACTTCACTTAACACTTTTCATCTCCATACCTACCCCGATACATATACAGACCCCGAGGTCGAGCTTTCACGGCGCCGACAACAGCGTATGGAGGAGCGTGCCTCCAGGCGATCACGTCGTGACCCTGGCGGGCCTTCTGGCTCCTAGTTGGTGAGTTCTTTCCCCTTTCCTTCTTTCATTTTTGTCCTTTCTTCTGCATTGAGGACAATGCTTTGTTTAAGCATGGGGAGGGGATGTCTCATCACTTGTATATATGCTTGTTCATATTCTTCTACAAAAAAAAAAAAAAAAAAAAAAAAGAAAAGAAAAATTTTTTTTTTTTGACCCGCTAAGCTGAAAACCCGAAAGGGCGGCTTAGGTAAAATTGGGGGCCCGGCTAGGTTGAAAACCCGAAAGGGCAACCTAGGCAAAAAAGTGGCTAATTCGAGCGGGTGAGAAAGTGAGCAAAATGAAAAAAATTTGAGTGGCTAGGATGAAAACCCGAAAGGGCTCCTAGGCAAAATGAGAGATAAAAGAAAAGAGAGAAAAGTTACTCATCTCATTTGCCGGCGTGGTTGACATAAGGATGGAGGAGTATAGGAGTGTTTTGGGTAGGACTAGGCTTGATGATTGGTGTGTGAAATGTAAGTCTCACTTGAGGATGTTGGAGATTCGATTGTAGGGAGGATTGATGAGTTCAAGCATAGGGGTGTCAACTTGACCTTTTGTGATTGACTCGATATAATTTTGTGATTTGTGGCTTGATGGTGGGTGTGCGTAGTAGATGTGTGAGTGTTCTTTGAGATCTTTTCAGAACATGGTCACACATGACTCTATTTTTGGTTGAGCATGGGGGAAGTATGCTTAAGAGTAGCGGAGTTAGGTGTAGGTTAGTTGCTACTATGGAGTATGAGAGGGGCGCTAGAGTGGATGTTAGTTGACGTTGGACATGGATCGCTATTCGTTGTTGGTGCATGTTTTAGGCCTTGTGAGGTTATCTAGTTGTTCATTGCCTCTTGCTTACTCGAGGACGAGCAAGGTCTAAGCATGGGGGAGTTTGTTAAGTCCACATTTTACTCTTATTTTGGCACATTTTGAGGGATATTATGTTGTGACTTGGATGAATTTGAGTAGATTTATACCCAAGTGATAGGAATTGATGAGAAATGTTGAAATTATGAGAGGAGTATGCATTTGTGGCTCATTTACAGGTTTAATGGCACCATGCTAGATCCAAGACGGAAGTAATTGGGCTTCCTATAAGGTCCAATTATGTTGGAAGCCGCACTTGAAGAGTCCAAGGAAGAAAAGAGTCATCGGTTCCCCCACGAGTCGCGGCGTTGGCAGCAGCTCGCGGTGGAATGCCGAGAGCTTACCGCGACTCGCGGTCATTACCGCGACTCGCGGTGTGTGGCGCGACTCGCGGTAGACACCGCGGATCGCGGTAACGCGGGCAGCGTCCGTTATGTTATTTTCTCGCTTTTATGTTTAGAAGTTATGTCATTTTTTCGTGGGCAGTTTTTTATGCACGATTTTCATTAGAGTTTTAGCCCTAGCTTTCATTTTGTATGCAAAAAACTTGGAGTTTGAAGACGAATTTGATCAAGTACTTTGGGATTCTTCTACAATTCAAGCAGTCTTAATAAGTTTTACTCTTCTCTCTCTTAATCTATTTAATTATGTACTCAATTATGCTTATCGTTCTTATCGCCATGATTAGTGAGTAGTACTTTTATCTAGGATTAAGTTGAGCCCTATTATGGATTGATCATGTAGATTGTTGCTCCAATTCCCATGTTATTGAATTATATGCTTAGGGTTTGACAAGATTGAGTTTGTAGTCAATTTTGCATCTTACTTTAACCCTACTTTTTATTATCAACGAAAGTTGGAATAGAAATTAGGATCTTATGTTTGTTTGCTAAATTATCATTTCATTAATTAAGTTCATCAACGAAAGTTGGGTCTTAGTTCGGATAATCTTGTCATTGATTTAAATTCTTCCATGAAAATAGGTGAGAATTGGAATTAGGATTTAATTGACATTGGCTCTTAATGCTTCTAATTGTGTATGTAAGCCATGAAAATAGGAATCATACATGTTAGTCAGGCCTTTTTCTATCACGAAAGTGAGCTTTAGGTATTGTTGGATGATTTGGGATTCAGTTTCGGTTCGCAGCTGTGCTTTATTACTAAATCAAAAGGGAATGTCATTCTTACCTAAGCTATAATTGAATAATTGGGAAGTGAGTTATGATTTGATCAATTCATAGTAGTGGTGATACTTAATCTTAGTGTTTTAATTATCATATTCATATAGTTTGTCATATTCTGTCGTTTGTTCAGCCTTTAGTTCATAGACTCTTCCTCATTTCTGAATTGTGTAACTATTTCATAATCTAAAATCAAGTAGTGGTTAATCTTATACCTCCCTGAGTTCGACCCGTATGTGCTACGACACCGTACACTTGCGGCATTAAAATAAAACTCCTAACACCCCACCAATGATTCAAAGGTCGTGACTAAGTTGTTCAAAAAGACTATCTTTCCACGGTTTGGTGTGCCCAAGGCCATTATAAGTGATGGGGGATCCCATTTTGCTAAGAAGTCATTTCAAGCTCTCTTAGCTAAATATGGTGTTCACCATAGGGTTGGTCTCTCTTACTACCCTCAAACAAGTGGGCAAGCCGAAGTGTCATGGTAGGCGTGTCGCGCACCTATCAAAAGTAATTACCTAACCAACTACCCAACTATGTAGCAGAGCAAGTCAGGGTCGAATCCACAGGGACAAACAGCATCAAACACTAGATATTTTGACTCAATCTAACTAAACGAATGACAAACAATGATGAAAGGGGTGTTGAACTAATTCCAACACTAAACTATGACAATCACTAGAAACGCACAAGGTATAATCAGTTAATTAAAACATCTAGAATTAAGCATCACCACTAGCATGACCAATACATGAATAATTTCCATCCCAAATAAACATAATCAACGGTTCAAGAGGAGTAATGCACCCTATAACTACCAAAGACCTCTCCCGAGTACCAATGGCTACTCTAAACAAGCAATCAAACATATTCCCATAGAATCATGCAAGAAAGAGGCATTACGCATAGCATCACAATTAAATTCCTAGCAATCCCATCTAACTATTCCCATAGAAGATATTCATACCATTGATTGGATCAACAAAACCATCTAGATTCAATTCCCATTGAAAATAAGATATACGGAGTCAAATCAAAATAACCTATCCCTAGTATGATAATGAGCATAAGAACAATCCAATCAAACAAGAGCAATTGATCATATAAACTTGGGATTAATGGAAGAATTCATATATTAAATCATTGCTAGGGTTTTACTTAACCCTAGATTAATGGACTACTCACACATAATTGAAATAGCAAAACAAATAATAAACAAATTAAGAGACATAATAATAATGAAAGGAAAGAAGAGATTAAGAAAACTTAGTCTTTACTTGAAGGAATCAAAGCGTAGTAATCAATGTTTAACAATGGAGTAAACTCAAAAGCTCTCTAAAAAGTTATAAAATGTATTCTCTAGTAAAAAGGCGTCCTTTCTAATTCTAAGAAAATAGGTATTTATATGTCTCATAAATCTGGCGCAACACGCGCTTAAAACGCTCAAAGATCGTCTTGCCCGACCGGTCGGGCGATCATCAGGTATTATAATTCTTCGTCGCGCCTGACCGGGTGCCTTTCGAGCGAGGTCTTCGTTCGCCTCGCCCGACCGCCGGGCGGGATTTCGCCCCGGTCGGGCCCGCATGTAAGGTTTGCCTGGCGGCCTTAACTTTTCCGAAAACGCGCTAAGTAAGGTTCGCCCGACCACCCGGGCGGATTTCGCCCGGTCGGCCGCGGGAGCAAATTCACTTGGAGTTTCAAGCATCCGAATTCGACTAAGTAAGAATCGCCCGACCACCGGGCGGATTGCGCCGGTCGGGCGGTTACAGTTTTTGGGCTCGATGTGAGATTTTTGTACGTCCCGACTTCTTGTCTCATGTAGCGATCTCAAAGATTAGGAAATGCACCAAAAATAGGTTATTCCTACAAAAATCAATCTGAAAACACAACCACACTACAAGACACACATTAGTACTAAAAAGGGCTCCGAAGAGCGCAATTAACACCAATAATCCATGAGAAATTGGGGTAAAATTCTATATAAAATAGACATATCAAACTCCCCCAAGCTAGACTTTTGCTTGCCCCTAAGCAAAACCCAGTCTCGAAAATCAACAGTTCAAAGCATCAATAGTAGTTTCACCCCATCATAAATTTTTTTTTTTTTTTTTTTTTTTTTTTTTTTTTTTGAAATGATAATAGATCGTATCCAAACACACCACAAGTCATAATCGATAAGGTTCGACAAAAACAAATACCAATCAGGGATAAGAATCAATGAGAGGCCACTAAATATGCGTTGCAAATCAATGAGAAGGATCTCACAAGGGGACTCACCACTCATTTGTAAAGCACTCTCCAAGCAGTTAAAATGACTGCTTCTTTCCATCCCCAGTACCCGTCCCTACTCTCACACTCGTGTGTTTGAAGGGTGATATATGGCGCTCAATTGCTCCACTTCACCAAGTTAGTCCATAGGCTTGTATCATCTCTCCACATCAGGTAGTTATACATGCAAACAAATCATATGACTCAATTAAGGTTGTAATGGGGCTTAAGGTGGTAGGTGTGGCATATATTTGGGAATGTGGTGCTTAAGGTAGTGAAGTATTACTACAACTTTTGAACGAACATCCCACACATCAAATAAATTGCAACACAACTATGACCCATTTTTCTTTCATCTCACCTCCTTTATTCTTCATATAACCCAAGTAATGACTTCCAATATGACATAATTCAAATGAGATATCTCTCTTAGAAATTTTTTTTTTTTTTTTATTTATTTATTTTTTTTTTTTCAATTTGATTTTCATAATTGCTCTTGGAAATCTTACTTGTCATGTTTTTAGGAGTTCTCTACTTTAGCTACTAGCTAATGAGGATAGAGAAGAATTTCTTTTGCACATGTAATCAATCATATTTGTTCTCTTTCTTGCAATCTTTTCATTCATACCAACAACCAATTTCATAAACCACAAGTTAATCAACCAAAAATTCCTAAATACTTCACTACCAATGGTAAAGAGACGTATTTTTGGAAAAATGAGGAGCTCATAATGTAGTTGTCAAAAGAAACAGGCTCAGCTCAGAGTGGTTAACTAGGGGAAATGAATGCAGGGAAGGTCATTTGGTCTTTTGGTGCAAATTCCTACGTGAGTCATAATCATTTTTGTTTAGACATTGTATAACTAATGCATCAATGGAGAGAAAACACAAGTTCTAGCATCCCTCATGAAGTGGGCATACACACAAGAAAAGCATGACGTTAAGGCACAGAAGCTCACAGTTAAGCCTAAACATGCTTGCAGGACATATAGAGTGCCACAATCTTGATTCTTATCATAGATCTAAGTACAGTTATGCCATGCCTTGGTGATCAATCATTGTTTCGTGTCCATCAACAATCCAAAGTCAAAACAGCATTATGATAGCATGGGGCACAGGGAAACAACTATTCAACCTGGACTTTGATTTTTCTCTTTTTTTTTTTTTTTTTTTTTTTTCCAACGAGAGCTTCACACATCATACATGGTGAAGACAAAACAAACCAAAAGAAAAAGAAAGAAAGAAAAAGAAAAGAAAAAACACACAAAACACACCAAACACACAAAGAAAACAATGCTAAACTGAACTACAAAAGCTGTAAACTACCTAAGAAGTGATAGAAGATACCATATGTGCACTGAAGATCCTCCCCCAAGCTGAACTTGGCAATGTCCGCATTGCAACAAGGAGAAGGCAAGGAACACGGCCCTCAGTCGGCCATAGAATCGGAATCAGAATCATCAGCAGCAGGATCCTGAGTACCGGTGCCTGCGCCACTCCCTCCAGCTCCACCATAGGCGGGGTTCCAGGTGTACCAACTAGGGTGGGGACAATCATACAGTGCTTAAGTTTTTGAAAACGCACCTTTTGAGCCTCATCCTTGAAAATTATATGAGGAAAGTCAGGATCTACCTCAATTGCAGTAGGGTGAGAGCCACGTGTACCTCGACGACCCGCCATTAGAGATGATGAAAACCTGCAAAAACAGAGCAATGGTGGAGAAATTGAGAATTTCACAAAAATTTGAAGGAAATCATCTCATAATGCACTATAAAGTTTGAAAACGCAATTTTCAAGGTTAATCTAGCAAAAATCACCATAAAAATCAAACCTTTACTCAAGAAAAACCCAAAGAGGAGGAGTGAGAAGAAGGAGGAAGAGGGAGAGAGTGAGGGGGAAAAGTTTGTAAGTAAGATGGGGAATTTGGTGAGGATGAGTGAAAGATTAGAAATTTTGAAGGAATTTGAGAGTGGATATGGTGAGGAAAGAGAGAATTGGGGTTAGGGTTTTGAGAGGAGAGAGAAAGAGTGAGAGGAAGAAGATGAAGTTAGATGGGGGTTTGAAAGAGAGTGAAGGAAAAGAAAAGATTTTCGTGGGTTTTACTCGAGAATCTGCGTCTCGCCCGACCGGGCGGGTTTCGCCCGACCGCCCGGGCGGAAATTCTTCCTTAGTTTTTTTCGTGTTTTCTGAATTTCTCTCTTGGATTTGTGCTTGCGCGCCCGACCGGCGGATTTCGCCCGACCGCCGCCCGGCGGAATTTCGTCCTTAGTCAATTTTCACGTTTTGGATGGCCCAACTTAAGTGTGCTTGCGCGCCCGACCGGTCAGATTCGCCCGACCACCCGGGCGGTTCCCGGTGCACATAATTTTGTTCCGCTTTAGTCCGTTTTTTTTTCTCATGGTCCTGCGAGTAGAGTTCCACACTTGTGCAAATTTTTTTTTTTTTTTTTTTTTTTTTCACTCCAAAAAGAAAAATAAAATCAAATCAAATCAAAAGAAAAAGAAATGAAAAAGTAGGAAATTGGGTTCCCTCCCAATAAGCGCTAGTTTTTAAGGTCATTAGCTCGACCTCCTCTAGTATCACTCGGGTGAAGGGATGGAGAGTATGATGTCAACTTGCTCAAGAATGGGATCTCCAAACTCGGTAATGCTTCAATCGGTGGCCATTGACTTTGAAAGTGTCTCCTTGCCGGTTCCAAAGCTCCACCGAACCATAAGGAAAAACCTTGTAGACCTTGAATGGACCGGACCACCGCGAACGAAGTTTACCAGGAAATAGTTTCAGACGAGAATTAAAAAGAAGAACCAAGTCCCCTTCCTTGAACTCGCGTCGCACAATTCCCTTGTCATGCCATCTCTTAGTCTTCTCCTTGTACAATCTAGAACTCTCATAAGCATCCAGACGAAGCTCATCAAGCTCAGCAAGTCGAAGGAGTCTCTTCTCGCCCACCGTGTGAGAGTCGAAATTGAGGCTCTTAATAGCCCAAAATGCACGATGCTCTAACTCAACAGGGAGATGACATGCTTTCCCATAAACAAGACGATATGGTGTGGTACCTATGGGGGTCTTGAATGCTGTCCTGTAAGCCCATAATGCATCATCAAGTTTAGCAGCCCAATCTTTTCGTGTTCGTGCAACCGTCTTCTCTAGGATAGTTTTGATCTCACGGTTGGAGACCTTCACTTGTCCACTAGTTTGGGGATGATATGAAAGTCCCACTCTATGATGCACCCCATACTTCTTAAGCATAGCTTCAAATTTATTCTCCAGAAAATGCTTACCTCCATCACTAATCAAAACCCGTGGAATGCCAAAGCGAGGAAAAATAGTTTTCTTGAAAAATCTACTAACCACACGAGCATCATTAGTTGGAGAAGCAAGAGCCTCCACCCATTTGGAGACATAGTCCACAGCAACCAGAATATACTTGTTCCCATAAGAAGAAGGAAACGGACCCATGAAGTCTACACCCCACACATCAAAGATCTCCACTTCAAGAATAGCGTTAAGAGGCATCTCATTCCGACGGGAAAGATTTCCCGTTCTTTGACAGCGATCACAAGAATGCACATAATGATGAACATCCTTGAACAAAGTAGGCCAATAAAAACCACATTGAAGAATTTTCGCTGCAGTTTTATTAGTACTAGCATGACCTCCACAAGGTAAATCATGACAATGAGATATAATAGAGGATACCTCATTTCCAGGAATACACCTTCTAATCACCCCATCTGCGCAAGACTTGTAAAGGAAGGGCTCATCCCAAAAATACCTCCTCACATCCTTAAAGAATTTCTTCTTTTGTTGAGATGAATATCCATGAGGAATAGTGTCACTAGCCAAATAGTTGGCTATGTCAGCATACCATGGGATCTCTGCAGTGGCTAAAGCTAGAAGCTGCTCATCAGGAAAAGTATCATCAATTGGTAGAGCCTCATCACCCTCAGCATCCAGAACAATTCGAGAAAGGTGATCTGCAACAACATTCTCAACACCCTTCTTGTCTCGAATCTCCAAGTCAAACTCTTGTAACAACAAAATCCACCGAATCAAACGGGGCTTAGCATCCTTCTTGCTCATCAAATATTTAAGAGCCGCATGATCAGTGTGAATTATCACCTTCGACCCCACCAGATAGGACCGAAATTTCTCCATCGCATACACCACTGCTAACAGTTCCTTCTCAGTTGTGGCATAGTTCATCTGGGCCGGAGTAAGAGTCTTGCTTGTATAGTAGATGGCATGCAGTTTACCATCCTCCTCTCTGACCCAATACTGCTCCCACTGCGTAGTCACTAGCATCGCACATAATCTCGAAAGGGAGATTCCAGTCAGGCGATTGAATTATAGGAGCAGAAATAAGAGCTGCTTTTAACCTGTGAAAAGCCTCAGTACAAGCATCAGTAAACACAAAGGGGACATCTTTGCCTAAAAGCTCAGTTAGAGGTCGAGCAATTTTTGAAAAATCTTTTATGAAGCGGCGGTAGAATCCCGCATGACCAAGAAAACTCCTTACTCCTTTGACAGAGTTAGGAGGTGGTAAACGCTCAATGACCTCTATTTTTGCTTTGTCGACTTCAATGCCCCGATGAGAAACAATATGACCCAGAACGACTCCTTGTTGCACCAAAAAATGACATTTTTCCCAGTTGAGAATCAAATTAACTTCTTTGCATCTATGGAGCACCTTTTGTAAATTAGCAAGGCAAACATCAAAAGATGTTCCATAGACGGAGAAGTCATCCATAAATACTTCCATAGAGTTCTCAATAAGACTGGAGAAAATTGCCATCATGCAACGCTGAAAAGTGGCAGGAGCATTACATAATCCAAATGGCATCCTTCGATATGCAAAAGTGCCATAAGGACATGTAAAAGTAGTCTTTTCCTGGTCACTTGGATGAATAGGGATTTGGAAAAAACCAGAGTATCCATCCAACCAACAGAAAAAAGAATGTTTTGCCAACCTTTCCAACATCTGATCAATGAAGGGGAGGGGAAAATGATCTTTTCGGGTGGCCTTATTCAATCTTCTATAATCAATACACATGCGCCACCCCCGTCACGCCCCTAGTGGGAACTTGCTCACCCTTATCATTCTTGACAACGGTCATACCTCCTTTCTTAGGGACTACTTGAACAGGACTAACCCACTTACTATCTGAGATAGGGTAGATTATACCTGCATCAAGTAATTTAAGAACCTCTTTCTTGACTACTTCCATCATAATTGGATTAAGTCTTCGTTGAGATTCTATAGAAGAAGCATGTTCGTCCTCAAGGATGATTTTGTGCATGCAAAATGAGGGATTAATACCCTTAATATCATCAATGGTGTACCCAATGACATTCTTATATTTCCTTAAAACATTGAGCAATTTTTCAATTTGAATGTCATCAAGCTCAAGCATTAACAATAATAGGGTATGTATCATTGGGACCCATGAACACATATTTCAAAGTAGAGGGGAGAGGTTTCGGTTCTACCTTAGGAGGCGTAGTACTCTCCTTGGTGTCCTCGGAATGCAGCAATTCCCCGGGAGAGGCTCTTCGATTCAGTGGCTCGTGTTTCCTCTAGAAGTCTCTTGTATTCCTTAGTCTCCCAATCTTCCTCATCAGCACTACCCATCAAGACCGTTTGTAGCGAATCATCCAGTTGCAGATTGAAAGCCTCGGCTTCTATCACCTCATCAAGAGCATCCACTCTATAAACAGTTTCTCCCATAGAAGGAGAAGTCATGGAGTTTGTGAGTGTGTACTCCATCTTTTCATCACCTACTTCAAAAGTGATTTTACCCTTCTTCATGTCAATAATGGCTCCAAGAGTGGCCAAAAAAGGTCTTCCAAGAATTATGGGAACTTGTGCATCTTCCTTCATCTCCATGACGACAAAATCACAAGGAATAAAGAATTTACCCACTCGAAGAGGAACATCTTCAAGTATACCAAGTGGAAACTTCACAGTCCTGTCAGCTAGTTGTAGAGAGATGCGTGTGGGTTTTAGTTCGCCCATGTTGAGTTGCTTACAGTTAGATAACGGCATGAGACTAACACTAGCCCCAAGATCACACAGAGCATTCTTGATAGCAATGTCTCCAAGCTTGACAGGAATGGAATAGCTGCCCGGATCTCCTAGCTTTTCTGGAAGCGTATTCTGCAAAATAGCACTACACTCAGCAGTTAGGGAAACAGTGACATTTTCTTCAATTTTTCGTTTGTTAGAGAGCATGTCTTTCAAAAACTTAGCGTAAGAAGGCATCTCAGATATGGCATCCAAGAAGGGTATGTTGATGTGTAGCTTCTTCAGGATGTCAAGGAACTTCCCATATTTCTTTTCAAGTTTTGCCTGTGCCAATCTTTGAGGGAACGGAACAGGTGGCTTGTATGGTTTAATAGGAACGACAGTGGGTTCCTCCTTCTCAGACTTATTAGCTTCATCTTCCAAACCCGTCTTCTCTTGAACTTCCTCACTCAACTCTATAACCTCTTTTGCAGTGTTGTGGTGCTCAGTTACCCTCCTTGTAGGCTCTTGCAATTCCTTACCGCTCCTCAATGAAATGGCATTGATATGCCCTTTGGGATTTGGTTCAGTTTGCCCAGGAAGTTGGCCTGAAGGTTTAGAGAGGTGGCTTATTTGTTGGGCTAGTTGGGTCATCTGACTCTCCATCAATTTATTATGAGCAGTGATTTGTTGGAGAGAGTTGTTGAAAAAGTCATTCTGCTTGGCTTGGTATTCAACTTGCTTAGCCTGAGAGGAAGCTAAATTCTCCATGATAGTCTCAAGGTTGGGTCGAGAGGATGATGATGAAGGGTTGAATGGTGGTCTTTGTTGGAAACCAGGTGGCTGGGAGTAGTTGGTGTGTGGAGGTTGAGGTTGGTTATTTTTGTAGGAGAAATTTGGGTGATGCTTCCAACCTGGGTTAAATGTGTTTGAGTATGGGTTGTTTTGTGGCCTTGTATTTGTGTTAAGGAGGGCATTGACATGCTCAGTTCCCGCTCCCAGATTATTATATTGACACTCGGTGAAAGAGTGACCTTGCACTTCACAAATCTCACAAATAGGCGCTGCTGGTCCGCTACTCAACTGATCAACTTTAGCTGCCAAAACTTGCACGTGTTAGTTAAAGTAGCAATAGCATCAACCTCATACTTACCTCCCTTTTTAGGGGCTCCACGAGATATACTCCAGTCATTCAGGTAATTTTTGGCAGCCATATCATCCAACAATGTCTTCGCGGCTTATGGAGTTTTTGCCATGAAAGTACCGCCAGATGCGGCATCAATAGAACTTCGAACTTCATGCTTCGGACCATTGTAGAATGTCCGAATCAGCAACCACTCAGGAATGCCGTGGTGTGGACACTGCCTTTGCAAAGCCTTGTATCTCTGCCATGCTTCGTAGAGACTCCAATTCATGTTGTTGAAAGCCGATATCTCGTTTCGAACTTGGAAGTTCTCATAGGAGGGAAGAATTTGTAAAGGAAAGCCTTCTTCGGTTCGGCCATGTGGCAATCTTCCTCACTTCTTCTTCCTTAAACCATTCCTTTGCTTCGTCCCCCGAGAGAAAAAGGAAAAGCACAATACCGAATTAAATCGTCGAAACATTAGTTAATTTCAAAGTATTGCATTTTTCTAAAAAAATTAGCCAAATGATCGAAGTAGGGCTCTCTTTGGGTGTTCTCGCATAGGAATCCCGTGAGATAAACTGGATGAATTGTGGCTTGAGCTCAAAATGATTGGCAGCGGTTGTCGGTCTGTTTATGGTGGTGGTGGTCTCATCGGGCATAGCATATTCCCGTAGAGACTTTGGTGGTGCTTCGTCTCCCATTGTTGGTTCTTGTTGTTGTTGTCTTCTTCGGCCTCCTAATCTCCTTGTTGTAGCTTCGATCTCGCGATCAAGAGTAATCGAGATCTTGTGGACCCTTGCTACGAGTACGCATGCAACAAAAAGACGAAAGAAAAGAGATCAAACAAAAAAATAGAGTGACAATGATCGAACAAAGACAGCTTTAGCTAAATAAAATCAAAGATAAACTAATCTAATACCGTTAGTCCCCGGCAACGGCGCCAAAAATTTGGTAGGCGTGTCGCGCACCTATCAAAAGTAATTACCTAACCAACTACCCAACTATGTAGCAGAGCAAGTCAGGGTCGAATCCACAGGGACAAACAGCATCAAACACTAGATATTTTGACTCAATCTAACTAAACGAATGACAAACAATGATGAAAGGGGTGTTGAACTAATTCCAACACTAAACTATGACAATCACTAGAAACGCACAAGGTATAATCAGTTAATTAAAACATCTAGAATTAAGCATCACCACTAGCATGACCAATACATGAATAATTTCCATCCCAAATAAACATAATCAACGGTTCAAGAGGAGTAATGCACCCTATAACTACCAAAGACCTCTCCCGAGTACCAATGGCTACTCTAAACAAGCAATCAAACATATTCCCATAGAATCATGCAAGAAAGAGGCATTACGCATAGCATCACAATTAAATTCCTAGCAATCCCATCTAACTATTCCCATAGAAGATATTCATACCATTGATTGGATCAACAAAACCATCTAGATTCAATTCCCATTGAAAATAAGATATACGGAGTCAAATCAAAATCACCTATCCCTAGTATGATAATGAGCATAAGAACAATCCAATCAAACAAGAGCAATTGATCATATAAACTTGGGATTAATGGAAGAATTCATATATTAAATCATTGCTAGGGTTTTACTTAACCCTAGATTAATGGACTACTCACACATAATTGAAATAGCAAAACAAATAATAAACAAATTAAGAGACATAATAATAATGAAAGGAAAGAAGAGATTAAGAAAACTTAGTCTTTACTTGAAGGAATCAAAGCGTAGTAATCAATGTTTAACAATGGAGTAAACTCAAAAGCTCTCTAAAAAGTTATAAAATGTATTCTCTAGTAAAAAGGCGTCCTTTCTAATTCTAAGAAAATAGGTATTTATATGTCTCATAAATCTGGCGCAACACGCGCTTAAAACGCTCAAAGATCGTCTTGCCCGACCGGTCGGGCGGATTTCGCCCGGTCGGGCGATCATCAGGTATTATAATTCTTCGTCGCGCCTGACCGGGCGCCTTTCAGCAGGTCTTCGTTCGCCTCGCCCGACCGCCCGGGCGGATTTCGCCCGGTCGGGCCCGCATGTAAGGTTTGCCTGGCAGCTTAACTTTTCTGAAAACGCGCTAAGTAAGGTTCGCCCGACCACCCGGGCGGATTTCGCCCGGTCGGCCGCGGGAGCAAATTCACTTGGAGTTTCAGCATCCGAATTCTGACTAAGTAAGAATCGCCCGACCACCGGGGCGGATTGCGCCCGGTCGGGCGGTTACCAGGTTTTTGGGCTCGATGTGAGATTTTTGTACGTCCCGACTTCTTGTCTCATGTAGCGATCTCAAAGATTAGGAAATGCACCAAAAATAGGTTATTCCTACAAAAATCAATCTGAAAACACAACCACACTACAAGACACACATTAGTACTAAAAAGGGCTCCGAAGAGCGCAATTAACACCAATAATCCATGAGAAATTGGGGTAAAATTCTATATAAAATAGACATATCATGTCAAATAGAGAGATCAAGTTGATCCTAGAAAAGATCGTGGATAGGAATAGAAAGGATTGGTCACTCAAGCTCGATGATGCACTATGGGCCTATCGAACCGCCTTCAAGACTCCCATTGGCACCACTCCATACAAGTTGGTGTATGGGAAGTCTTGCCACCTTCCGGTGGAACTTGAGCACAAGACTCATTGGGAAATCAAGGCCCTTAACTTTGATTTGAAGAGTGCGGGTGACAAGAGACTCCTTGATCTTAATGAGCTTGAAGAACTCCGCATGGAAGCTTATGATTGTGCAAGCATATACAAAGCTAGGAGCAAAGATTGGCATGACAAGCATATTGTCAAGAAGGAGTTCCATGTTGGTGACCAAGTACTCCTCTACAACTCACGAATGAAGCTCTTCCCCGGAAAGCTCAAATCAAGATGGAGTGGCCCTTATGAAGTTAAGGAAGTCTTGCCTTATGGCTCGGTCACCATCTCTTGTCCACGCCAAAGCCCATTCAAGGTCAATGGGCACCGATTGAAGAAATACTATGGTGATGCCTTTGTTAGAGCAATCTCTACTACCATCCTTGGGGATTTCACTACCCCTCCTACCACTTGAAGCACACATTCTATCACGGTCAAGCTAAAGACCTTAAAAACAAGCGCTTTTTGGGAGGCAACCCAAATTCATACTCTCTCCCTTTCATCACCTTCTTTTCCTTCTCAATTTATTTCTATTTTTATTTTATTTCTTTTATTAATTTTTAATTTTCCTCACTAACTCTTGTTTTAATTGGTGTAGGTACTTGAAAAAAAAAAAAAAAAAAGAGAGAAAAGAGGCAAAGAATGAAGTAAAAAGAAGAAGGAAAAAAAAAAAAAGAAAAAGAAAGGGAGCCCAAGGATCAAACGAGCTCGCCCGAGCTCAGAAGCCCACCCGGGCTACATGGCCACCCGCCCGGGCAATCAAATTTGAGGCATTCTGCCTCTAGGTGACAATTTACCGCCCGCCCGGGTAGTGAGCCCGGGCCCGCCCACCCTGCACCGCCCGAGCTTGGACCCAGCTCGCCCGGGGATTTCTGTCAAGCCCGCCCGGGCGCTGCATCCCAGCCGAAAAAAAAATGAGGCTCATGCCTCTTTCTTCCTTCCTCTCTTTTTCATTTCTTCACATTCCCAACTCATCTCCCTCACTCTCTCACTCATCTCCCACTCAAAAACCCTCAAACCCTCACATTTCAAACTCTCAAATCCTCATTTTTCCATCAAATCCACTCATTTAAACCACAAAATCACCACATTTTTCAACTTCTTTACAAAAACCCCAACAAATTTCACTCTTTAACTCACAAAATCCCCATCTTTCACAAAACCCTTAAACCTAAACTTTCTCTCTCCTCCATTACCACTCAAGGAAGCTTCAAGGGTAGAAGAGCATCACATTTTGGGCTAAAAGAACAAGATTTTGCAAGGTTTCAAGGAATTTCTCCATTGTTGGGTAACAAATTCCTCTAACTCTTGCTTATTCTCATTTCTTCATCTCAATATCCTAGTTATAATCTAGTTTTTCCCCATTGTTGTTGCTCCCCTTGATTGTGGTGTAGGATAGTTGATTAGCTGAAATTATTATGCTACATTAGATAATTGTTTGTGATTTGATTGTGGTATTAGTTGTGATTTGATTGTGGTATTAGTTGTGGATTAGTCCTCTATTAGTTTTTTTTTTTCTTTATAGTTTCCTTTTAGTTGTGAAATAATTGTTGGTTTTGTGTGGTTTGCTTGTGGATTAGTTGGAATTTGTATTAGAGATTTGTTGAAATTGTAGACTAGTGTTTGTGTTTTTGTTTAGCTTTGCAAGTTTGACATTGTACTTGTTGAGTTAATTTGTGATTGCAATTTGGGAATTAGCTTTACGTGATTAAACAACCTCGACATTGTAGTTAAACGAAAATTTACGATTTTCGATTTTCATAACAATGTCAAGGCCGTCTAAAAGCCGTAAATCTAATTTAGCTCAAGATGCGACCACAAACTCTCATCAACAAGACTCCTCCCAACCATGGAGGAAATTCAATATCACACTTACAAGCGCCGCCGAGAAAAGCCTTTTCCGGACGCACATCAAACGCGAATTTAAACCAACAAAATTTTACCATCGACGCTCATGCACTGTATTGGGCATTGATGAAGATGTGCGTTTGTTGTGCGCACGAATTGGGTGGACTTCATTCTTAAACAAATCCGCTCCCACTTACCCCTCACTTGTATGTGAATTTTTAAGTACATTATCACGTGACACGGATGATGAGACGGGCGAGACCCTAATTCGTTTCCGTCTCTTCAATGCGGATTACGCTATGTCCTTTGAAGATTTAAATACTTGTTTTGGGTGGGATCCAAATTCCCCTACGGGAAAGGATTTAAACACTCTCGGCGATTTTAACTTAGAGAGGTTTTGGGCCCGCATTACATGTTCCCGAGACTACTTCGACCGGAGTCATGAGAAATCATCCTCCATTATCCATCTTGCGATGCGCTACGTGCATCGCATGATGGTATACGCGGTCTATGGCCGTTCCGAAGTAGGCGCGGCAAGTGAACATGAAATGCCGGCCCTTTGGTTGTGCACCCAAGAGCACCAAGATCCACCCCCTATAAACTTTGCCGAGCAATTTGTAGTTCGGATGATACAACACCGGGACGGCACTCCACACCGTTCCGGCATTGTTATGGGGGGCATGATTACACTTATTGCCCGTCATTTAGATCTTGGTCAAGAGCTTGCCACCCTCTCCCCTGTTTCATCAGATGTCTACCTAGACATCCGGCAATTGCGGGTGATGAATTTCATCCGCCAAGGTGGCAATGAAACCCGTCCCTACGTCCTTTTAGTAGGGTCGGAGAAAACCCCATGGTGTCGCCTTCCTAACCCATCTATCACCTCTCTTACGAGAAGCGCGCCCAATCCCTATTACATTGATAGAACCATTAGGGATCAAGGGCCGTAGGAACCCCAAGGAGGTGGTGATGATAGTCCACCTCCACGACACCCTCCCACCCGAGCCGGCCCCTCTTCTTCCCGCGCCGGCTCCTCCTCCGGCCAAGGTGACCCCTCTTTTGACATGTCTTCAATTGAGTCTCACCTAGCCAACCTCGCATTGTCCCAATCCCAAGGTTTTGGTCACCTCAATGATCAATACCAAAGGATGAGACAAGATATTGACACTCTCATGCTCCAACAAAATAAAATTTTTCATTATCATGTGGAGCAAGGTCTAGTTGAGCCATTTGTCAACTACCCCAACATGCCTCCCCAATATGGGCCGGTTCCGGGGTGGCACAATGGTCAACCGACCTACCCCTTTTGGCCCCCTCGTCCACCACCATATGACTACACGGTGTCGGGTGGGACAGATCCAAGGGGCGATCCTTCCTACCCTTTTGACGATCCTACATTTGACGGGGGTTGGTCCCCCCATGGTCCTCCCGCATCCCAACTACCGGGCGATGACCCCGTCGATGAGGATTAGGATCCTCATCATCTTTCCCCCGCCCTTCCCCTATGTCTATGCTTAGCACACCGAGGACGGTGTTTTGATAAGTTTGGGGGGGTTGCTTTCACTTGTTATTGAAAGGGTGGGGATGTTAAAAAAAAAAGGGGGTAGTGAATGACTAAGTGTCTAGAGGGTAGGTTTAATTTTTGGGGTGTACTTCATGAGGGTTAGAATTGCTTGATGTTTAGTGTTGATATTTGATGAGTGATGTTTGAGTTTGATGGTGTGTATATAAAAAAAAAAAAAAAAACGTATGAATCAAGGCAAACTTTTATTTTATTTTATTTCTTTTGCTCTTGAGTTGAGAATAATATCATTGAAACTCCACTATTTTGAATGCTTTTATTCCTAAGTGTTAGAAGTTCGCATGCTTTGAGATGTTTATGGTTGATTTTAGGATACTATTTTCTAAGGTAGTGGTTAGAACTTTTTGAGAGCACAAGACCTTAATTCACGGATTGTGGTATGATGGTGTTGCTCTCTCTAGTGAATTTGAAACCTAAAAGAGTAGTATTTGCTTGATAATCCCATGTGAGGACTTTCAAAAAGCCCCAATATTCATTTTGAGCGGCATGGATCCTCGACATTGCATACTTTTATCGAGACCTTGACTCCAATCTATCCAAGATCGTGACCGAGCCACTCTAGGGAAAGATAAAGGCGTTCTTTTCGGTGACTATTTTTTTTTATAGTTTTAGGCCCGTTATTTTCATTTCTTTTTCTTAGTTTTGTTTTTATTTGCAATTGCCCTTCCTCTTAACCCTTCGAGCCTTATCCTTTTCTTTGGTTACCTCAACACAAGCTAATTGCCTTCTTATTTTATTTTTCACCCTTGTAGTGAATAGTGAAGTTAGAGCGATTGTCTTGAGCAATATTTGAAAACGAAAAAAAAAAAGGGGAAAAAGAAATATGGTGAGATTCTTATGGTATAGTGGAAATTTTGTGTATATTTTCGAATAAATGCAATTGCATCTTCATAGAAAAAGCCGCCCAAAGTCAAAGAAGGCGGGGAAAATGAAAAAAAAAAAGAGAAAAAAAAAAGAAAAAAAAAAGAGAAAATCCAAAAATAATTCATTATTGTCATGTTTTTGAATAAGTTTGGGGGGGAACCTTATCCCTAAATGGTTGAGTATGATTTGTGATTTATAGTTATTTAGCTCTTTCGCTCCTACTAAGACTTCACTATTTTAGGATTGAGCACCACTATCCAAATTTATTCACACCCTTTATCCCTAGCCTACGTTACCACCTCAAAAAGTCCTTTTGACCTTAGAGGGTTGAGTCATTGTCGGTGGCGGAAGATTGGAATCAAGCCTATTGAGTGAGTGTGTCATGTCGAGATGTCGAGTAACCTTCTCCTATTCTATTTCTTGTTACATTTATCGGCTCCATTCTTCGAAGTTTAGAGAAGCTACTTTAAATGGCGAATTTGAAGCTAGTTGAGAGAACGCGGTATGTATGGTTGTAGAATTTGAGGAAGTGTGCTCTATCTAGTTCTCTATGCTTAGTGTATGGTATGTTTTAATCAACCTATGGACATCTTTAAGCATGCTTACTTTTAGTATCTAGAAATTCTTGCATCCATTTGTGTTTGCTCCTTTTCAAAAATCTCACTTAAGAGCACCTTTTTTTTTTATATATTTTCTTTTGGCTTTATTTGGCTTATTTATTTTTGGTTTGCCTTGCATTCTAAAATCTAGAGTTATGGGTCAAACTCTTAGAAAACCCTTACGAGAGCATTACTCGTCCTCATTGGCAACTTTGGGGTTTAAATGGCTTGTCACTTGCGCTAAAGGTGACCATGATTCCTACGAAAATGAGTTAGTGTATATGGTTTTCTTTTTGCTTTGTGTGTACTTAGTTTTAGCAACTTTGCCTTGCTATCCTCTTTGTATCATCTCTTTCCCTCTTAGATCCTTTTGGCACTTTGCTTGAGGACAAGCAAACATTCAAGTTTGGGGGAAGTTGATGAGTGAGATTTATCTCACTCCTAGGGTAGTTTTTTAGGATATTTTACTTGATTTATTTTGCATTTTAGTTCCTTTTTTTTCTTAATTTCACCTCTTTTTCTATCTAACTCTCTCTTAGCACGTGTGTACATGTATTTGCATCCCCCTCCCCTACTCTTCTATTTGATCTTTGATGTGTAGGAACTCAAGCTTCTACAAGCTAAGAGGGGAGCAAAAAAGGGAAGCAAGTGTTTGCCCGGGAAGCTCAAGGACGACCCGAGCAAAGACACCCGCCCGAGCTCTAGAAAATCCGCCCGAGCAAAGTCGCCCGCCCTGTCTATGTGACCGCCCGCTCGGGCTACATCGCCCGCCCGGGCTATGTGACCGCCCGCCCGGGCTCATCAGCAGCCAACATTCTGCCTCATGCCTGGATTTTTAACGCACGCCCGGGGTACCAGACCGGGCCCATCTACCCTGCACCGCCCGGGCCACCATGGAGCCCGCCCGGGGGACTCTAACTTACCCGCCCGGGCTCGTTTTAGCCCGCCCGGGCGACTGTTCGCTGGGCCTTTTCTTGATTTCTTTTCTTTTACGACTCGTGTAATTAAGGGGGTATAAATACTCCTCTACCCTATTTTAGAAAGGATCCCAGAATTTTTAGAACCCTAAGCTTACTTACTAGTGTAGGAGAGAGAAAACTTGGCTCAAGAGGTGTAATTTGTAGATTGAAAATCAATGAAAAAGTGACAATTTCTTTGAAGTTTCTTGTTTCCTTAGTAATCCTCTCAATCCTTTCTTCTTTTCTCATTGTTTTTATGCATTTCTACTTTGTTAGTTTCATGTTCTCATTACTTAATCTTCATGCTTAGTAGTTAATTTAGATTAAAGTTTCCATCTTTTCTTAGATTCTTCTTGTTTACTCACTAGATTTTATCTTGTTTTTGCTTTAAAGTCTTGATTTTTGCTTTTTGCTATTTTTAGATTGGTGATTTATTGCTAGTTTTTCCATGTTTAGGATGTTTGGTAGTATAATGGGTAGTGAGTAGTTCATTAACTAGGATTGGGAGTAGCCCAATCATTGTTTGCATCCTATTTTCATGGGTAGAGTTTATTGGGTTGATTATGCTTGGGATTTGTGCAATTTCAATCTTTAATGTTGATTGGTGACTTAGTTGATGTGAGCTCCATCACCTTTTGATCCTTTTGTTGCCCATTTAATGGTTTACTTTTATGTGGTTGACCTTCATGATCGATTGATTAGTTGCTACACATCACTTGTTGATTGGAATTAACTTGGGTTTGATTTCAATTCCTAACTTGGCCTAGTTAGGTGATAACACCTCGAGATATAGGTTTTGTTGCCATAATTAGGACTCTAAACTCCCTAACAACGATTTTAGAGGTGTTTAGGTTTGTTTATTCCCTTTGCATATCCCCAATACATGTCAACCCCCTTACCTCTATTTGGTTGTTGGATGTGAACTATGATTGTGGTGATTTCCCATTCCTAGTGTTTTTCCTAATTTGATTCCAATAGTTTTAATCACTTAGTTCAACCAAAACTTGACTATTTCTTCGACTTAACTTACTTGTAGCGACTCTACCTTGGTGAGACCTCCGATCCTTGTGGTTCGACCCTTACTTACCACTTGACTAGTTTAGGTGGATAGTTAGGTTTTTTATTTGACATTAGGGGAGTTAGTAACGACCTAGTTTTTTCCCTTGTTCAACACTTTGTGCTATACATAATCTGTGAAAGGTGTCTTATGACGTGTGTTTATATAACCTAGTATATATCTTATAAACCTCAGTATAAGCTAGAAATTTTCTTGCTATATATATGAAAGGACTATTCGGACTTGGACCATTGACAAGCTAGAATATTGTATTTGATGTGCATTTGCAATTTGCTTTGCTATTGAACTTCCGTGCAGATCAAACACGCATAAAAGTATAGGAATTCACAAGGTATAAACGGACATCCATAATCAATAATATATGTGTTTCCCCCCTCTTTCTTTAGGTGATTTTTATGGTGAAATATAAAAAGTCTCCACACTAAGTGGCAAAATATATAATCAACATATTTTAGGTGCTAAATGATAGTTCTGTTTGGGGAAGTATTTTAGCTACCTTAAATGATAAGGTGCTAACATATTTTAGGTGCTAAAATGATAGTTGTGTTTGGGGAGCACCTAAATTAAAATTTCAGGTGGTTAAAATGACGTAAATGATAAGTTAAAATTTTTACCTTTTCAAAATCAGGTGACTGAAATTTTGGAAAATCTTTTCAAAATTTTGACAACAACTAATTTTGCCAAAATAATTTATCAACTTAATCAACTAACTTTGCCAAACATTTAAAGTAATCAGTTACCTTATCAGTTCCAGCACCTTATCAGTTTCAGCATTATCTTATCAGTTTCAGTTAACTTATTAGTTTCAGTTTATTTTCAGCTAGTATTGCCAAACAGAGCCAATATCAATGACAAAAACGATCTGTTGGCAAAGTTGAATAAATTTGTTATTGAGAAATAGAGAATTATTAACTGAAGTAAAATTCAATTTTCATTAGTAAATTAGGGCTAGACTAGAGCTATCCGCTATAGCATGTGGTTCTATCGAAAGTTAGAAACTACACGGTTACACTTAGCTACTAGGGTGCGAAATGTTAGAGGACCTATACTTTGCGGAGGTGTCAATTAGTAGACACAATAGCTTAAACAAATTTTTAGAGGTTGGTATCAAAAAATTTGCTTTATTAATGTTTTGGCCAAGATCCATTACAATAAATAAATAACTTGGTACATTAGTAAAGAATGGAGGGTGACGGTTCTAGGTGTTGTGAAGCCCCGAAATCAACAGCACATTTGATGTTTCTTTGCAGGGACATCAGAATTCTTTGGTGCATCTCGCCCTTGAGACTAGAAGTGAAGGAGTGGCAGGGGAGTTTTGTGGAATAGTGCAAAGTGAATGCGAGGAAATTCAATGATGCTTGAGCGTGGGAAGTCATGTTGATGTTCCTTTAGTAAGTGTGGAACTTGAGAAACTTATGGGTGTTTGAAAAGAGGAAATTTGACCCCATCCTTGTTTGTGATAAGACTATGCATTTTCTTGATGATGTCCAAGCTGCCAGGGATTGTGAAAAGGAGGCTCCTGAAGTTCTCAGCCTAAGTATGAACAATATGCAATGGTTTCCTCCTATGGAAGCAGTGGCGGATCCAGAATAACATATTAGCGGGTGCAAAATATTTTTTTCCATCATTTTAGTAGGTGTAAATGGTCCAATTTTTCATAAATAAAACTAATTTTGTAACAGAAAGATACTACAAAATAAGATTTAAGTGTGGTCAAATGACCCCACACCCCACACCTCAAAGGGTAGCTCCGCCCTGTATGGAAGGCCTCACTAAACTGAATGTGGATGTTGCAGTGACAAAGGCGGCGAGTGTGGGGAAGGGTATGGTGGTGAGAGATAGAGAGGGTGATGTGCTTATGATTGTGGGATGTAAGGGAAAGAACGTTGATAATACAACCCAAGCTGAAGCATCAACTATGCTCTTCGGTCTCTAGCTCGCCCATGATGCGGGTTACCGAAGGATTGAAGCTGAAAGTGATTCCCTTGTGCTGACGAATCTCCTCACCAAAGACGTGCGAGTGCTCACCTCTACTCAAGTTATAGTTAATGATATTAGGGCTTTGGCTGTTTCTTTTGATGTTTGTGAGTTAAATTTCAGTAGAAGGTCTTGTAATAAAGTAGCTCATGCCATGGCTAAGGCTTTTCTCTCATTCGGGGAAGTGTTAGTGTGGATGGAGGATTGTCCTTTGGATGTTCTTCCACTTTAGTGTGGATGAAGGATTGTCCTTTGGATGTTCTTCCGCTTGTTTTAGCGGATTAGAATGAACTTGATTGCTCGGTTTTCTCGTCAAAAAAAAAAAAAATGGAGGGTGTATATGTATCTACGCGCCCTTGATATAGATAAATTATAGAGCATAATGTATAAATGAGTACAAGAGTGCAATCTTACCAATTAGTGTTTAATAATTTAAACAACAAATGTATATTATGCTTTCATGCTTATTACATATTTGCATCCTTATTACACTTACAAAAAAAAATATCACTTACAAATAAAATAAATGACGTCAATAATAGTCCCTAATTAACAAGGTGACTAAATACATGAAATAATGGACAAGTCTATATATATAAACTTTAATTAATTTAATTGAAATCCTTGTTTTTTCCTCTAGTGTATATGCAAAGTTAAATTTTAGCTTAGTTAATTTTTTTTAGTATTTCTATAGTTATTATGCTGAGATGTAAGATCTATCCATTCATTTACGTGCACAATTAGGAGTGTAACATTTCTTATTTGGCCCTGATGAAGGAGATGCTCGTTTAGCACTCTTGGCTTCTAAGAAAAGTTTAGCCTCCTCTTGTATTTCCTTGCTTTCAACGTGTTGAACAACTTCTTGATTATAAAAGCTCTTTTGTAACTCCCTGCAACTTCCCTGCTGCATTAGAGCATTAAAACTCAGAAACAAAAGCAAGATTATTAAAGGTTTAGTTGATTTGAAAAGGGTGTTCATTTTGTAATTGGATATATACTGAATTTCTATGTGTGTATGTTTATCTATAGGCACTTTAAAAACTTAGAAAGAAAAGGTATCGTTTTGGTAATGTATATAATAAAATAAACACTTTGGGTTATAATTCACAAAAGGCATGTAATGTGTGTTTATATAGGCCTAGTTTCTTATGAACTGACCTTATGAGTTAGAAATATTCTTGCTATATGATTTGACTATAAGAATTAAGACTGTTATCTTGAGTAGGACTATTGACGTCTTAGCTAGAGATATGTATTTGGTGTGTATTAGAAATCTGATTTATTATTGAACGAGAATAGGTAAAAGGATTACATTTTTCATGTATTAGATAAACCACGCAAACACGATAGAAATTCACATCACCTCAGAAGAAAACGAATTCAGATTAAATTGCATACTTTATGATGCTTAAAACTTTTAATTTTTCTTGATTTTTTCTTGACTGGCGAAACTTTTGACTTAAATATATATACTTATAAGAATGGACCACAATTCTTAAGCATGTGCTAAGCTAGTCTTGAATATTACGGCTATTAATTCCCGTCCGTATGGAAATTCCCGTCCGTATGGAACGTACCTCAAATTATGATATTCTTACCTAATTTGTTTATTTCATGTACCCTTTCAGCGGCCGTCTAAATCAAGGTTTTGCTCATATGTTTTTACTTGCACATCAACATTTTAATTGAGTCTGAGTATATTGATCCAGAGTTCCTGCATTGACCATGTCATAGATTTTGCTGGGTTTTAAACGTCACTTGTCTTGCACATGACATGGTAAATGCCGGATCTTTGATCAATGAGCGGTACTCGGCATAATGTTTGTTCTCGCAAAAAAAAATTGTATAAGGTTTGTTTTCGCAAAAAATTATATAGGGTGGTTTCTCACACATTTCATGATTTATAAGGTGGTATTGGACAAAAAAATCCTTAAAAATAATAGTGTCTTTTTGGTGAGATTTGCTATGGAATATACTTGAACCGATTAAAACGCATACAAATGGAGTATATAATTCATCACCCATATACAAACAATACAACTATATATACAAGGAACGTACAACATAAGTTTTTTTTTTACTTAGTACTTCATGTAAAATAAATTTAAGAACATGATAGGAGTAGAGTCGTTTCTTATAAGAAGTACAAAAAATTATTTTCATTTACTTTCTTCTTTTTCCTTTTAATAAGCGAGTTGAAAACAAGTCATACATAAAATGTAGACATGGAAGGTTTGATTATTGTGCTACTTAGTGGGAAGACTTTTTTTTTATATTTGACCATAAAAATCACCTCAAGAAGGGGGGGAGAAACACATAAATTATTGATTAAGGATGTCAGTCTAAACCTTATGAATTCCTATACTTTTATGCGTGTTTGATCTGCATGGAACAATAGCAAATTGCAAATGCACACCAAATACAATATTCTTGCTTGTCAATGGTCCAAGTCCCGATAGTTCTTTCATATAGCAAGAAAATTTCTAGCTTATACTGAGGTTTATAAGATATATACTAGGTTATATAAACACACATCATAAGACACCTTTCACAGATTATGCATAGCACAAAGTGTTAATTTTATTACCAACATAAAAAAAAGCCACAAGGTTTTTATCTTTTCCTTAGTTATTTTAACAGCCAATACATCAACATAGACATATAAGAATACATTATATATCCAAATCCAACGACCAACAAAATGAACATTCTCCTCAACTTAACTAAACCTTTGATGATCTTGGTTTTGTTGTTAAGTTTTAACATTCGATGCAGCACGGAAATGGTAGGGGTGTTACGAGAAGAGCTTTCTCAATCATGAGGGTATTCATCATGATGAAACCAAGGGGATACAAGAAGAGGCTAAAGATTTCTTAGAAGTTAAGAGTGTTGAACGTCAATCACTTTCAAGCATCCGGGCCAAATAAGAAATGTTTCACTCCAATTTGTGCACGTAAATGAGTCAATATTATTCTCATCTAAACTATAGAAGTACTTTAATATTCATCAACTAAGATTAAACTAAGTAAGCCAAGAAAAAAAGGTTTTAATTCAATTTAATTAATTCTTTTTATACGCCCATCTATATATGTACTTGATTACCTTGTATATTTTGAATTATTGATGTAAAGAGGATTCATCTTATATGAAATATAATAAGGATGTAAGCATCAAATAATATAATTATTTATCATTTAGATTATAAAATACAAATAATAGATGCTCACTTCTGATCAATTTTCATGCTCTCTAATCTTATTTATATCAAAGGGATCAGCTACTAGCTAGTAGGTATTGAGCACGCATCTTAACACCAAATCCATCCTATAAGCCAGTTGGAACGAAAAAGGTTAAATGTTGTCAACTTGTCAATAGACCAACTCAATTAAAAGTTTAAGTTGATAGTTAAAGCCTTATGAATAGTTTTATATTCTATCAGATATCTAATAGTTAAATATCTAAAAAAGAAGCTGAGAAAGTAATGGTGCCTACTCCAGGTGAAATTTCAAGAATACTGAATACTGAACTATCAACATGCGGTAGGTGAACACATTTTTTATGCTTAGTACTAGATAGAGGTGTCAATTCAGTTCAACAGGTTCGGTTTTGGTTCTATCCAAACAGTTCGGTTCATATCGGTTCGCTTTACAACAGCTTAAAATTATTAATAGTTCGGTTAACAAACTTTTAAGTTCGTTTAATTCAGTTATTTTTCTTTCCGGGTTTGATTCGGTTCGATTGCGGTTTAAACCGGTTTTATCCGAGCAGTTAAACCAACCAATGGTTGAAGTAGTTAAAACACGTTGCGCTTATTTTCGTTTCGTTTCAGTTTATTTTAGTGATTGACGAAAATCACATAAGTTCGACAATAATCGCATTGGTTCGGGTAGAAAGTTAGTCACATTCTTGTATTTGTCCGATATAACTGGAACTTCATGTCGGGTTTTGGCCAACTGTTTTTCAGGTTCGGTTAAAATTAACGTGGCAAATAAGTGTAGTCTGACACTTGCATTGAAAAAACCGATTGGGTTGTACTTCACAAAAAAGTGTATGAAAGTGACATCGATATATGTGTACAAGACTGGTATATTCGACAATTTGGAATAAGACAATTTTATATAAGTCGATATTCAAACTTTTAGTTTTATGCAAATTACATCATGTTTGGTTAAAAAGGACGTCTCATATCAGTATAAATTTTTATAAACATCCTCGAAAGACGAGTTAGACATTTTTTAAAAAGTCGATTAGATCAATGTCTTACTCTTGCTATATTAGATCAATGGATTAATATAACTATACTAGTCATTAAGCTCTATGCATTTAAAAACTGAAAATATATAATCGACTTAAAATAAGTTAATAGTGGATTAGTTCAAGGTATCTATGTGAATTGATAAGTTAAATCAAGATAGCAATACTCCATTTAAATTAATCGTCAACAAGTTATATTCAATTTGAAACTCATGTATCTTAGCCAAACTGAAAGAAATTGATGTTACATTAGATGAATGTATCAACATAAGTCGGTAAAGTAATTGAAACTCAAAACATTTACTTAAATTGAAACATGTTGTTATTGGAATGAGTGTATCAATGTAAGTCGATAAACTAATTCAAGATAATAACAGTACTCTACTTAAGTTAATCATCTTTAAGTTGAATTGATTTCGGAACCGAAAGCATATAATTAAGTTGCAACAAATGTAGAACAATGTAACTCAGTAGATTGGTTCGATATAACCTTTCATGTCATGGTTTTATGTACGACTTGAATTCAACCAACTTATTAAAAGGTGATGAAGAGACAGTAAGTTAGATAGCCCTTCTAACTAGGCCATAAGAACTATATTCTTACTGTGTTGTTCAATTTACTATACGTGAGTACGATGTAAAATTCTCATATTGTTTTGTATATAGTTGTATTGTTTGTATATGGGTGATAAAAATGCATATATTCTATTTGTGTGTAAATCAATTCGAGTCTATTTCATAGCAACTCCGGTCTCCGGCCATTAAAAAACACTGTCATGAAAATAAAATAAGTTACTTTCCTAGCTATTATGATGTTTCCGTAAAAGCATATTGGCCAGAACTTGATTTTTGACTGGGCTTCGAAATGGAACATATTTTTATAGATAAGGAGAAACTATGACAAGTTGAGGAGAATAAAGGGAATTCTAATTTGTCCAAGGTGAGAATTGATCCCAATATCTCTTGGAACCAGGAGAGAACCTCTAGCTACTAGACTATCCTTCACTCTCACATCAAAAGAGAACATGAAAGAAACAAAAGATTAGAATATCATAATTTGAAGATTAGAATATCATAATTTGAGTTATGTTCCATACAAAAGAGAATTAAAAGCCGTGTAGTTTAAGACTAAGTTAGCACATTCTTTTTTTTTTTTTATAAAGGTAGACTAAGTTAGCACATGCCTAAGTTAGCAATGGTCCATTCTTGTAACTTGTAAATTGTAATAAAGTTTGGCCGGTCAAAAAAAAAAAAAAAAAAAAAAAACCAAGAGTTTCAAGCATCATAGAAAGTGCCGAACATTCAAGAAATGTGCCGTTTGCAAAAAGCCATGAAAATATACAGTTCACTTTTGTTAAATCACTATGAAACATTAAACTGTTGCTAATTAATCCTCCAAACAATAAAAGGCCAAAATTTATTGAGATTGATGGAAAGAGTAAATTATTTTAGAATTTCTCATAATTGTTCTGGGGGTTAATTAACGAGGTTCTTTAGGTCTGATAGTCATATTACTAAGTGTATATAATCTATCTGTTACAGAGTAAAGGGGTACACGATGCAACTTTATAAACAAGAGAGTAACTAGTGCGAATTTCATATAACTTTAGTAATATCTCATGAAATTTCATAAGTTTATAATATCAATATATTCAAAATGTCTAAAATGTTTGATCTTTTGTAAAAAGTGACTAGATGCTATAACCTAAATTCTAATATAGCATATCAAATATTTTTCAAACTTTTGAATTATATAATATTGAATTGACGTAGATTAACCTAATTAAGCTTGATTAGGTTGTCGTTATTATTACTTTGATAAGAGTTTCATTTGATAGACATCGTACTTAATTAGAAGTATATGTTTGAGATTTTATTTTGTTTATGCATTACATGCTTCCGCTATATATTCTAAACAAAATTTAATATGTGCTTAGGTAAATGATAAACTTTATCATGCAAACAAAAAGAGAGACAAGTGTATAAATTGAATACCTCAAAAGATGCATTCACATTATAAATACGTATTGGCGAAGAGGAAAATTAGGCAAAATTTTCTTATACAAGAATAATTCATAAAGTGGTGTCGGAGTCATCACATGATGATTTGACGTGTCTATTTTATTATAATCGAGTATAATAATACTTAAAATATGCTAACTTAATTAGTAAATGACAGGCTAAAGTCGTATCACCTTATCAAAAATAACCTAAGGTCCACTAACAAGTAGTCAGGGAAGTCAGGATCGAATCCACAGGGAGAAAGTTATATTATTGTATCCGAATTCTAATATTATACTAACTAAATCAGTTGAAAACGGGTGTGTGACTAAACTAATAGACAAATGATAGAACTAAATATGAAGGTAAGAATCAATTAATAAAGAACTAGGACTATGGATCACTATGCATACAATTCGGGAAATCAGAGATGAATAATATATAACTACCCAATAAGTCAATTTATCTAGGGCACATGTAATGTCTCTCGAACATTACCTCCCTCAAAGATCACTTAGCCGCTCTCGCATGGTCAAGGATCACTATGCCTAATGATTGAAAGCCTATACGAAATCTCTCCTCTCGAAGCAGATTCAATATTGGGATAATAGAAATACAAATCAGGCCTAATTCATAAATCTAGTATGAACGATTCAATCACAGGAAACAATTGAAATAAAGGGGTAATTATATTAATCTATTAATCCCTCATTGCATACATAGATCCCCACAATCCTAGAAATAAAACTACTCACTCATGTTTGAGAATCCAATAACAAATTCCATATAAAAATCCATACTTTGAACTATTGCAAATAACTAAGAAATTACTCTAATCAATAATAGAGGAAGCAAACAATAATGGAGAAAACAAGGAAGAAGATTACCAAATTAAAGAACTATATTGAACTTGCGAATAATCCAAAGGTTTGATCTTGAATCACAATGAAAAGTAATAAAAACTAGGGTTCTTGAGAGAATCTATGAGAAATTAAGAGCTAAAACAAAGATGAATCCAATATTCTCTAATTTTCCTATTTATACTAAGTAGCCCGAAAATCATTAAATGGGCGTGCGGAAGAGAAGCCCGATCGGGCCAAGTCAGCCCGATCAAATCGGGTTAAAATCAGCAACAGAAATCCAAAACTAGGTCTCGCCCGATTCAATCGGGCCGACACGCCCGATGGGATCGGGCTGCACACCAACTCTGAGCATCCAGCGCACAACACCGCCAAGAACGCTCGATGAAATCGGGCCGGACCGCCCGATCGGGCTTGACAACGAACTTACGAACGGGCAACGTCGCCCGATCGGGCCCGCAACAATACTTGTTTCTAATGGCGATGAACGCCCGATGTCATCGGGCTAAGGTCCGATTCCTCCTTCCTTGGCTTCAGACGCCAAGGCTTCACTCCTTATTTTGTCCAAGGCCTCGAAAAGTATTCTCGGGACCCCCGAACTCATCATATATGTCTTCGAACCTCTCCAGTCCAGTGCAATGGTCAGATAGTGGTAGAAAATAGGGAGATAGCTCCCTAAAACCTGCAATCAGACACAGGACAGAAAAACTACAACTCGATGGAGAAAGTTAGCATAAAATGGCTCCTAAGAGCACCATTGATACACATTTTAGCTCAAATATAGGGGGAAAAACACTATATAAAACCATAACATCAGTAAACATAAATATAATACTCCCATAAATTAAATCATGCATATACACCATAAAAGTTTTGATAAGTAGTAACCGTCAATTTTTTGTGTTAGAAATACCCTAAACTAGGGTTGGTGCAAGTACAATCCTTATACCCGACTATAAAAAAAAATGTTTGCGTTAAAATCAACTTCTAAAACCTATATATGTTTCCATTCACGTATACTAAGAAAAAATTAGTATATAAAGATCATACACCTCACTCAAAAACCCACCAACTTCCCACCAAGGGAAGGAAAAATCACTAGTGTTATTCACACTCTTCAACAAATATTATGTTGAATGTACTCAACAAAAGAAAAAGAGAATTCCTTCGCCCTAATTAAGCCCTTGGCAAAACTTTATCACCCTTCACAGTAGAATTACTTGAAGGCTCAAAATGGATGGCATTCTCAGACCGGAAGGCTAGCGGCGTCATCATCTGATTGTTAGCCACCTTATCGCGCCGCTTGCCAACACCGCTGGAATCCACCTCCATGGCGCAACGACACTTGCCGCGACTCTTGGGGATGTGAGTACATGGGCTAGCATTTGAAGGCGGTACTGGATCCTTAGGCAATGACACAAATAACATCTCCTTTTGCTCTTCTTTCAATGGCCTCACTGCTTCAATCGCATCAAACCTCGTTGCCAATAATATGAACATTATTGTAAGCATTATAACATTATATATGGAGGAACGTAAACTGGTAACTTGGAAGAATAGTGCCTTGAAGGTGCTTGATAAAATGCGTAAAAGGGGAGGTCTGCGTCTCGCCCGGTCGGGCCCGCAAGGAAACTGGGAGAAGGAAAATACCGCCCAATCGGGCGGATTTCTCCCGACCCGGTCGGGAGGGTCAACGGTGTTTGCGGGAGACGCGTTTTCTAGCGGGGGTTATAAATAGATTATTAACCTAATCGTGTTAGACTGCGAATTTAGTCTAATTCTCTCTGTAATCTGGTTTTCCTCACATAATAAAATATTCTCTCTCTCCGCCAATGGGCGTAGCCAAATTGGTGAACCACGTAAATCTCGTTGTCCGATTTTCATTGTTTTGCATTCATTATTTGTTTCCCTCTCACGTCTGTCATAACAAATTGGTATCAAGAGCTTGGTGTTCGATCCGTGTGAGAAAGATGTCCGGGGATGAATGTGAAAATTGATATATTCACCTGGGAGAAACAGTTTCGATGCCGTGGCAAATCAAGATGCGAGCTTTACTGAAGCAACAAGGGTTGTGGGCACCATTGGCAAATAAGTCATCGGATTCAGAAACCGCTGAGTTGGCCGTTTTGGAGGAGAAGGCGCGTTCAACAATTATGTTATGTCTTTCTGATGACATATCTACTGAAGTTGCGGAGCAGGAAACTGCTGCTGGTCTGTGGTTGAAGTTAGAGAGTTTATACATGACGAAATCTCTAACCAACAAGTTGCTTTTGAAGCAACGTCTGCTCACTGCGTATGCGAAAAGGTATGTCTCTGAGGGATCATCTAGATAAATTGAACACTATCTTGCTAGATCTTCGTAATATTGATGTTAAAGTAGATGACGAGGATCTTTGCTTTAATTCTCGTTAGTATGTTTGCCTTTATCGTATGAGAATTTTGTGGATTCTTTTATTGTTGGGAAATATAGTCTGTCATTAGAAAAAGTAAGATCTGCTCTTCATACTAGAGAAGTCCGTCATCAGGCATCTGGTTCTAGTACAGAAAATCAGACATCTGGATTAGTTGTCACTGGGGGTAAGGGACTTGGAAAATCTGGTAAAAAGAAATCGAACCATAAAAATTCGAATTATAAGGGTCCTAAACCTAATGATGTCTGTAATTACTGTAAAGAGAAGGGGCATTGGAAAAATGAGCGTCCCAAGAAAAAGAAGCAATAGGACAAGAATGAAGGTTTTTTGCTCTGGCGAAAACCGATGGTAATTCTGAGGAAGATCTGACCCTAGTTGTTAATAACCGAGTCACATTATAGGGATGTGTGGGTTCTTGATTCCGGGACATCGTATCATATTAGTCCATGCAGGGAGTGGTTTTCAACTTATGAGCTAATAGATGGGGGCAATGTTTCTATGGCTAATAGTGCTGCCTACAAAGTAGTTGGAATAGGCTCCATCAGATTGATGACTCATGATGGTACATTCTATACCTTGAATGAAGTTAGGCATGTTCCACTGATGACAAAGAATCTGATATCTTTGAGTCTTCTTGACAGTAGAGGTTTCAGTTTTCAAGGTGAAGGTGGAGTTATGAATGTCTACAAGGGTTCGAAGGTAGTTACGAAAGGTAATAAAAAGGGTACCTTATATTTTCTTCAAGGTTCTACTTGTGACGGTTCCGCTGTTGTTGTTGCATCATCCGAGGTTCCCAAGGAGGATATGACCAAGTTGTGGCATAGGAGGCTTGAGCATATGGGTGAAAGGGGGATGCAAATTCTGTCGAAAAGGGATCTTCTTTGTGGGCACAAGGTGCAGGATCTAGAATTCTGTGAGCATTGTGTATTTGGGAAGCTTCATCGCAAGCAAGTTTCCAAAGGTCGTGCATACTACAAAGGGCACACTTGATTATATTCACTCTGATTGTTAGGGTCCTTCCCGAGTTGAGTCTATTGGAGGTCACAGGTATTTTGTGTCAATGATCGATGATTATTCAAGGATGACTTGGGTAATTATGATGAAGCATAAAAGTGAGGCTTTCGTGAACTTCAAGCAGCGGAAGGCTTTGGTGGAAAATCAAGTTGGAAGGAAGATGAAAAGCTCGCGAACCGATAATGGTCTGAAATTTTGTTGGTCTGAGTTTAATGAGTTCTGCAAGAATGAAGGGATTGCACGCCATCATACTGTCAAGAATCCTCCACAATAGAACGGGGTAGCAGAACGCATGAATCAGACACTGTTGGAGAGAGCGAGGTGCATGCTCTCTAATGCTGGGTTACCTAGAAGATTTTGGGTAGAAGCTGTAAGTACAGCTTGCTATCTGATCAACCGTGGACCTCACACTGGTATTGACTGTAAAACACCTTATGAGGTGTGGACTGGTAAGCCTGCAGATTATTCTTTGTTGAGAGTTTTTGGTTCTACTGTTTATTATCATGTAAGTGAGGGTAAATTAGAACCTAGAGCTAAGAAGGTTGTATTTGTGGGTTTTGGGAGTGGAGTTAAGGGTTATAGAATCTGGTCACCTTCTGAGAGTCGAGTTATACTTAGTAGAAGTGTAATATTTGATGAAAATTCTATGCTTAACACCACTGTGAAGTCTATGGTGGTGTCTGTTGGTAGTAATGTTGATAATCAGGTAGAGCTGGAAGTCACTCATGATGAGAGTGAATTACAGCACCAAGGTGGAGAAGATCAACATGGTGCTACTGAATCTGAATCTTCTAGTCATCAATCTGCCTCATCTGATGCACATCGAACTAGTATAGCACTTGATAGAGCTAGAAGAGTTGGTGTGGGACCTCCTAGGAGGTATGGTTTTGAGGACATGGTTGCTTATGCACTGCAGGTTGCTGAGGAGGTGGAGGTAGATACTCATGAACCATCCACCTACAAAGAAGTTGTCTTAGGTAGTGAGTCTGCTCAATGGCTTGCTGCTATGGGAGATGAAATGGAATCTCTGGATAAGAATCAGATTTGCGAGCTAGTCAAGCGTCCTAAGAAGAGAAAAATTGTCACCTGCAAATGGGTTTTCAAGAAGAAGGAAGGGACCTCACCTTATGAGGGGGTCAAGTATAAAGCTCGGGTTGTTGCAAGAGGGTTCACTCAAAGGGAAGGGGTTGACTATAATGAGATTTTCTCACCAGTGGTTAGACACACTTCCATCAGGGTGCTACTAGCAATAGTTGCACATCAGGATCTTGAACTTGAGCAACTATATGTGAAAACAACTTTCCTACATGGGGAGTTGGAAGAAGAGATTTATATGACTCGGCCATATGGGTTTCATGTTCCTGATAAAGAAGATTATGTTTGCAGACGAATAAGTCCTTGTATGGGCTAAAGCAGTCTCCTAAGCAGCGGTATAAAAGGTTTGACAGCTATATGATTGAACCGGGCTACAACAGAGTTCGTATGATGGTTGTGTGTATCACATGACTAGTTTGGGTGATGAATATGGATTTATTTGGTCTTGTATGTAGATGATATGCTTATAGACTTGCAAAGTACAAGTCCGATATTCGAAGGTTGAAGGGTCTTCTCATTCTTGAGTTTGAGATGAAGGATTTGGGTGCTTTGCGAAAAGATTTTGGGGATGGGGATTTATAGGGAAAGAGATCGGAGGAAGCTTTTCTTGTCACGAAAAGGCTACATTCGAAGATTTTGTCAAGGTTTGGCATGTCAACACTAAGCCTATAGATACTCCAAGTGCCTCCAATAATCATTTGTCTCGTGGCTTTTGCACCCAATTCTGCTGAGGAGAAGGAGTACATGAGTAGGGTTCCCTATGCTAGTGTAGTAGGGAGTTTGATGTATGCTATGGTCTGCACTAGGCAGGATCTTGCACATGCGATCGGTGTTGTTAGTAGGTTCATGGGTGATCCCGGTAAGGAGCATTGGCGGGCGATCAAGAGGATATTTCGTTACCTTCGAGGTACGTCGATGTTGGTCTCATTTATGGGAATGATACTCAGTGTTTAGTTACTGGTTATTTTGACTCTGATTATGCTGGAGATGTAGACAGTAGAAGGTCTATGACTGGTTATGTATTTACTCTTGGTGGCTCTCACTGTTAGTTGGAAGGCAACTTTGCAGGCTACGATTACTTTGTCTACTACCGAAGCGAGTACATGGCATTGACAAACAATGCTAAAGAGGGAATATGGTTAAAGGGGCTAGTCAGTGATCTTGGTTTGCATCACGATCAGGCCATTGTGTATTGTGACAGTTTGAATGCAATATGCTTAACCAAGGATCAAGTCCATCATGAGAGGACTAAGCACATTGATGTGAGATATCATTTTCTGAGGAGTGAGAAGAGGGTTAAGGTGAAGAAGGTAGGTACTGCTGATAATCCTGCTGATATGTTCACTAAACCTGTTCCACAGAGTAAGTTTCAACATTGTTTGAACTTGCTCAATGTTCGTGATTGTTAACTGCCCTTTGGGGCAAGTCTGGGGCCTTTTAGAGGCTAATCTGGTGTCCTTAAGGGACAAATCTGGTATGGTTGTCTTTCGTGGCAAATCAGGTTGCAGGGAGATTCTGGGCGTTGTAATCAATTCATCTTTTTTCTGGCTTATTGTGAGAGGATTCAAGTCAAGGTGGAGATTTGGAAGAATAGTGCCTTGAATAGTGCCTTGAAGGTGTTTGATAAAATGCGTAAAAGGGGAGGTCAGCGTCTCGCCCGATCGGGCCCGCAAGGAAACTAGGAGAAGGAAAATACCGCCCGGTCGGGCGGGTCGGCAGTTTTTGCGGGAGATGCGTTTTCTGGCGTGGTTTATAAATAGATTATGAACCTAATCGTTTTAGACTGCGAATTTAGTCTAATTCTCTCTGTAATCTGGTTTTCCTCACATAATAAAATATTCTCTCTCTCTGCCCGTGTACGTAGCCAAATTAGTGAACCACGTAAATCTGTTGTCTGATTTTCATTGTTTTGCATTCATTATTTGTTTCTCTCTCACGTCTGTCATAACATAACTAAATTGATACACTTAACTGACAACCATGGCGTGAGAAGATCATTGCCCTAAAGTTGAATTTGAAAACGGTCACATAATGAGAAGTTTAATGGCCATAAATCAGGAGAGAGTTTAGGGGAGAAAACGGCATTAAGAGAGAGATTAGGGGAAAAACGGTAACTTAAGACTGATAAAAAACGGTCATAAAATGCCAACATATTTCTGACCCAAAACTATATCTAAGTTAAAGCCCATGGGCCATGGCCCATGGCCCTAGCTCGGTCCGGGAGGGCGGCAGCGCGCGTGTGGCAACCACACATCACCACAAACCAACTAAAATCCTCATTGCTACTTAACTCAAAGGGTAGAGGAAGAGTAATGGTTATAAACCTTACTCTTCCCTTATATTCTTTCAATGTGGGACAAAAGGAAAAATTGACTCTTTATATTCTTTTGAAGCAAATTGAGAGTGTGAAGAATGTGTGGGAAAATCAAAATATAAGAGTTATGAGTTTCTTCCTTGGTTTATCTTAGAAATAATGGTTGGATATATGCAAGTAAGTATAGTTGATGTAGTTATGGATTATATATATAATGCATGGCATGATACTATAATATAAATGGGAATAGGTGGGCATTGACTTCTATACGTTTTATTGTAGGAAGTGGTTGACTGAAGTTTACAAGGAGGGTGCTTGAATTGAAAGAATTGAAGTGGAATAAATCAAAAGTATGACGCACACGGTTAGACTGAATAATCCTACATAAAAAGCAAAAAGTTGTGTGCTTTAATTTTTATTTTTATTTTTATAAGGAGAGAAAACTAGGAGGTGTCTACACAAGAGACACTCCCTAAAACACCCCGAAGGGTGGTTACAATAAGCATCAAGTACAGAAATAACGAAGAAAAAAGGAGCACTTAGGAACTCGAGTAGATGATCCGCCGCGGCACCACACCATCACCCCAGCCCAAATCGAGTTGAACCCTTCTCGAGGGCAAAGACAAACACCACCGAAAATGAATAAGCTCCCAAATCTTCACTAGGGAAGCACAATTACTTGAGGCCACACCAAGCAAAACCAACCGTAAAACTAAACATTTAGAAAAAACAAAAACTAAAAAGACAAGAACATAAATAAAAAACGAAGCAAGACCACGATAAAAAATCGAGGCCGAGGAAGCGAGCATGGCGTGGAGATCCCACCGGCGGGAAAGCGGGAGAGAGGGCGAGAGCCAAAGCACCAAGAAGAGCTCGAAATCCGCAACCCATCGCAAACCCTAACCCTGGTATCGACGAAACAAACCACTACCACCACCGCGGCCCTAGCGAAACCTGGACTTCGGAGACATCAACACTCACACCGCGAGCAACCAATCCCAAGTTGACTAAAACCGATCCACCGCGAACAAAATGGAACGAAAACATCAGCGATGAGAAACGAAACATCGCAACTAACAGATTAGGGGCTAGAGAGAGAAAGTCCGACTGAGGACAGAGAAATTTGACTAAAATGAAACTAACTAAGCCATAGCAATAGCTAGAACTAGGGAGAAAATAAAGAAAGAGAAGGCTAGGATTTCAATTTCTAGGAAATTGATTTGGGGCTTTTTTAGGGTTTCTTTATTAAAATGAATTTCCGGGAGAAGGCGGGACCTCTGTCACATCTCTCTAGAAATCCCCCGTGGACATATACATATTGCAAGTACTAAGTAAGTTGTGTGCTTTAATGTCCATACCTAAATATTATGTTTTTTATCATCAGTATATATTTTAGACCTAAATAAATTTTTTTTTTCATCAATAACGTGATTTTCACCAACTTTTGGCCGGTGAAAATTCTAACAGCATTTTGTGCAAGAATACAGTTGTAAAGCGCGACAGTGTTTTAACCAGTACAAATGCGTATAGTACGGATTAAAAGGTGTAATATGGACATATTAAGTTCTTACCTGGTCGGTGGATGTAGGCTTGGTCCCGGTTGGTCACGGGACCAACTATTATTTAAAAAAAATTATTAAAGTCTGCACTTCATCCCTTTCATGCAATTAAGAAAAAAAGCATAGATACTCGAAATGGAAGAAATTAATTCATGAAGGGGTGGGTTTGTTGCTGGAGAAAGAATTTTTGTGTTCGTATGGTGCAGGCAGCCATGCAATATGCATGTAAGAGAGAGAAGAAGAAGATGAAGTGTGAGAGTCTCTGTTGTCTTTATTTCCTTTTGTTCATTCATCTTTTTTCTACTTTTTCTTTAATAAATGAAAGAGAATGATAATGGACTAAACTCTTGACAAGACTAGAGTTTCAAGGTTTTGATCCTCACGTGCCCTCAACTACAGTGGCAATTTATCTCCTCCAACATAACGTTTGGTCATTTTCCTTATTAAACTATTTTTTTTTTCTATTTGTTAATTGGTTGCTTTTACAAAAATGATGAAAGCTTATGCTAAATGGACTAGTTGACACTAATGTTAGCTTCATAATAGAGTTTTCCATTTGCTTCATTGTGGTATTACACTAGTACTTAGTAGTTATATAAGATTATGAAGGTTGATAGTTTCATTTCATATAAGGTTAGACAAACAATATTTTTTCAATAGGTGCCTAAAACTTTTTATATTGATATGATTTTAAAGTTAACTTGGGATGTTCATAACAATATCAATATGTTAGTTTAAGGAGCTTGTGGTGCTATTTACTAAGAAAACAATTTAAAAAAGAACAATTATAATTACAATATTATATATCATAAAATTTATCACATTATACTTTTTTAAAGGTAAATTTTTCATGTTGCGTTTTTTGTTCCTCAATTTAACTATTAGTACAGGGACTCTAAAATGTTCGACATGACCCTGTGGTTGAAATAGATTGTGCAACATGAGGATGTTTGAACTCAAAATTTGGAGTTGTGAAAATTTTCAACCATCTAATATCAACTCAACTACTTCTATAACATAACCAGTTCTTTTGATAGATATCTAAACTTAGTTGTTCTTTTTTGTATTTTGAAGTACTTATGTAATGATTTTAATTTAGTAAAATTGTTTTTTCTTTTAGCCGAATCCATGCCGTATCCATTTATATGAAATTTTGATTTTGGCGTTTTCCATCCCCGTACCCTTCCCTATATCCGTTTCCGTGCTACCTAGAGTGTGACCAACTATTCCCAAATTCCTAGAGTCGGTTAAAGAAGGATAAAAGCAAATTAAAGGACAAAGTTCATGGTTGTCGAACAACAATAAAAAAAAATATATAATTTTAAGGACGTCCTGCTAACAAGCTGAGTTCTTATTTTTCTTTTTTTTTTTTTTGACAATCACGAAAATTTACATTAATTTAAAACCGAAATTACAACCTAATGCTATTACAACCAAACATAAAACGTAAAGCAAATAAGCATTAAGGCGAGTTTCGCAAGCTCTTACATACCCTACTAAGAAAACCAAAATTATATATTGATGATCCAATATTATTGTTTAAAGCCGAGTCCTTATACTCTTGAAGGTTAGTTCTCAATAGTATTTTTGAACTTGAATTTCGTCTACGCCACAATTTTGTGGCTCACTTTAAACAAAGATCCAAATTTCAATAACGCTGAAGGTGCAAACCCGAAGGTTAGAAGTCTTAGAATGAGAGCATTTCTTATACTCAAGGGTGTATCATGTGCATTGTAGTACACCCAAGGCTTTTTTTTTGCTTATTTAGGGCCTGTTCTCCCCAGCTTATTTTCAGTTCAGTTCAATTCAGTTCTTAAATGATAATCATTACTATTAATTAGTTATAATTTAATTCAGTTCAGTTCAGTTCAGTTCAATTCAATTCAGTTCAGTTCAGTTCAGTTGTTTTATGCCGAAGAGAACAGGCCCTTACTTATTTGCTCATTTAGAACTCTGCCAATTGTGGGGATTTTGCTCATTTGGAGATTCTAAATGAGCAATAAGCAAAAAAATAGTCTTGAGTATACCATGCTCATAATACACCGGGTATATTCAGGTGTATGATAAAAGTTGTAAGTTAGAACTCAATTGAACAAATTTCAATCATGTGTTAATCATAGTAATTACATTGTAAATTAGAGTTTATATGTATCGAGTTTTTTATGATTGCTTCATCATCATTCCCTTTTATTATGAAGTACTTAATTCCTCCATTTTTAGTAGTTGCAACATTTTCACTTTTACGCTATCTATGTGCTTATTTTGACCAGAAATTTGTGACCAATAAATAACGTAACCAATTTTTTCCTTGCAAGATCAATCTTCCAAAAGGATTAATTAAATGTTCAATTGAAATTTTTACAAGGTAATATCTTAATAATGGATCACATTGTTACTAAAATGGATTACTTTTTTTTTATTGTTGCCATGGTCTGATATAAGAAGTCCTCATTATTAAATTAGTATCGAATTTGAAAATTGTTTTTGATACATATTCAGTATTGATATTATGATGTGGTATTTTGAATTATATAGTCAAAATTAAAACTAAAAAAGTGTTGGTACCTTATTAATACGCCTTGTAATTTATAATAGAACTGCTTATATATCATTAAAAAAAAAATTCCATTGTGCAATAATCATACTCATTTGCTCAAAATAAATAATCATACTCATTTCTGTAACTACTTATTTTCGAGATACTTCCACCTTATCCAAAAGATCTTCCTACTTTTCGTTTAACTTCATTTCTAAAAGATCCTACTTTTACTCTATTCCTCATTAGATAAAAGTATGTTTCCTTTCCACACTACCTTACTCCACTTGTTGGACCTACATAACTCTACACTCTCTCACAACCACAATCTCTCCTCCCATATAAACAAAAGGACCTACGTTTACGCTCTCTCTCCTCATTCCTTGGTATCTAATACGAAGTACTACAATAAATAGAAAGAGTTGTAGAAAACAGCGGAAGTATTTATTTAAAACTTCAAAATTTCTATATTATCATATTAGACATGGACTATATTCTCCATTATTTCTCCTTCTCATAATACTCCATGTATCTTGCCACGTTATACTTATGTTTCCATTAGTAAGACAGTTAGTAACAAGGGATAATCTTCAATTATTCTATCCTCCATAAATCGTGTGCATAATTATGTAAAAAGATTATTTAAAAGGATCTCTTTAGGTCGTCTATTTATAAGAATGATGTTCTCAGGGTGAAACTTAATAATATACTTAATTTGTGTGTACATTCCTTGGACCACATTAATCCTAGCCAGTAGGAGCTAGTGAATACATGATATTCATCCTCCGATTTTCATCAGGTTCACTTTGCAGCGCTTGTTCTTTTCCATGGTTTCAAGCACATAAAGTTGACCATTCTTAGGTAGTATTCCATTTTGATTGACTGTAGTAGATCTTAGTAGTCACTACCTATCAAGAAATAATAATGTTTACCATTTATATATCTAATTACGTATTAGTAAATACTATTATAATTTATAATACTAAAATACACATTCGGTTGATTTTAGCAAATTATCCAACATGATGATGCATTATTATTATTTATATTAGTGAAGAATATGGTCAAAACTTATAAAAAAATTGACCTCTAAAAAGCAAATATCACATCTAGACTAAAGTATGGTGGAAGTATTTCTTTCCAAACACAATCCACACACATTATTATACAAAAAAAGTCAACTATGAAAGACAAACATGTATTATTATTTCCCTTAATATAATATAAACACATGAGAAAATGGGAGAATTCACTCGACAAGTATTTAAAATCCATATATATGTGATTAGTATGCACTTCATCCTTACACTTTCGATAAAACAATAATAAATAAATCTTTTCAATATAATCGTAACAACTAACAAGTACTGTACTTGAAAGAATCCATGTATACAAACTTTATACACATAACTAAAGAATAAATAAATAATTTGTTAAACTAATTTTTCAGCTTTTCCATACCATCACACTTATGTAGTATATAGTTTTGAATGACCAATTTTATGACCTTGCAGAATGAGAGAGTAATACTCATTTACGTGTACAAACAGGAGTATTGCATGTAGGGTTTGAAGTTGATGGAGCGAGATGGGCTTTTAGTACTTTTAACTTCGAAAAATAGTTTTGCTACCTCTTCAAACCAGACTCTGGTGCTCCCATCTTTAACTTCGTGATCAAGAAAGCTCGGTTTTAGCACCCTACAACTTGCTTGATGTATAAATACGTTTAAACTTAGCAGCAAAACTAAGATTATCAAAGGCTTATTTACTTTGAGGAATGCGTTAACCGTCATTATGGTGAATGTATGTGTGTGTATATAAATGTTTGTAAGTAGTTGATGTATATGGTGATCGATCGATATAACTTGAATGAATGCTTGTGATTTTGAGGGTTTGTGATAATATAATCACTTTGGGTTTTAATTTATAGTGTTATGAATTATGGATCATCCAAGATTTGGGTCGTAATTTATAGTGTTATGAATTGTGGATTGTGCAAGATATAGTACTGTACTATTAAGAATTTTCTTGTTACATGGCAGGACTCGAGACTTGGACTATTGAAAAGTTGTGATTCTGAATCTGGTGTATAATACTAGTTTATTTGTAACGTGTAATTGAGTAAGAATAGGTAAAGGCTTGAATTTATGCAAACCGCGCTTTTGAGTTTTGACAATTGAGGATTTGACATCATCGCATTACAAAACTATAAAATACAGGTGTAAATCGACAAAGTCATTGTCATCAAAGTCCTTGTTCTTAAAATTTCCCAGGTTTTCATATGTCCTCAGTGTTTATGATCCCAAATGGCACTCAATCATCTTAAATGAAAGTACTATCGATGGCTCTAGCAAGTGTGGATGTTGCAAACAGAGTCATCTCCACAACCAAAGGTCCAATGGAGAAGTGTATCTTACCCATGTAATGTCTTGTAATTTGTTTTTCATTTCGCTTCTAAGTGTTGTAAGGGTCCCTAATGGCCCATGTTGTGTGTAAACTCTCTTTTCTTTATGCAAATTAAGCCGATCTCAAAAAAAAAAAATATATAGATATAGCTTATATTGCATAATCTAATCAACATGAGACCCTTTATTTAATTTTGATATACAGAACCAAACATTTAATCTAAGAGTATTCAGGTAGAAATTCAAATAAACAGCTGCATATTTTTTTTTTATTAATCACCGTAATCTTTTTGATGATTGAAACAACTTAGGGGTTTATATTGATTTTTAGGCCTATATTACATTGTGAGATTTTGTAAATTTAATTTCCCCAGCGTGGAGATACAATCCTAGTAGGATTCTAATTACAATGAGAAGAGAATATTAACAAAATGTTTACAAAATAATATCATATCTAATAATTTGATTCTACGATAATTTTATGTTATTAAATATTTATATTGGACGTAAAACTATGATAGTCAAGTTGTCAACTTTAAACTGTTTTGGTTCGATCCCCAAAAAAGTGAGACTTAAAGAAAATCGATCGGTAAAGTTAGATTTATTCAACTTTATTCGTTATATATGTTGTATCTTTTAAATCTATTCCTTGTAAACAAATTCGTCGCAACTCTCATCTCTCAAGCAATCAATTCGTTTGAAGACCATCTAGCTAGATCACAAGTCCGCATGAACAATAAAATTAAATTCATGAACAATTCGTGAGGCGTGAGCTAAACAAGGTAGCGGACCATCTAGAGCTCGGGATAGCAGGAAGCAAATTATGTACCTAAATGGTGTTAGGGTTATTCCTCAAACCCCGATAATTGTATGGAAGTTATTATATCGGATTGTTGTAGGCTTTCAAGCCAAAACTCGGATTATGTTTAATTTATAATATTATGTCTCTATATATATGTTACTCTCCTACCAACTAACAATAACAAAACATATAATTGAACTAAGAGAATTAGAGAAATACTGGCACTTCTAAATCTTCACAAGTAGCAATTAACAGACTATTTAAGAGAATTACAAGAGAATAACTTCTAATTATGCGGGTCAAATATCATTCTGAGCACTTGAATCCGCACACCAAATGTGAAAATTTGAGAAATTTACAATTGCTTTACAACTTGCGTTTCAACTGATGTACTATTTATTTTTCTAATATGTATGTCATAATTCATATGTAACTATTTTTGAAGTTTTCATGCCACTTTACTAAGTCTTGGTAGTTCCAAACTTCTTCTTAAGAGCTCCTAGTCCAACTTCAAAGTCAGGCAATCAGATTCAAAAGGTTAGAGTTACAAAAGGTAAGGAAATGAAACTTTCAAAATATCGATTGCAAATGCTTATAAATTGGTCCAAAAAAAAATATTTAGTCCTTATTTCTATAGGAAAAAAGTAGAAGTATATATTTTAGTCTTGTCAAATGTAACAAGCATTTTCAATTCTCAAAAATAGTATATAGTTGAAGAGAATGTCGCACTTCAAAATGTCAAAAGCCGACTTTTTTCTTTGAATAAAAATTGAAGTTTCGGTATTTCGGAGATGTTTCAGAATTCAGAGCCTTCGACCATGTTAGTGAATAGGCTGATCCCATAGGATCGGACTTGGGTGGAAAATTTCATGTACCTGAAAAATCAATAATAAAAATAAAATTTTGTATAATTTATTCTCTTGTAATATTTATATTAGCAGATCCAGAAAATTTATGTAGTACGGTCAAAATAAAATTATTAATTTTTTAGTGGGTTCAAAGTTCAATTTTGTAAGAGATTTTAAAAATCTTAGATTATTTAAGGAAATTTTGCAAAGTTTTTTGGGGTCAATTGACCCCGACCACTCAGCACAATGTAGATCCATCCATAAATTATATATATCAAAGGACCAACTCAACCTAAAGTTTGAGCTGATGGTTGAATAGTTTTTATATATACTCTATCACGCCCCCTCACGCGAGAGCCCATTAGGCTTGAAGTGTGGATGTAGCACAAGCTTTATCATCCCTAGCGCTAAATATTCCACTTAGAAAGGAGGGGTGGATGAGATTTGAACCCGTGACCTTTATGTCGCGCTTGCTGGTATCATATCAAAGGACTGACTCAACCAAAAACTTAAGCTGATAGTTGGAGTCCATGAATAGTTTTATACTCTATCAATATACAATAGAGACAGTTTTGTTCCCCATATCTCAATTACATAAGTGAAGGGGGGAGGTATAGTACGGTGTCCTCCCCTATTAAATGACAATAATAATTTTATTTTTTTAATTACATCAATTTTGTTTAAATTTTTAAAATAATAATGGGTAATCAATCAATCAAAATATTTGCCATTTGAAAAATATTAAAATTAGAATAACTTAAAAATTTTAGGTTTAAAAAAAGAAAGTCTAAAAAAGTTCACAAAAAAAACACAAAGATAACAAATTCATCTAAGAATATCAAAATCTTCCATCAAAAGGAAAAATTGTCAAAATAAAAAAATCAGCAATACACTTTCAGTACATTATAGTCATGTAAAGAAATGATCATTATAATGGGTTTATATAATTTCAATTTGTGTAAGTCAATTACATATAGGATAATAAGGTCAGATCAAGACAACGTACTATATTAGAGTTATGGTAAGTATATTATATTAGAGTCCTAGACTAATAAGGAAACGAGTAAGAAGCTAACCCTAGAATTCAAATAAAGATACTTACCTAATATCATAAGGAAACTATACTCGTTTCCTTATTAGTCTAGGACTCTAATATAATATACTTACCTTAACTCTAATATACTACATTTGAAGTTTTAGCTATACTATCTATGATAGATCAATAAGAGTTAGAATTGAAAATATATAGTTCACAGCTAAATCAAAATTCAAAAGAAGACACAAGAAAAGCACAAAGCTAGATATGAAGGTGATATTTGCAATTATGGAGAACATAAATTTGAATCAAATTTGGGATTAAAAAAAGCAAAAAATAGAAAAGAAAGATTCTTTTTATTATTTGATTTCCACGAATAAATAAAGACAAAAATATATTTGCAATTATGAATTAATTTGCTAATCAAATTAGATAAACTTGACAAAAGAGGTGATTGTGCAATATTCTTATGGACATTTTTTAGCACTATATTTAAAATATTAATTAGAAGTGCATGCTTTCTATAATTACTTTGGTTCTGCTCTATTATACTTATTTGAACTGATCCGATCGAAACTTATTTTTGTTGTAAATAACTTCTAATAAGTTGAACAAACAGAGCCTTTATTGGAAAAAAACTGTCAACTTGAACTACTATAACCAGTTGTCGCTACATGTAAAACTAGTTACTCGACATTACAATATATCACAATGAAAAAATTGTCATCGCACGCATCGTACACTTAGAAAGCTATTTTTTTTTATTTATTAAATCAACAACCTGCAAACATTTTGACAATATTATCGTGCCGATTGTAAATGATAAGATCCCAAAAAATAAAAGGGAATAAAGGTTAAAAACATGGAAGTATTTTTTTTTTTTTTTGTTTTGTTCTCTGCCACCTTCGGGCCTATCGGATCGAGGCCAAGTTCGGGGTGGTTAGGTTCCATTCCTCTCCCAAGGGTGTTGCGGGGATTCGAACACAGGTCCGTCCTACCAAAGCCAAAAACATGGAAGTATATGGAAACACAAAATTATAATGGTTGGCAACACTTGACTGAGACAAGGATTTTTTCTTGATGACAATGTTTCTTGATATGGAATGAAACAAGTTTTATAATTTTGCATAAAATTATAAAACTTGTTTCTTTCCATATCAAGGCCATGCATGTCTTTCTTTTTTACTGTTTAGGGAAGGCCATGTCCTTAGTTGAAGAATCATGTAAAGACAGTTCATGATATAGAGTAGTACGTAATTGGCTTCACAAAAATAAAAAAAATATATAAGAAATGCTATAATAAAAAGTGGGAGCATGACAAGTATTAGTAACTCATCACTAGTATCATTTACGCTCAGTGACGGATCCAGGATTTTCAAATCGGGGGTACTGTGATTATTTAAATAAAGCTTGCTCGATATTTAACGTCATAAATATTACAATCCAAAATATTGTTCAATATGTCATAAATCTCAAAATACGAAATTAAATAAGTAAAATTAATTACACAAATTGTCGAAGATCGAGTTGTTCTCCCTTTAATTTTTTGACGCATGTATCATTTTCTATATCCAATAAACAAATAAACTCATTATTATCTAATAAATAGTCCATTTGAAATCAGATTAATAACCAAGAAAATATTAGGAGTTTGATGATCTAATTGGATTGTGATTCTATCCTTTTGCTTTTGTGGGTGATGATGAGTTACGACATTATTAAACAAGATAAATTTATAACTACATCTACATGCTACATGGCATGTGATGATGTGAACCCCCTAAAAGCATTGAAAATGCCCACATCCATGAGTTGGCGGGTAAGAGAAATAAAATCGATCCAAAATATTTGATGTGAGTGGTAAAAGGTTCCTTCAAATATATGGGCCCAACTTGGAACTAATTAGCGTTATGCTCAACTTGCAATTAGCAGTTCTTTCTCTCTCTCTTCTTATACACAGTTCCAGGCATCATCAGTTCATCACTTTCCTGAGCCTTTTTATTCAGGTTTTTATTTTCACAAAATCACTTGGGGGTACGGCAGTACCCCCAATGACCCACCTGTATCCGCCAGTGTTTACGCTTCATGCAATCATGCTTACATTTGTATATAAAATTTCAATAAATCCTTAAATATAATCGTCAACTAATAAAAAATTGATAAAAGTATGCACGTACATAAAATATATGTATACATACGTAAAATTAAAGAAAATAAATAAATAAATCCTTGATTTCTTCAGTTTTCCCTCACCAGCTAACTTAGCTAAGCATATTAAAGTTTATTTAAAGGTTAATATGTATACACATGCATACTAGTATACTACTTCTTCCAAAGGTGCAAGAGTAAGAGTACTCATTTACGCGCACAGCTTGGAGTAAAGCAATTGTGGTTTGAGCCTGATGGAGGAGATGGACCCTTAGTAACCTTATTTTGTGAAAAAACATTAGCCTCTTTTTGCACCCTAATGCTTTCATGTTCAACTAAGCTTTGTTTTTGCACCCTGCAATTTGCATGCTGCATAAGAACATTGAAACTTAGCAACAAAATTAGGAATACTAACGGTCTAGTTAGTTTGACAAGGGTATTCATTTTGTTGGCTATGTATATAGTTTGTTTATGTATTTGCTGTTAATTAAAATAACTAGAAATGCGAATATCTTGTTTTTAATGTATGTAATGAATTAAGCACTTTTGAGTTATAATCGAAAAGAGGTGCGTTGAGTGTATTTATATATACGAAATTCTTATGCATTGGAGTTGCTTATGCATGCATTGACCTTCCTAATTAAACAGAAACTCGGTAGAAGCTACGGAAATTTCTTGCATTTGTATATATACGTACATTAGGACTTGAGACTTGGACAGTTGGACACTTGGACTATTGAAAAGTTATATATGGATCTGATCGAATTTGGTATTAATGTGTAACGTGTAATTAAGGTAAGAGAATAGGTATAAGGATTGAAGTGACAATTGGGTTTTGACATCATATAGCATACTTATATCTCACTATATCAGTCTACCATAATATGTCTTCAATAATGTATGATTTGAACTCGGAAGAGGTTCATTATGAAAGTATCCCTAAAACAAAAAGGTTCATTATGAAAGTCAAGTTTTGTATAGGTTTTTTCTTTTTTTTTTGGTAGAAAGAGGAACATAGATTACGTAGTAATAATAGTATCTGGTACAATTAGTTGTGATCCACGCATCAGATCACTCAAATTAACAGAAGTTTCCCTTCATTGTTGTTTTTCCATAACATAAAGTTTCATACAATCTGGGGGAGGGTCCGACAAAATACAAATGTTATTGAAACCATCTGTTCTCCCTTTTGCTTTCCTTGCAATGTAGCCCGCAAGTTGGTTAGTCCCTCTTCCTTCATAGACGAGCCTAGCGCCTGTAACCTCTTGGAGCAATACCCCGCATTTTTCTTATTAGGTAAGTTTTTTAAGTGTAAAAATGGATAATTTTCATTGAGAACTAACCAATCCAATAGTTTTTCATCAAAAAGTACTGTATATTTGGTTGAGGGTCATCATCTATCTATGATATTTTCTATTTATTATGTACTACCTCCGCTCTTAAATAATCTACACACTTTGTTTTTCATTAGAACCAAGGTAAAAGTGAAAAAGTAGGAGAGAGAGAGGAGATAATTTATGAATAGTGGGGAGTAAGAAATACAAAAAGTAAATAAAAAAATAGAGGAGAGAGAAAAATGGGGTAGGTGTGGGTTTTAAGTTGTTAATTTATTTGGTGAGTGACCACATGGGGGACAAAAGTGGAAAATAATGATTGGACATTTTATCTTTTTTAAATAAAGTAACAGTGTAACCATTAAAAAAGAACGGTCCGAAAAAGAAAGCGTGTAGATTAAAAAGGAACGGAGGTAGTATAATATAATGGTTGCACCATTTATGTATTGTAAGGAAGCTCCAACAACCCCAAAAAAATGAGGTTTGGAGAATCGAAAAAAAATTAATATATATATATATATATATATATATATATATATATAAGAGTAACTAATTGCAACACGTGTAATATATAATGCAAAAACTGCACTTAATTTTATATGAGCTCATGCGACCATATATATATATGTATATATATATATATATGTATGTATATATATATATATATATATGTATATATATATATATATGGGTAGGATCACATGAGAATGCCTCCTTACATGAGAAATGAGAAGGAATGTCATCCACACAATTGTATTAGAGTTACAACACTTGTTCATTAGAGTTATACCGCCGAAAATTACGAGCCAAAAAGAAATTATTTATTTTTTCGAAACTATTTTTTCTAATATTTATTGTTGGAGTTACATCACTTTTTCATTAGAATTACATCATTTGTTCATTAGAGTTATAGCGTGTAAAATCTATTCTCATTTTTCATGTAAGTATGCATTCTCATATGAACTCACTTCTATATATATATTCTATTTAAGTATTAACTTGATATGCTACCCTATCTCGGAAGGAGAAAAAAATATTCCCTTTGTTTTGCTATATATAGAAAATATCGTCTGATTGCTTCTCATCAAAAATATTTGAGCTTGACCAACATTATTTATCAATAAATTTTGATATAAATTTATAAATTGTATACTTGTTGAATGTGGTTAATTTGGGAGTCTTATTATATTACTTTTGTATATATATATATATAATACATCAATGAAGTACTCCTTCCGTCCCTAAATAGAGCTCTCATTTCTTTTGGGCACAAGTATTAAGGAGAAATTATAAGTGGGCATAATTGTTCATTAAAAATAAAAAAAAATGACTTATATTTTGAGACATCTTATAAGGAAACCGGACTTATGTTATGGGACGGAGGGAGTAATATTTTAATTGGTGGACCCATACCAAATAAAGAAATGGAAAATCTATTTGGGACGAACATAAATGAAAAATTGAGAACTCTATTTAGAAACAGAGGGAATATATTGTTATACATGTTCAATTCAGAAGATCTTTAACATAAAAAAACCCAAACATGATTTAACATATGAGTATTATTCTTTTATATTTACTTTTATAGCTCCAATTATAAATTTTTTAGATCTACACCCTAATAAGCTCCCAATGGCAAACCCCAACCAGCTAGTGCAAGGCCTAGGTTGCAATCCCTCGTATATGGCTTAATTCTAAGCAAGGCCCATTTTTTAAAATGTAGTGGTCAATGTAATAATTTGCTTTCAAGTTGTCATACCACTCTACTAAAACCTAGCTTCTTAGTTCAAGGTAAACGCTCGCTCGAGGAAGTCCAACTTTAAATGAAGGTCGGGCTAGGGATTTGTGGTAGGGAGTTGAAATTTTACAAGTCAAAAGGAAAGAAGAAAATTAGTCCGGATACGTATAAATAGGTTGCAGAATGAAAATTCCAATTAATCTCTATTATATAAGTGAAGGGGGGAGGAAGATGGTGTCTCCTCACAAAAAGTCTAATATACCCTTAATGATTTAAATTGCCATATTATATTAAATAGTTTTTTCTTCTTCTTAATTGCCATATATATTGAACAAATTAATTATGGAATTGAATTTGAAATCTCAATTAAATAATAAATTAAGGAGAATGATTTCTTCTTCTTAAATATATGTGAAAACTTCTGATCAAAAATTAAATTGACAATATAACTTAATTGAAACAATTCGTACAAAAAAAACTTGAATTTCATATTACTAATTATAATAATAATATTTTAAAACCTAAATGTTGATTATTGTTCGGTAATCTCTATTATATAAATCAAACTCTTCCACTTTATTAATATTCAATGCTAGAATTTGATACACAAATTCTTCCACTTTATTTTAGCATAGGCTTTCTTCTGCTTTGTATTTCCTTCACTTATATAATAGAGATTTGAATAATGATGAACACATAACTAAAAAACCAACGAAACATTGTTTTAAGAAAAATATATTTAAAAAATTAAAAATCATTATAAATGTTTGTTCGAATCAAATTTTTTTATAGCATTGATGAATACTAATTGAGAAAAAAAATGTTAATATGACATGCACGCATAGTGTGCAAAAAATACTAGTACTATGTAAGTCAACATGGTGTTTCAACAATAGAAAACAGCTCAAAGTCTTGTCAAAATTTAAAGTCGACCGTTAGTAATGAAGGTTGTTAGACTTAGTTATGAGTAGACATTGTTATTGGGCGGGTCGGGCCAGGGTTGGTGTGGGTTAAAAGCATGTCGAGACATGAAGAGGGGGAGAAGGCAGATTGTTAGTGTGGATGATTTGGAAGATATAATCGGAGGACATGTATGGATAGGTTCCATTTGTATACTTGTAGAATTTGGCATATCTTAACTAAATATTTTGCATGGGCTCGCCGCACGCTTGTCTGGTCAGGTCACCTCATAAAGGGTCGAAGCAGGTCGAGCCAAAGTGGGTCGCGTATCGATAGCAAGTCGATAATGGGCGAATCGGTAAATGGCAAGAAAAATAGTGAACAGAGAAAAAAGTGAGTATATTTAACTGATGAATACGAATCCGTACCTGTAATTTTTTACAATAACTATTTTTATTTTTCAAAATTATTGGGATATTGTATTCTCCCTATAATGACACTGTCCAGTAATGACCTAGTCCTTTAAAAGCCTTTTAGATTTAACCCTAACCCTTTAGCTATTGAGCTACCTTGTCCAATAACTAGGTCCACTTATGAGTTATGATAACTTGATAAGTGTTAGAAGTTCTAGATGTTTCTAGGCCTTAAATTAGAAGTAAATTTAACCCTAACTAAAAGTAAAGATGATGCAAAGGCTAATTTAGAATTGACCCTTTGGGTGCATCCGACCTGAGATTTATCAATCTTAGTATCAATCTTAGTAGCTATTGTTTGGTTATCATGCTTTATCTCAAACTTAATTAAATTCTCTATAGTGAGACTAGAGGTGAACCTGGGCCTGGCCAGCACGCGGGTTGGCCCGACACAGTTTGGCCCCGGCCCGTTGTCCGCTACGTGGGCTGTGGGCCTTCTACGGTCAAGAAATTTTATTTCACGCTCTGCACGGCACCAGCCTCCCTATATGACATGTGGGCCAGCCCGTGGGTCGAACTCCCTTTTTCTTCGTTTTTAGTCTAAAACTGCCAATAATCCAAAAAAAAAAACAATATAAAATACGGACTAAACCCGCATGAGGCACGAGCCCGGCCGGCAGGCCTAGGCTGGCCGTGGATAAAATCTGGAAATTTCAGGTCCGGCCCGGCACGACCCGCCACTCACGTGCTCGGGCCCGACCCGATCCGCCATTACTCCAAGCACGCGAGCCGATCCCGTGAACAGGCCCGGCCTGACCCATGCCCAGGTGTAAGTGAGACCAATTGTGACCAATTGTAAACTATTCTACTTTTAGAGAAGTTGTGGGAGTCAATACTCCAATAAGTAATCCACTTGTGAGTCTCAGAGAGTCACTTTCCAATCAATACTCCATACTCTCTTACAGGGGCGGATCCACTATGGGTTCACTGGGTTCAGATGAACCTAACGAATTTTGTAAAAAACTGCAGTTTTTCCTTTTTTTTTTTTTAAAATAAAAAGAAATTAGAAAACCAATATATACAGTTTGCGTGCAACAAAAAACATACAAACTAAGGGGAGCGAGATAGTTTTGTCTCTCACTTGAGAGCGTCTCCTTTGGGCCCGAAGTCGAGGGATCTACTATGTCTCCCAGCATATATGAGCAGCTCTTTTTTTTTTTTTCATTTCTTTTCTTTTGGTTTCACTTTTATCTAGGCAGAGGATGTTTGCTTTCTTTTTTTCATTTCTTTTCTTTTTTTTCTCTTTTGGTTTCACTTTTATCTAGGCCCTGTTCTTTTGGACTTATTTTCAGCAAAAATAAGTAAAAATAAGTTCAGTTCAGCAAAAATAAGTTCAGTTCATCAAAAATAAGTAAAAATAAGTTCAGTTCAGCAAAAATAAGTTCAGTTCAGCCAAAATAAGTTCAGTTCTGCAAAAATAAGTTCAGTTCAGCCAAAATAAGTTCAGTTCAGCTAAAATAAGTTTAGTCTTGTTTAATGTTGTAATTATTATTTTTGTTTTCAATATTACTATTACTATTGTTATTATTATTATTAATTTTATAATTAAAATAACGATGAATTTGTATTTTTTATTTTTTTATTTTTTATTTATTACTCAGTATTTATTATTTATTAATTATTATTATTATTATCATTATTTATTAATATTTATTATTTATTATTATTATTATTATTATTATTATTATTGTTATTCTAATTATTTATTATTATTATTATTATTATTATTATTTATTATTATTTATTATTATTATTATTATTATTTCATTATTTTATTATTTATTATTTATCATTTATTATTATTATTATCTATTATTATTATTATTATTTATTATTATTATTATTTATTATTTATTATTTATTATTTATTATCTATTATTTATTAATATTAATATTATTATTATTATTATTATTATTATTTATTATTATTTAATATTTATTATTATTATTATTTTTTATTTTTTATTTTTTATTATTATTATTTATGATTTATTATTTATTATTATTTTTTTATTATTTATTATTATTTATTATTTATTATTTATTATTTATTATTTATAATTAATTATTATTATCTATAATTTATTATTATTGTTATTATTTATTATTTATTATTTATTATTTATTATTTATTATTTATTATTATTATTATTATTATTATTATTTATTATTATTTATTACTATTATTTATTATTATTATTTATTATTATTATTATTATTTATTATTATTATTATTATTTATTATTATTTATTATTTTGATTATTATTTATTATTTATTATTATAAAATAATAAAATAATAATAATAAGTATTGATAATATTATGTTAATATTTATTGATTATTATAATAATAAGTATTGATAATATTATGTTAATACAGTTTAGTTCAACAAAAATAAGTTCGGTTCGGCAAAAAATAAGTTCTGTTCAGCCAAAATAAGTTCGGTTCAGCAAAAAATAAGTAAAAATAAGTTCGGTTCAGCGAGAAATAAGTAAAAATAAGTTCAGTTCAGCAAAAATAAGTTCAGTTCAGCCAAAATAAAATAAGTTCAGTTCAGTTCAGCCAAAATAAGTTCAAAAGAACAGGGCCCTAGTCTTATATGTTATACCTCTGCCTTTGCTTCCAGCAGCCAAAGAACAAATTGCTTGATGTTTTTCATTTATGTTTTATAAATAGTTAGTAATACTTGGGTATATGGGCGACAAAATTGTTGTTATTGCTTGATGTTTTAAATTCTTTAAATGGAAATAGTTGGAATGTTAGTTTACATTATTTGAGCAATATGTTGATTGTTTTTATGTATATTGTACTTCCTCCATTCTTTTACTATTGCAACAATTGACACCACTCTTTCACTATATATTGTGATTTTTACGTTACGAAAAAATATAGTTATGTGGGGGTCTTGTTAGAATCGTCTCGATATATACTATCAAAATATCTAATTTTATACTTTTTAAAATATTAAAAGTTAAAGTTGTGCATTTGCAAGCGTGAAACTCAATTGTTACAATTGAAAAAAAAAAAACGGAGGAAGTAATAAATAGTTGAATGTATTAGTTTTTTGGCCATTGGGTGAACAATTTGTTGTTCTTGCTTGTGGAGTTATTTTGTTACTTTCAAGCGTTTAGAATTTTGTTGGAAAAACAGTGCGAGGAAGTTGCGCAATAGTATAGGAACTTTTGAATGAAAGTTTAGTCACATTTGTTGAGAGAGATCTTTTTGTTCAAGTTAGTGATGAAAATGTATTAAAATGTTTCCAAACTATGAAAACTCGTAGAATGCATTTGTAACTTTTTGTCAATATAACCCAACAAATTTACATCCTATTTGGCTATTGTAATTTGATATTTGGATTAATGTATTCAATTTTTAAGTAAATGATTGAGTTTATTTTTTGACTGACTCTGAACCCATATGGTTGAATTCCTGGATACGCCACTGCTCTCTCACCATTATTATTGGCAATCCTCCTAAGTAAAATTGGCAAGTACACAACATTTATGAATCCTACTAGTACTAAGCATACCAATTGCGTTTACCTACCGCATGTTGATATGATAGTTCAATATTCTTGAAATTTTACCTGGAGTGGCCACCATTACTTTCTCACTTTCGTTTAGATATTTAACCATTAAACATATGATAGAATATAAAACTAATCTAAGGGCTTTAACTACCAGCTTAAACTTTTAGTTGAATTGGTACTTTGACAACATTTACCCTTTTTGGTTCCAACTAGCTTATAAAATGTATTTGGTAATAAGATGTGTGCTTAATACCTACTAGCTAGTAACTAATCCCTTTAATATAAATAAGATTATAAAGCGTGAAAATTGATCGGAAGAGAGCATATATTATTTGTATTATTCCATAATCTACATAATAAATAATTGTATTATTTGATGCTTACATATCCTTATTATATTTCAATGAAAATATAAAAAAGATGAATCTTTTTTACATCAATAATCCAAAATCTACAAGATAATCAAGTACATTTACGGATGGCTTATAAAAAGAATTAATTAAATTGTATCAAAACCCTTACTTCCTCGGTTTACTTAGTTCAATACTTCAATCTTAGTTCGTGAATATCATAGTACTTCTATAGTTCATATGAGAATAATATTGACTCATTTACGTGCACAAACTGGAGTGTAACATCTCTTATTTGGTCCGGATGCTGAAAGTGATTGACGTTCAACACTTTTAACTTATAAGAAAACTTTAGCCTCCTTTTGTATCCCCTTGATTTCCTCATGATGAATACCCTCATGATTGAGAAAGCTCTTCTGTAACACCCTACCATTTCCATGCTGCATCAAAATGTTAAAACTTAACAACAAAACCAAGATCATCAAAGGTTTAATTAATTTGAGGAGAATGTTCATTTTGTTGGATTTGGATATATAATGTATTCTTATGTGTCTATGTTGATGTAATGACAGTTAAAATAACTGAGGAAAGCTAAAAACCTTGTGGCTTTTTTTATGTAGGTAATAAAGTTAACACTTTGTGCTATACATAATCTGTGAAAGGTGTCTTATGACGTGTGTTTATATAACCTAGTATATATCTTATAAACCTCAGTATAAGCTAGAAATTTTCTTGCTATATATATGAAAGGACTATTCGGACTTGGACCATTGACAAGCTAGAATATTGTATTTGATGTGCATTTGCAATTTGCTTTGCTATTGAACTTCCGTGCAGATCAAACACGCATAAAAGTATAGGAATTCACAAGGTATAAACGGACATCCATAATCAATAATATATGTCTTTTCCCCCTCTTTCTTTAGGTGATTTTTATGGTGAAATATAAAAAGTCTCCACACTAAGTGGCAAAATATATAATCAAACCTTCCATGTCTTCATTTTATGTATGACTTGTTTTCAACTCAGCTTATTAAAAGGAAAAAAAAGAAGTAAATGAAAGTAAACTTTTGTACTTCTTGTGAGAAACAACTCTATTCATACTGTCTTGTTAAATTTATTATACATGAAGTACAAAGTAGAAACAGTACTGTTGTGCCTTGTATAGTTGTACTGTTTGTATATGGGTGATGAAGTATATATTCTATTTTCATTCATTTTAATTGGTTCGAATCTATTCCATAGCAACTCTCACAAAAAAAACACTATTATGATTATTTTTTTTTAGAAAAAAAACTAAATTCCTAGCTATTAAGATGTTCAAGTAAAAACATATGGAAAAAACCTTGATTTAGACGGGCCGTTAAAAGGGAACATGAAAGAAATACAAGTTTAGAATATCATAATTTGAGGTACGTTCCATATGGATGGGAATTGAAAGCCGTAAAATTCTAAGACTAGCTTAGCACATGCTTAAGAATTGTGGTTCCAATAGTACTCCATTCTTGCAAGTATATATATTTAAGTCAAAAGTTTGGCCGGTCAAGAAAAAATTAAGAAAAATTAAAAGTTTTTTTTTTTTTTTTTTTTTACAACGAGAAATCGTACATTAATTTAAAGCAGAACTACAACCTAATGCTAATACATCCAAATCGAAACCAAACAAACGAACCTAAGTGAGCTTTAACATACCAACTAAAAATTAAAAGTTTCAAACATTATAAAAAGTGTCGAACATTCCACGAATTTGTCGTTTGCAAAATGCCATAAAAATATAGTTGACTTTTGGTTGCACAACAAACTTGGGTAAAAGCCTTGGACTTATCACTTGGTGTATTCGCATTTTTAAAATAACATAGACTATTAAATTATGCTTCATACATTCTAGCCCAGCGTCCAGAAAGTATGGACGATCAGATACTAAAAATTTGTCTACATTTTAACTCTTTGATTAGGTTAGGACAATTAACCTTAAGATTATAAGCTGATGATGAGTTGAAGGCGTAATTAATTCGTGCAAAGATAATGTGTACCTTTTTTTTTATTAAGTAAGATAATGTGTACCTAATTCTGAATATAAAGAAAATCTGATATATACTCTCTTGACAAGGTTGACTTGTGGAAAATTTACTGTGGTCTTCTTAAGAAAAAACTGCCATAATATTTTAATGTGAGCCACATACTTGTACACGTCAGCATTATGTTATTTATAGTTAGATACTATAGATAATGTCAAATACGGTATATGCCTATTGTGTACTCTTTTTCTTTTAGGTTGGTGAGATGGACCCGACTGAATTGGCACCTTGCACAGGTACAACCAGCCAGCTTTGCAGGTCAGATTTCTTAGAGGGAGGGGGATGGTAAGGGAAACCTCACCCCTAAAGAGCCCATATTAGGGTTTGATCCCATGACCTTAAAGTCATAAACCAAACCTTTACCACTAGGCTAAGCTTTGCTTGGTATCCCTATTGTGTACTTGTATGTAAAGCAGTTTTGATTTTTCAAAATTAGATATAGATAATTTCCTAAATTATACTCTATAAATTCTGAAATTAATGTTTCTTTATATTATATTTAATCATATGATATACAAAAATATCAATTATAATTTCTGAAATAAAACTTTACAATATATGCATATTGGTATTTAGTAGTTTTGTTAAACTAAAAGAGTACAGGTGTTCGAATCTAGTATTGCCCAATTTTTTTTTTCTTTTCCAAAGTCAATGCTGATGTATTTATGACACTATGTGTTTCATCTTTTCCCTAGTAAATACATTTGAACTAATTTGGAAAACAATCAATAAAAAACGCTTTATGTTTTTTTTTTTTACTTTTATTGCATTATATATCTAACACTACCTAGTAATTAGCAATTAACATTAATGTGGATGCCATCTAGCTTTGATATTAAAGTCTTGTGGGGGTCGTATCCAGCACTTGGGATCAAACCCATCTACATTATTGCTCTTAGTCGGTCTCTAACACCAAAAAAAAACATTATACTTTGATAGTGATACTAATATAAAGATAAACTAATTTTAAAATTAAAATAAAGATAGAAGAAGGAGCTTCTCCACGTCATCTAATTCAATGATGAGACAACGTTTCAGGCGTAGTATAATGTTCAAAAAATTAATAAGTAAATAATTATGAATGAAAAAGACAGCCATCAATATATAACGAAAGGAGAAAATTGTATTACAAATTAAGGGCCCCATTTTATATTAGATGCACAGGGCCTCCATAATGATTGAGACGGCCCTGTGCACATACTACCTCCAATTCTTAATACATGCACCAATTTTTTGGGTAACATCACATCAAGAATCAATAATGAGGAAAGAGAGTATTGTAATTACTTTTGTTGCTCATGTGATTATGTAGTTAATGGAGGGGTAGTAAACTAGTAATATTTATTAGTACTATTACAAAACTTTGCGAAATAGGGAAATGAATAAATGATGCATGTATAATGAAACATTCTAAAATGAAAAATGATGCATGCACTAAGAAATGGAGGTAGTATAGAATGAAAATACTACTTCATTAAGTAAATTATTGTTGGATTAACTTTAATACTTATTTTTTCAAAAATATCAACTTTGTATTATTTTGATTAACTAATAATTTTAAATGGCTCTGTTTGGGGAAGTATTTTAGCTACCTTAAATGATAAGGTGCTAACATATTTTAGGTGCTAAAATGATAGTTGTGTTTGGGGAGCACCTAAATTAAAATTTTAGGTGGTTAAAATGACTTAAATGATAAGTTAAAATTTTTACCTTTTCAAAATCAGGTGACTGAAATTTTGGAAAATCTTTTCAAAATTTTGACAACAACTAATTTTGCCAAAATAATTTATCAACTTAATCAGCTAACTTTGCCAAACAGTTAAAGTAATCAGTTACCTTATCAGTTCCAGCACCTTATCAGTTTCAGCATTATCTTATCAGTTTCAGTTAACTTATTAGTTTCAGTTTATTTTCAGCTAGTATTGCCAAACAGAGCCAATATCAATGACAAAAACGATCTGTTGGCAAAGTTGAATAAAATTGTTATTGAGAAATAGAGAATTATTAACTGAAGTAAAATTCAATTTTCATTAGTAAATTAGGGCTAGACTAGAGCTATCCGCTATAGTATGTGGTTCTATCGAAAGTTAGAAACCACACGGTTACACTTAGCTACTAGGGTGCGAAATGTTAGAGGACCTATACTTTGCGGAGGTGTCAATTAGTAGACACAATAGCTTAAACAAATTTTTAGAGGTTGGTATCAAAAAGTTTGCTTTATTAATGTTTTGGCCAAGATCCATTACAATAAATAAATAACTTGGTACATTAGTAAAGAATGGAAGGTGACGGTTCTAGGTGTTGTGAAGCCCCGAAATCAACAGCACATTTGATGTTTCTTTGAAGGGACATCAGAATTCTTTGGCGCATCTCGCCCTTGAGACTGGAAGTGAAGGAGTGGCAGGGGAGTTTTGTGGAATAGTGCAAAGTGAATGCGAGGAAATTCAATGATGCTTGAGCGTGGGAAATCATGTTGATGTTCCTTTAGTAAGTGTGGAACTTGAGAAACTTATGGGTGTTTGAAAATAGGAAATTTGAACCCATCATTGTTTGTGATAAGACTATGCATTTTCTTGATGAGTTCCAAGCTGCCAGGGATTGTGAAAAGGAGGCTCCTGAAGTTCTCAACCTAAGTATGGACAATATGCAATGGTTTCCTCCTATGGAAGCAGTGGCGGATCCAGAATAACATATTAGCGGGTGCAAAATATTTTTTTCCATCATTTTAGTAGGTGTAAATGGTCCAATTTTTCATAAATAAAACTAATTTTTTAACAGAAAAATACTACAAAATAAGATTTAAGTGTGGTCAAATGACCCCACACCCCACACCTCAAAGGGTAGCTCCGCCCGTATGGAAGGCCTCACTAAACCGAATGTGGATGTTGCGGTGACAAAGGCGGCGAGTGTGGGGGAAGGGTATGGTGGTGAGAGATAGAGAGGGTGATGTGCTTATGATTGTGGGATGTAAGGGAAAGAACGCTGATAATACAACCCAAGCTGAAGCATCAACTATGCTCTTCGGTCTCTAGCTCGCCCATGATGCGGGTTACCGAAGGATTGAAGCTGAAAGTGATTCCCTTGTGCTGACGAATCTCCTCATTAAAGACGTGCGAGTGCTCACCTCTACTCAAGTTATAGTTAATGATATTAGGGCTTTGGCTGTTTCTTTTGATGTTTGTGAGTTTAATTTCAGTAGAAGGTCTTGTAATAAAGTAGCTCATGCCATGTCTTAGGCTTTTTTCTCATTCGGGGAAGTGTTAGTGTGGATGGAGGATTGTCCTTTGGATGTTCTTTCGCTTGTTTTAGCGGACAAAGCTCTTTTGGAATGAACTTGATTGCTCGGTTTTCTCGTCAAAAAAAAAAAAAATGGAGGGTGTATATGTATCTATGCGCCCTTGATATAGATAAATTATAGAGCATAATGTATAAATGAGTACAAGAGTGCAATCTTATCAATTAGTGTTTAATAATTTAAAGAATAAATGTATACTGTGCTTTCATGCTTCTTACATATTTGCATCCTTATTACACTTACAAAAAAAAAATATCACACACAATGTTGTTAAAATCGAGATTCTAGTTCGAATCGGAAACGGCCTTTAGAATCGAATCGTAAAATCAAATAGTAGAATCGTAAGATTCTACAAACACCAATAGTCAAGATATTGCACTCAATCTTCATTGAATATGCTAAAATTATAAGTTAAAAGACCTAAAGTTTGGAAAAATAGTTGTTTACCCACTATATCGGCAATAACTAACAATATATGTATATTATTTTCTTTGTTAGCATGATTTAAATTTGCTAGGTTTTCGCTAGTCAACGAAAATGTATAGAATCATCTAGAATCGTGAATCGAATCGTCTACCATATTTTGAATCGTAAATCGTAAGATTTTAAGATTTGAATCGCGATTTTAATAACTTTGATCACATACAAATAAAATAAATGACTTCAATAATAGTCCCTAATTAACAAGGTGACTAAATATATGAAATAATGGACAAGTCTATATATATAAACTTTAATTAATTTAATTGAAATCCTTGTTCTTTCCTATAGTGTATATGCAAAGTTAAATTTTAGCTAGCTTAGTTTTTTTTTTTTTAGTATTTCTATAGTTATTATGCTGAGATGTAAGATCTATCCATTCATTTACGTGCACAATTAGGAGTGTAACATTTCTTATATGGCCCTGATGAAGGAGATGCTCGTTTAGCACTCTTGGCTTCTAAGAAAAGTTTAGCCTCCTCTTGTATTTCCTTGCTTTCAACGTGTTGAACAACTTCTTGATTATAAAAGCTCTTTTGTAACTCCCTGCAACTTCCCTGCTGCATTAGAGCATTAAAACTCAGAAACAAAAGCAAAATTATTAAAGGTTTAGTTGATTTGAAGAGGGTGTTCATTTTGTAATTGGATATATACTGAATTTCTATGTGTGTATGTTTATGTATAGGCACTTAAAAACTTAGAAAGAAAAAGTATCGTTTTGGTAATGTATATAATAAAATAAACACTTTGGCTTATAATTCACAAAAGGCATGTAATGTGTGTTTATATAGGCCTAGTTTCTTATGAACTGACCTTATGAGTTAGAAATATTCTTGCTATATGATTTGACAATAAGAATTGAGACTGTTATATTGAGTAGGACTATTGACGTCTTAGCTAGAGATATGTATTTGGTGTGTATATGAAATCTGATTTATTATTGAACGAGAATAGGTAAAAGGATTACATTTTTCATGTATTAGATAAACCACGCAAACACGATAGGAATTAACATCACCTCAGAAGAAAACGAATTCAGATTAAATTGCATACTTTATGATGCTTGAAACTTTTAATTTTTCTTGATTTTTTTCTTGACTGGCGAAACTTTTGACTTAAATATATATACTTACAAGAATGGACCACAATTCTTAAGCATGTGCTAAGCTAGTCTTGAATATTACGGCTATTAATTCCCGTCCGTATGGAACGTATCTCAAATTATGATATTCTTACCTAATTTGTTTATTTCATGTACCCTTTCAGCGGCCGTCTAAATCAAGGTTTTGCTCATATGTTTTTACTTGCACATCAACATTTTAATTGGTTCTGAGTATATTGATCCAGAGTTCCTGCATTGAATATGTCATAGATTTTGCTGGGTTTTAAACGTCACTTGTCTTGCACATGACATGGTAAATGCCGGAACCTTCGATCAATGATCGGTACTCGGCATAATGTTTGTTCTCGCAAAAAAAAAATTGTGTAAGGTTTGTTTTCACAAAAAAAAATTATATAGGGTGGTTTCTCACACATTTCATGGTTTATTAGGTGGTTTTGGACAAAAAAATCCGTAAAAATAATAGTGTCTTTTTGGTGAGATTTGCTATGGAAAATACTTGAACCGATTAAAACGCATACAAATGGAGTATATAATTCATCACCCATATACAAACAATACAACTATATATACAAGGAACGTACAACATAAGTTTTTTTTTTACTTTGTACTTCATATAAAATAAATTTAAGAACATGATAGGAGTAGAGTCGTTTCTTATAAGAAGTACAAAATTTTTTTTCATTTACTTTCTTCTTTTTCCTTTTAATAAGCGAGTTGAAAACAAGTCATACATAAGACACCTTGTGAATTCCTATACTTTTATGCGTGTTTGATCTGCATGGAACAATAGCAAATTGCAAATGCACACCCAATACAATATTCTAGCTTGTCAATGGTCCAAGTCCCGATAGTTCTTTCATATGGCAAGAAAATTTCTAGCTTATACTGAGGTTTATAAGATATATACTAGGTTATATAAACACACATCATAAGACACCTTTCACAGATTATGCATAGCACAAAGTGTTAATTTTATTACCAACATAAAAAAAAGCCACAAGGTTTTTATCTTTTCCTCAGTTATTTTAACAGCCAATACATCAACATAGACACATAAGAATACATTATATATCCAAATCCAACAACCAACAAAATGAACATTCTCCTCAACTTAACTAAACCTTTGATAATCTTGGTTTTGTTGTTAAGTTTTAACATTCTGATGCAGCACGGAAATGGTAGGGTGTTACAAAAGAGCTTTCTCAATCATGAGGGTATTCATCATGATGAAACCAAGGGGATACAAGAAGAGGCTAAAGTTTTCTTAGAAGTTAAGAGTGTTGAACGTCAATCACTTTCAGCATCTGGGCCAAATAAGAAATGTTTCACTCCAATTTGTGCACGTAAATGAGTCAATATTTTTCTCATCTAAACTATAGAAGTACTTTAATATTCATCAACTAAGATTAAACTAAGTAAGCCAAGAAAAAAAGGTTTTAATTTAATTTAATTAATTCTTTTGATAAGCCCATCTATATATGTACTTGATTACCTTGTATATTTTGAATTATTGATGTAAAAAGGATTCATCTTATATGAAATATAATAAGGATGTAAGCATCAAATAATATAATTATTTATCATTTAGATTATAAAATACAAATAATAGATGCTCTCTTCTGATCAATTTTCATGCTCTCTAATCTTATTTATATCAAAGGGATCAGCTACTAGCTAGTAGGTATTGAGCACGCATCTTAACACCAAATCCATCCTATAAGCCAGTTGGAACGAAAAAGGTTAAATGTTGTCAACTTGTCAATAGACCAACTCAATTAAAAGTTTAAGTTGATAGTTAAAGACTTATGAATAGTTTTGTATTCTATCAGATATCTAATAGTTAAATATCTAAAAAAGAAGCTGAGAAAGTAATGATGCCCACTCCAGGTGAAATTTCAAGAATACTGAATACTGAACTATCAACATGCGGTAGGTGAATTCAATTGTTATGCTTAGTACTAGATAGAGGTGTCAATTCGGTTAAACAATTCAGTTTTGGTTATATCCAAACAGTTCGGTTCATATCGATTCGGTTTACAACGGTTAAAATTATTAACAGTTCGGTTAACAAACTTTTCAGTTCAATTTAATTCAGTTATTTTTCTTTCCAGTTTCAGTTCAGTTCAGTTGTAGTTTAAACCAGTTTTATCTGAACAGTTAAACCAACCAACGGTTGAATCCATAGCAGTTAAAACACGTTGCAGTTATTTTCAGTTTCGTTTCAGTTTATTTTAGTGATTGACGAAAATCACATAAGTTCGACAATAATCGCATCGGTTCGTGTAGAAAGTTAGTCACATTCTTGTATTTGTCCGATATAAATGGAACTTCATGTCGGGTTTTGGCCAACTGTTTTTCGGGTTCGGTTAAAATTAACGTGGCAAATAAGTGTAGTCTGACACTTGCCTTGAAAAAACCGATTGGGCTGTACTTCACAAAAAAGTGTATGAAAGTGACATCGATATATGTGTACAAGACTGGTATATTCGACAATTTGGAGTAAGACAATTTTATATAAGTCGATATTCAAACTTTTAGTTTTATGCAAATTACATCATGTTTGGTTAAAAAGGACGTCTCATATCAGTATAAATTTTTATAAACATCCTCGAAAAACGAGTTAGACATTTCTTAAAAAGTCGATTAGATCAATGTCTTACTCTTGCTATATTAGATCAATGGATTAATATAACTATACTAGTCATTAAGCTCTATCCATTTGAAAACTGAAAATATATAATCGACTTAAAATAAGTTAATAGTGGATTAGTGTAAGGTATCTATGTTAATTGATAAGTTAAATCAAGATAGCAATACTCCATTTAAATTAATCATCAACAAGTTATATTCAATTTGAAATTCATGTATCTTAGCCAAACTGAAAGAAATTGATGTTACATTAGATGAATGTATCAACATAAGTCGGATCGGTAAAGTAATTGAAACTCAAAACATTTACTTAAATTGAAACATGTTGTTATTGGAATGAGTGTATCAATGTAAGTCGATAAACTAATTCAAGATAATAACAGTACTCTACTTAAGTTAATCATCTTTAAGTTGAATTCATTTCGGAACCGAAAGCATATAATTAAGTTGCAACAAATGTAGAACAATGTAACTCAGTAGATTGGTTCGATATAACCTTTCATGTCATGGTTTTATGTACGACTTGAATTCAACCAACTTATTAAAAGGTGATGAAGAGACAGTAAGTTAGATAGCCCTTCTAACTAGGCCATAAGAACTATATTCTTACTGTGTTGCTCAATTTACTATACGTGAGTACGATATAAAATTCTCATATTGTTTTGTATATAGTTGTATTGCTTGTATATGGGTGATAAAAATGCATATATTCTATTTGTGTGGAAATCAATTCGAGTCTATTTCATAGCAACTCCGGTCTCCGGCCATTAAAAAACACTGTCATGAAAATAAAATAAGTTACTTTCCTAGCTATTATGATGTTCCCGTAAAGGCATATTGGCCAGAACTTGATTTTTGACTGGGCTTCGAAATGGAACATATTTTTATAGATAAGGAGAAACTATGACAAGTTGAGGAGAATAAAGGGAATTCCAATTTGTCCAAGGTGAGAATTGATCCCAATATCTCTTAGAACCAGGAGAGAAGCTCTAGCCACTAGACTATCCTTCACTCTCACATCAAAAGAGAACATGAAAGAAACAAAAGATTAGAATATCATAATTTGAAGATTAGAATATCATAATTTGAGTTATGTTCCATACAAAAGAGAATTAAAAGCCGTGTAGTTTAAGACTAAGCACATTTTTTTTTTTATAAAGGTAGACTAAGTTAGCACATGCCTAAGTTAGCAATGGTCCATTCTTGTAACTTGTAAATTGTAATATACTAAAGTTTGGCCGGTCAAAAAAAAAAAAAAAAAAAAACCAAGAGTTTCAAGCATCATAGAAATTAGGAAGTGCCGAACATTCAAGAAATGTGCCGTTTGCAAAAAGCCATAAAAATATACAGTTCACTTTTGTTAAATCACTATGAAACATTAAATTGTTGCTAATTAATCCTCCAAACAATAAAAGGCCAAAATTTATTGAGATTGATGGAAAGAGTAAATTATTTTAGAATTTCTAATAATTGTTCTAGGGGTTAATTAACGAGGTTCTTTAGGTCTGATAGTCATATTACTAAGTGTATATAATCTATCTGTTACAGAGTAAAGGGGTACACGATGCAACTTTAAAAACAAGAGAGTAACTAGTGCGAATTTCATATAACTTTAGTAATATCTCATGAAATTTCATAAGTTTATAATATCAATATATTCAAAATGTCTAAAATGTTTGATCTTTTGTAAAAAGTGAGTAGATGCTAAAACCTAAATTCTAATATAGCATATCAAATATTTTTCAAAGTTTTGAATTATATAATACTGAATTGACGTAGATTAACCTAATTAAGCTTGCTTAGGTTGTCGTTATTATTACTTTGATAAGAGTTTCATTTGATAGACATTGTACTTAATTAGAAGTATATGTTTGAGATTTTATTTTGTTTATGCATTACATGCTTCCGCTATATATTCTAAACAAAATTTAATATGTGCTTAGGTAAATGATAAACTTTATCATGCAAACAAAAAGAGAGACAAGTGTATAAATTGAGTACCTCAAAAAGATGCATTCACATTATAAATACGTACTGGCGAAGGGGAAAATTAGGCAAAATTTCTTATACAAGAATAATTCATAAAGTGGTGTCGGAGTCATCACATGATGATTTGACGTGTCTATTTTATTATAATCGAGTATAATAATATTTAAAATATGCTAACTTAATTAGTAAACATATATAGGGTGCAAAAAGAGGCTAATGTTTTTTCACAAAATAAGGTTACTAAGGGTCCATCTCCTCCATCAGGCTCAAACCACAATTGCTTTACTCCAAGCTGTGCGCGTAAATGAGTACTCTTACTCTTGCACCTTTGGAAGAAGTAGTATACTAGTATGCATGTGTATACATATTAACCTTTAAATAAACTTTAATATGCTTAGCTAAGTTAGCTGGTGAGGGAAAACTAAAGAAATCAAGGATTTATTTATTTATTTTCTTTAATTTTACGTATGTACACAAATATTGTATGTACGTGCATACTTTTATCAATTTTTATTAGTTGACGATTATATTTAAGGATTTATTGAAATTTTATATACAAATGTAAGCATGAAGCGTATAATGATACTAATGAGGAGTTACTAATACTTGTCATGCTCCCCCTTTTTATTATAGCATTTCTTATATATTTTTTATTTTTGTGAAGCCAAGTACGTACTACTCCATATATCGTGAACTGTCTTTACATGATTCTTCAACTAAGGACATGGCCTTCCCTAAAAAGTAAAAAATAAAGACATGCATGGGTTCAAGTAAAAACATATGGAAAAAACCTTGATTTAGACGGGCCGTTAAAAGGGAACATGAAAGAAATACAAGTTTAGAATATCATAATTTGAGGTACGTTCCATACGGATGGGAATTGAAAGCCGTAAAATTCTAAGACTAGCTTAGCACATGCTTAAGAATTGTGGTTCCAATAGTACTCCATTCTTGCAAGTATATATATTTAAGTCAAAAGTTTGGCCGGTCAAGAAAAAATTAAGAAAAATTAAAAGTTATTTTTTTTTTGACAACGAGAAATCGTACATTAATTAAAAGCAGAACTACAGCTTAATGCTAATACATCCAAATCGAAATCAAACAAACGAACCTAGGTGAGCTTTAACATACCAACTAAAAATTAAAAGTTTCAAACATTATAAAAAGTGTCGAACATTCCACGAATTTGTTGTTTGCAAAATGCCATAAAAATATTGTTGACTTTTGCTTGCACAACAAACTTGGGTAAAAGCCTTGGACTTATCACTTGGTGTATTCGCATTTTTAAAATAACATAGACTATTAAATTATGCTTCATACATTCTAGCCCAGCGTCCAGAAAGTATGGACGATCAGATACTAAAAATTTGTCTACATTTTAACTCTTTGATTAGGTTAGGACAATTAACCTTAAGATTATAAGCTGATGATGAGTTGAAGGCGTAATTTATTTCGTGCAAAGATAATGTGTACCTTTTTTTTTTTTGATAAGTAAGATAATGTGTACCTAATTCTGAATATAAAGAAAATCTGATATATACTCTCTTGACAAGGTTGACTTGTGGAAAATTTACTGTGGTCTTCTTAAGAAAAAAACTGCCATAATATTTTAATGTGAGCCACGTACTTGTACACGTCAGCATTATGTTATTTATAGTTAGATACTATAGATAATGTCAAATACGGTATATTCCTATTGTGTACTCTTTTTCTTTTAGGTTGGTGAGATGGACCCGACTGAATTGGCACCTTGCACAGGTACAACCAGCCAGCTTTGCAGGTCAGATTTCTTAGAGGGAGGGGGGATGGTAAGGGAAACCTCACCCCTAAAGAGCCCATATTAGGGTTTGATCCCATGACCTTAAAGTCATAAACCAAACCTTTACCACTAGGCTAAGCTTTGCTTGGTATTCCTATTGTGTACTTGTATGTAAAGCAATTTTGATTTTTCAAAATTAGATATAGATAATTTCCTAAATTATACTCTATAAATTCTGAAATTAATGTTTCTTTATATTATATTTAATCATATGATATACAAAAATATCAATTATAATTTCTGAAATAAAACTTTACAATATATGCATATTGGTATTTAGTAGTTTTGTTAAACTAGAAGAGTACAGGTGTTCGAATCTAGTATTGCCCAATTTTTTTTTCTTTTCCAAAGTCAATGTTGATGTATTTATGACACTATGTGTTTCATCTTTTCCCTAGTAAATACATTTGAACTAATTTGGAAAACAATCAATAAAAAACGCTTTAAGTTTTTTTTTTTTTTACTTTTATTGCATTATATATCTAACAATACCTAGTAATTAGCAATTAACATTAACGTGGTCCTCTCAAAAAAAAAAAAACATTAATGTGGATGCCATCTAGCTTTGATATTAAAGTCTTGTGGGGGTCGTATCCAGCACTTGGGATCAAACCCATCAACATTATTGCTCTTAGTCGGTCTCTAACACCAAAAAAAACATTATACTTTGATAGTGATACTAATATAAAGATAGACTAATTTTAAAATTAAAATAAAGATAGAAGAAGGAGCTTCTCCACGTCATCTGATTCAATGATGAGACAACGTTTCAGGCTTAGTATAATGTTCAAAAAATTAATAAGTAAATAATTATGAATGAAAAAGACAACCATCAATATATAACGAAAGGAGAAAATAGTATTACAAATTAAAGGCCCCATTTTATATTAGATGCACAGGGCCTCCATAATGATTGAGACGGCCCTGTGCACATACTACCTCCAATTCTTAATACATGCACCAATTTTTTGGGTAACATCACATCAAGAATCAATAATGAGGAGAGAGAGTATTGTAATTGCTTTTTTTGCTCATGTGATTACGTAGTTAATGGAAGGGTAGTAAACTAGTAATATTTATTAGTACTATTACAAAACTTTGCGAAATAGGGAAATGAATAAATGATGCATGTATAATGAAACATTCTAAAATGAAAAATGATGCATGCACTAAGAAATGGAGGTAGTATAGAATGAAAATACTACTTCATTAAGTAAATTATTGTTGGATTAACTTTAATACTTATTTTTTTTGAAATATCAACTTTGTATTATTTTGATTAACTAATAATATCAATGACAAAAACGATTTGTTGGCAAAGTTGAATAAAATTGTTACTGAGAAATAGAGAATTATTAACTAAAGTAAAATTCAATTTTCATCAGTAAATTAGGGCTAGACTAGAGCTATCCGCTATAGTATGTGGTTCTATCGAAAGTTAGAAACTACACGGTTACTTAGCTACTAGGGTGCGAAATGTTAGAGGACCTATACTTTGCGGAGGTGTCAATTAGTAGACACAATAGCTTAAACAAATTTTTAGAGGTTGGTATCCAAAAATTTGCTTTATTAATGTTTTGGCCAAGATCCATTACAATAAATAAATAACTTGGTACATTAGTAAAGAATGGAGGGTGACGGTTCTAGGTGTTGTGAAGCCCCGAAATCAACATCACATTTGATGTTTCTTTGCAAGGACATCATAATTCTTTGGCGTATCTCCCCCTTGAGACTGGAAGTGAAGGAGTGGCAGGGGACTAGGGGAGTTTTGTGGAATAGTGCAAAGTGAATGCGAGGAAATTCAATGATGCTTGAGCGTGGGAAATCATGTTGATGTTCCTTTAGTAAGTGTGGAACTTGAGAAACTTTGAAAAGAGGAAATTTGACCCCATCCTTGTTTGTGATAAGACTATGAATTTTCTTGATGAGTTCCAAGCTGCCAGGGATTGTGAAAAGGAGGCTTCTGAAGTTCTCAGCCCAAGTATGAACAATATGCAATGGCTTCCTCCTATGGAAGCGAGTGGCGGATCCGAGAATAACATATTGGCGGGTGCAAAATATATTTTTTCCATCATTTTAGTAGGTGTAAATGGTCCAATTTTTCATAAATAAAACTAATTTTTTAACGAAAAAATATTACAAAATAAGATTTAAGTGTGGTCAAATGACCCCACACCCCACACCTCAAAGGGTAGCTCCGCCCTGTATGGAAGGCCTCACTAAACTGAATGTGGATGTTGCAGTGACAAAGGCGGCGAGTGTGGGGAAGGGTATGGTGGTGAGAGATAGAGAGGGTGATGTGCTTATGATTGCGGGATGTAAGGGAAAGAACGCTGATAATACAACCCAAGCTGAAGCATCAACTATGCTCTTCGGTCTCCAGCTCGCCCATGATGCGGGTTACTGAAGGATTGAAGCTGAAAGTGATTCCCTTGTGCTGACGAATCTCCTCACCAAAGACGTGCGAGTGCTCACCTCTACTCAAGTTATAGTTAATGATATTAGGGCTTTGGCTGTTTCTTTTGATGTTTGTGAGTTTAATTTCAGTAGAAGGTCTTGTAATAAAGTAGCTCATGCCATGGCTAAGGCTTTTCTCTCATTCGGGGAAGTGTTAGTGTGGATGGAGTATTGTCCTTTGGATGTTCTTCCGCTTGTTTTAGCGGACAAAGCTCTTTTGGAATGAACTTGATTGCTCGGTTTTCTCGTCAAAAAAAAAAAAAAAAAAAAATGGAGGGTGTATATGTATCTACGCGCCCTTGATATAGATAAATTATAGAGCATAATGTATAAATGAGTACAAGAGTGCAATCTTATCAATTAGTGTTTAATAATTTAAAGAATAAATGTATATTATGCTTTCATGCTTCTTACATATTTGCATCCTTATTACACTTACAAAAAAAAATCACTTACAAATAAAATAAACGGTTTTTTCACCAGGTACCCCTGAGGTTTCACGAAATGCACCAGGTACCCTCGTTGTTTCGGAAATGCACCAGATGCCCTTGTGATTTGCATAAAATGCACTAAATACCCTTAATGACTAATAGTGTTAAGTTTCTGTTAGTTTTTAGGGTTAATAACCCATCTAACCCTCATTAAACCCTAATTAGCCCTAATTAACTAACTAAACCTAACTTCTAACCCTAACCTAAAACTAACCCCCTAACTTCAAACCCTAATCTAACCTTAACCCCATAACTTCAAACCCTAACCCCACCACCACCCCACCACCACCACCACCCTCCCCTCCCTCACCCCACCCACCACCATCCCCACCAGCCCCCCAACCTCCCCCCCTCCCCCCCCCCGCGATTCCCCCCCCCTCCCCCACACCTGTCGATTTAGTTCGATTTCTCCCCACCCTCGTCGATTTCCTTCTATTTTCCCCCAACCCCCGTCAATTTCCCTCGATTTCCCCCCACCCCCGTTGATTTCCTTCGAATTCCCCCAACCCCCGTCGATTTCGTTCGATTTCCCACTATTGAAGAGAGAGAGTGAGGTTTCAAAGCATATGCACATATCTTCAAGACCTCCGACGAAGAAGAAGGCGAGGTGGGTCGTGCCGTTTTCGCTACCTAACCCGTGGATGATGCCCGAAGCTTGATGGGCGGTGGTAGTTGCGAGGAGAGAGAGATAAGCGAGGCGAGGGACCGACAAGAGAGTGACAAAGGGGAGGTGGTGCACCGGGTGCGATGGCGAGATGGTGGTGCACCGGTGCGATGGCGAGATGGTGGTGTGGTGGTCGTGCGGAGTGAAAGAATTGGAGTGACGGCTTATGTATTAGGGCGTGAAGGAGGGAGGGCGTGTGTGGTGGAGGGGGAGGGCGGAGAGAGAGGAGAAGAGGTGGAGGAAAGAAAGAGAGGGGAGGAGGTGGTTGAAGGGGTTTTGGGGCTGGGTGGTGGGTGAGTGACGGGGGTGGCTAGGCAGGCCATAGGTGGGTGATTGGGTGGATGGGTGGGTGGGTGATTGGGGGTTCTAAATGGTGAGAGGGAGGTGTTTAATTAGGGTTAATTATGGGTTATTTGGAATAATTGGGTTAATTAGGGGTTATTTGAGATAATCGGAGTTGATTTGCCCTTAATGACTAACGGAAACTTAACGCCGTTAGTCATTAAGGGTATGTGGTGCATTTTATGCAAACCACAAGGGCATCTGGTGCATTTCTGAAACAACGAGGGTACCTGGTGCATTTCGTGAAACCTCAGGGGTACCTGGTGAAAAACCGTAAAATAAATGACTTCAATAATAGTCCCTAATTAACAAGGTGACTAAATATATGAAATAATGGACAAGTCTATATATATACACTTTAATTAATTTAATTGAAATCCTTGTTCTTTCCTCTAGTGTATATGCAAAGTTAAATTTTAGCTAGTTATTTTTTTTTTAGTATTTCTGTAGTTATTATACTGAGATGTAAGATCTATCCATTCATTTACGTGCACAATTAGGAGTGTAACATTTCTTATATGGCCCTGATGAAGGAGATGCTCGTTTAGCACTCTTGGCTTCTAAGAAAAGTTTAGCCTCCTCTTGTATTTCCTTGCTTTCAACGTGTTGAACAACTTCTTGATTATAAAAGCTCTTTTGTAACTCCCTGCAACTTCCCTGCTGCATTAGAGCATTAAAACTCAGAAACAAAAGCAAAATTATTAAAGGTTTAGTTGATTTGAAGAGGGTGTTCATTTTGTAATTGGATATATACTGAATTTCTATGTGTGTATGTTTATGTATAGGCACTTAAAAACTTAGAAAGAAAAAGTATCGTTTTGGTAATGTATATAATAAAATAAACACTTTGGCTTATAATTCACAAAAGGCATGTAATGTGTGTTTATATAGGCCTAGTTTCTTATGAACTGACCTTATGAGTTAGAAATATTCTTGCTATATGATTTGACAATAAGAATTGAGACTGTTATATTGAGTAGGACTATTGACGTCTTAGCTAGAGATATGTATTTGGTGTGTATATGAAATCTGATTTATTATTGAACGAGAATAGGTAAAAGGATTACATTTTTCATGTATTAGATAAACCACGCAAACACGATAGGAATTAACATCACCTCAGAAGAAAACGAATTCAGATTAAATTGCATACTTTATGATGCTTGAAACTTTTAATTTTTCTTGATTTTTTCTTGACTGGCGAAACTTTTGACTTAAATATATATACTTACAAGAATGGACCACAATTCTTAATCATGTGCTAAGCTAGTCTTGAATATTACGGCTATTAATTCCCGTCCGTATGGAACGTATCTCAAATTATGATATTCTTACCTAATTTGTTTATTTCTTGTACCCTTTCAGCGGCCGTCTAAATCAAGGTTTTGCTCATATGTCTTTACTTGCACATCAACATTTTAATTGGTTCTGAGTATATTGATCCAGAGTTCCTGCATTGAATATGTCATAGATTTTGCTGGGTTTTAAACGTCACTTGTCTTGCACATGACATGGTAAATGCCGGAACCTTCGATCAATGATCGGTACTCGGCATAATGTTTGTTCTCGCAAAAAAAAATTGTGTAAGGTTTGTTTTCACAAAAAAAAATTATATAGGGTGGTTTCTCACACATTTCATGGTTTATTAGGTGGTTTTGGACAAAAAAATCCGTAAAAATAATAGTGTCTTTTTGGTGAGATTTGCTATGGAAAATACTTGAACCGATTAAAACGCATACAAATGGAGTATATAATTCATCACCCATATACAAACAATACAACTATATATACAAGGAACGTACAACATAAGTTTTTTTTTTACTTTGTACTTCATATAAAATAAATTTAAGAACATGATAGGAGTAGAGTCGTTTCTTATAAGAAGTACAAAATTTTTTTTCATTTACTTTCTTCTTTTTCCTTTTAATAAGCGAGTTGAAAACAAGTCATACATAAAATGTAGACATGGAAGGTTTGATTATTGTGCTACTTAGTGGGGAGACATTTTTTTTATATTTGACCATAAAAATCACCTAAAGAAAGGGGGGGAAAAACACATAAAGTATTGATTAAGGATGTCCGTCTAAACCTTGTGAATTCCTATACTTTTATGCGTGTTTGATCTGCATGGAACAATAGCATATTGCAAATGCACACCAAATACAATATTCTAGCTTGTCAATGGTCCAAGTCCCGATAGTTCTTTCATATAGCAAGAAAATTTCTAGCTTATACTAAGGTTCATAAGATATATACTAGGTTATATAAACACACATCATAAGACACCTTTCACAGATTATGCATAGCACAAAGTGTTAATTTTATTACCAACATAAAAAAAAGCCACAAGGTTTTTATCTTTTCCTCAGTTATTTTAACAGCCAATACATCAACATAGGCACATAAGAATACAGTATATATCCAAATCCAACGACCAACAAAATGAACATTCTCCTCAACTTAACTAAACCTTTGATGATCTTGGTTTTGTTGTTATGTTTTAACATTCTGATGCAGCACGGAAATGGTAGGGTGTTACGAAAGAGCTTTCTCAATCATGAGGGTATTCATCATGATGAAACCAAGGGGATACAAGAAGAGGCTAAAGTTTTCTTAGAAGTTAAGAGTGTTGAACGTCAATCACTTTCAGCATCTGGGCCAAATAAGAAATGTTTCACTCCAATTTGTGCACGTAAATGAGTCAATATTATTCTCATCTAAACTATAGAAGTACTTTAATATTCATCAACTAAGATTAAACTAAGTAAGCCAAGAAAAAAAGGTTATAATTCAATTTAATTAATTCTTTTTATAAGCCCATCTATATATGTACTTGATTACCTTGTATATTTTGAATTATTGATGTAAAAAGGATTCATCTTATATGAAATATAATAAGGATGTAAGCATCAAATAATATAATTATTTATCATTTAGATTATAAAATACAAATAATAGATGCTTTCTTTTGATCAATTTTCATGCTCTCTAATCTTATTTATATCAAAGGGATCAGCTACTAGCTAGTAGGTATTGAGCACGCATCTTAACACCAAATCCATCCTATAAGCCAGTTGGAACGAAAAAGGTTAAATGTTGTCAACTTGTCAATAGACCAACTCAATTAAAAGTTTAAGTTGATAGTTAAAGCCTTATGAATAATTTTATATTCTATCAGATATCTAATAGTTAAGTATCTAACAAAGAAGCTGAGAAAGTAATGGTGCCTACTCCAGGTGAAATTTCAAGAATACTGAATACTGAACTATCAACATGCGGTAGGTGAGCACAATTGTTATGCTTAGTACTAGATAGAGGTGTCAATTCAGTTAAACAGTTCAGTTTTGGTTATATCCAAACAGTTCAGTTCATATCAGTTCAGTTTACAACAGTTAAAATTATTAACAGTTCAGTTAACAAACTTTTCAGTTCAATTTAATTCAGTTATTTTTCTTTCCGGTTTCGGTTCGGTTCAGTTGCAGTTTAAACCAGTTTTATCCGAACAGTTAAACCAACTAACGGTTGAATCCATAGCAGTTAAAACACGTTGCAGTTAATTTCAGTTTCGTTTCAGTTTATTTTAGTGATTGACGAAAATCACATAAGTTCGACAATAATCGCATCGGTTCGGGTAGAAAGTTAGTCACATTCTTGTATTTGTCCGATATAAATGGAACTTCATGTCGGGTTTTGGCCAACCTGTTTTTCGGGTTCGGTTAAAATTAACGTGGCAAATAAGCGTAGTCCGACACTTGCCTTGAAAAAACCGATTGGGTTGTACTTCACAAAAAAGTGTATGAAAGTGACATCGATATATGTGTACAAGACTGGTATATTCGACAATTTGGAGTAAGACAATTTTATATAAGTCGATATTCAAACTTTTAGTTTTATGCAAATTACATCATGTTTGGTTAAAAAGGACGTGTCATATCAGTATAAATTTTTATAAACATCCTCGAAAGACGAGTTAGACATTTCTTAAAAAGTCGATTAGATCAATGTCTTACTCTTGCTATATTAGATCAATGGATTAATATAACTATACTAGTCATTAAGCTCTATGCATTTGAAAACCGAAAATATATAATCGACTTAAAATAAGTTAATAGTGGATTAGTTCAAGGTATCTATGTGAATTGATAAGTTAAATCAAGATAGCAATACTTCATTTAAATTAATCATCAACAAGTTATATTCAATTTGAAATTCATGTATATTAGCCAAACTGAAAGAAATTGATGTTACATTAGATGAATGTATCAACATAAGTCGGTAAAGTAATTGAAACTCAAAACATTTACTTAAATTGAAACATGTTGTTATTGGAATGAGTGTATCAATGTAAGTCGATAAACTAATTCAAGATAATAACAATACTCTACTTTAGTTAATCATCTTTAAGTTGAATTGATTTTGGAACCGAAAGCATATAATTAAGTTGCAACAAATGTAGAACAATGTAACTCAGTAGATTGGTTCGATATAACCTTTCATGTCATGGTTTTACGTACGACTTGAATTCAACCAACTTATTAAAAGGTGATGAAGAGACAGTAAGTTAGATAGCCCTTCTAACTAGGCCATAAGAACTATATTCTTACTGTGTTGTTCAATTTACTATACGTGAGTACGATGTAAAATTCTCATATTGTTTTGTATATAGTTGTATTGCTTGTATATGGGTGATAAAAATGCATATATTCTATTTGTGTGTAAATCAATTCGAGTCTATTTCATAGCAACTCCGGTCTCCGGCCATTAAAAAACACTGTCATGAAAATAAAATAAGTTACTTTCCTAGCTATTATGATGTTCCCGTAAAAGCATATTGGCCAGAACTTGATTTTTGACTGGGCTTCGAAATGAAACATATTTTTATAGATAAGGAGAAACTATGACAAGTTGAGGAGAATAAAGGGAATTCCAATTTGTCCAAGGTGAGAATCGATCCCAATATCTCTTGGAACCAGGAGAGAAGCTCTAGCCACTAGACTATCCTTCACTCTCACATCAAAAGAGAACATGAAAGAAACAAAAGATTAGAATATCATAATTTGAAGATTAGAATATCAAAATTTGAGTTATGTTCCATACAAAAGAGAATTACAAGCCGTGTAATTTAAGACTAAGTTAGCACATTTTTTTTTTTTATAAAGGTAGACTAAGTTAGCACATGCCTAAGTTAGCAATGGTCCATTCTTGTAACTTGTAAATTGTAATATACTAAAGTTTGGCCGGTCAAAAAAAAAAAAAAAAACCAAGAGTTTCAAGCATCATAGAAATTAGAAAGTGCCGAACATTCAAGAAATGTGCCGTTTGCAAAAAGCCATAAAAATATACAGTTCACTTTTGTTAAATCACTATGAAACATTAAATGGTTGCTAATTAATCCTCCAAACAATAAAAGGCCAAAATTTATTGAGATTGATGGAAAGAGTAAATTATTTTAGAATTTCTAATAATTGTTCTAGGGGTTAATTAACGAGGTTCTTTAGGTCTGATAGTCATATTACTAAGTGTATATAATCTATCTGTTACAGAGTAAAGGGGTACACGATGCAACTTTAAAAACAAGAGAGTAACTAGTGCGAATTTCATATAACTTTCGTAATATCTCATGAAATTTCATAAGTTTATAATATCAATATATTCAAAATGTTTGATCTTTTGTAAAAAGTGAATAGATGCTAAAACCAAAATTCTAATATAGCATCTCAAATATTTTTCAAACTTTTGAATTATATAATACTGATTTGACGTAGATTAACCTAATTAAGCTTGATTAGGTTGTCGTTATTATTACTTTGATAAAAGTTTCATTTGATAGACATCGTACTTAATTAGAAGTATATGTTTGAGATTTTATTTTGTTTATGCATTACATGCTTCCGCTATATATTCTAAACAAAATTTAATATGTGCTTAGGTAAATGATAAACTTTATCATGCAAACAAAAAGAAAGACAAGTGTATAAATTGAGTACCTCAAAAAGATGCATTCACATTATAAATACGTACTGGCGAAGAGGAAAATTAGGCAAAATTTCTTATACAAGAATAATTCATAAAGTGGTGTCGGAGTCATCACATGATGATTTGACGTGTCTATTTTATTATAATCGAGTATAATAATACTTAAAATATGCTAACTTAATTAGTAAACATAAATATAATACTCCTATAAATGAAATCAGGCATATACACCATAAAAGTTTTGATAAGTAGTAACCGTCAATTTTTTGTGTTAGAAATACCCTAAACTAGGGTTGGTGCAAGTACAATCCTTATACCCGACTATAAAAAAAATGTTTGCGTTAAAATCAACTTCTAAAACCTATACATGTTTCCATTCACGTATACTACAGAAAAAATTAGTATATAAAGATCATACACCTCACTCAAAAACCCACCAACTTCCCACCAAGGGAAGGAAAAATCACTAGTGTTATTCGCACTCTTCAACAAATATTATGTTGAATGTACTCAACAAAAGAAAAAGAAAATTCCTTCGCTCTAATTAAGCCCTTGGCAAAACTTTATCACCCTTCACAATATAATTACTTGAAGGCTCAAAATGGATGGCATTCTCAGACCGGAAGGCTAGCGGCGTCATCATCTGATTCTTAGCCACCTTATCGCGCCGCTTACCAACACCGCTGGAATCCACCTCCATGGCGCAACGACACTTGCCGCCACTCTTGGGGATGTGAGTACACGGGCTAGCATTCGAAGGCGGTACTGGATCCTTAGGCAATGACACAAATAACATCTCCTTTTGCTCTTCTTTCAATGGCCTCACTGCTTCAATCGGATCAAACCTCGTTGCCAATAATATGAACATTATTGTAAGCATTATAACATTATATATGTAGGAACGAAAACTGGTAACTTGGAAGAATAGTGCCTTGAATAGTGCCTTGAAGGTGTTTGATAAAATGCGTAAAAGGGAAGGTCTGCGTCTCGCCCGGTCAGGCCCGCATGGAAACTGGGAGAAGGAAAATACCGCCCAATCGGGCGGATTTCTCCCGACCCGGTCGAGAGGGTCAGCGGTGTTTGCGGGAGACGCGTTTTCTAGCGGGGGTTATAATTAGATTATTAACCTAATCGTTTTAGACTGCGAATTTAGTCTAATTCTCTCTGTAATCTGGTTTTCCTCACATAATAAAATATTCTCTCTCTGCCCGTGGACGTAGCCAAATTGGTGAACCACGTATATCTGTTGTCTGATATTCATTGTTTTGCATTCATTTTTTGTTTCTCTCTCACGTCTGACATAACAAATTGGTATCAAGATCTTGGTGTTCGATCTGTGTGAGAAAGATGTCTGGGATGAATGTGAAAATTGATATATTCACTGGGAGAAACAGTTTCAGTCTGCGGCAAATCAAGATGCGGGATTTACTGAATCAACAAGGGTTGTGGGCACCATTGGCAAATACGTCATCGGATTCAGAAACCGCTGAGTTGGTCGTTCTGGAGGAGAAGGCGCATTCAACGATTATGTTATGTCTTTCTGATGACATATCTACTGAAGTTGCGGAGCAGGAAACTGCTGCTGGTCTGTGGTTGAAGTTAGAGAGTTTATACATGACGAAATCTCTAACCAACAAGTTACTTTTGAAGCAACGTCTGTTCAGCCTACGTATGCAGGAAGGTATGTCTCTGAGGGATCATCTAGATAAATTGAACACTATCTTGCTAGATCTTCGTAATATTGATGTTAAAGTAGATGATGAGGATGCTACTTTAATTCTGTTAGTATGTTTGCCTTTATCGTATGAGAATTCTGTGGATTCTTTTATTGTTGGGAAAGATAGTCTGTCATTAGAAGAAGTAAGATCTGCTCTTCATACTAGAGAAGTCCGTCATCAGGCATCTGGTTCTAGTACAGAAAATCAGACATCTGGATTAGTTGTCACTGGGGGTAAGGGACTGGGAAAATCTGGTAAAAAGAAATCGAACCATAAAAATTCGAATTATAAGGGTCCTAAACCTAATGATGTCTGTAATTACTATAAAGAGAAGGGGCATTGGAAAAATGAGTGTCCTAAGAAAAAGAAGCAGCAGGACAAGAATGAAGGTTCTGCTGCTCTGGCAGAAACTGATGGTAATTCTGAGGAAGATCTGGCCCTAGTTGTTAATAACCAGTCACATTATAGGGATGTGTGGGTTTTTGATTCCGGGGCATCGTGTCATATTAGTCCATGCAGGGAGTGGTTTTCAACTTATGAGCTAATAGATGGGGGCAATGTTTCTATGGCTAACAGTGCTGCCTACAAAGTAGTTGGAATAGGCTCCATCAGATTGATGACTCATGATGGTACATTCTGTACCTTGAATGAAGTTAGGCATGTTCCACTGATGACAAAGAATCTGATATCTTTGAGTCTTCTTGACAGTAGAGGTTTCAGTTTTCAAGGTGAAGGTGGAGTTATGAATGTCTACAAGGGTTCGAAGGTAGTTCTGAAAGGTAATAAAAAGGGTACCTTATATTTTCTTCAAGGTTCTACTATGACAGGTTCTGCTGTTGTTGCATCATCTGAGGTTCCCAAGGAGGATATGACCAAGTTGTGGCATAGGAGGCTTGAGCATATGGGTGAAAGGGGGATGCAAATTCTGTCGAAAAGGGATCTTCTTTGTGGGCACAAGGTGCAGGATCTAGAGTTCTGTGAGCATTGTGTATTTGGGAAGCTTCATTGCAGCAAGTTTCCAAAGGTTGTGCATACTGCAAAGGGCACGCTTGATTATATTCACTCTGATTGTTGGGGTCCTTCCCGAGTTGAGTCTATTGGAGGTCACAGGTATTTTGTGTCGATGATCGATGATTATTCAAGGATGACTTGGGTAATTATGATGAAGCATAAAAGTGAGGCTTTCGTGAACTTCAAGCGGTGGAAGGCTTTGGTGGAAAATCAAGTCGGAAGGAAGATGAAAAGCTGTGAACCGATAATGGTCCGGAATTTTGTTGGTCCGAGTTTAATGAGTTCTGCAAGAATGAAGGGATTGCACGCCATCATACTTGTCGGGAATCCTCCACAACAGAACTGGGTAGCAGAACGGGTGAATCAGACACTGTTGGAGAGAGCGAGGTGCATGCTCTCTAATGCTGGGTTACCTAGAAGATTTTGGGTAGAAGCTGTAATTACAGCTTGCTATCTGATCAACCGTGGACCTCACACTGGTATTGACTGTAAAACACCTTATGAGGTGTGGACTGGTAAGCCTATAGATTATTCTTTGTTGAGAGTTTTTGGTTCTACTGTTTATTATCATGTAAGTGAGGGTAAATTAGAACCTAGAGCTAAGAAGGGTGTATTTGTGGGTTTTGGGAGTGGAGTTAAGGGCTATAGAATCTGGTCACCTTCTGAGAGTCGAGTTATACTTAGTAGAAGTGTAATATTTAATGAAAATTCTATGCTTAACTCCACTGTGAAGTCTATGGTGGTGTCTGTTGGTAGTAATGTTGATAATCAGGTGGAGCTGGAAGTCACTCATAATGAGAGTGAATTACAGCACCAAGGTGGAGAAGATCAACATGGTGCTACTGAATCTGAATCTTCTAGTCATCAATCTGCCTCATCTGATGCACATCGAACTAGTATAGCACTTGATAGAGCTAGAAGAGTTGGTGTGGGACCTCCTAGGAGGTATGATTTTGAGGACATGGTTGCTTATGCACTGCAGGTTGCTGAGGAGGTGGAGGTAGATACTCATGAACCATCCACCTACAAAGAAGCTGTCTCAGGTAGTGAGTCTGCTCAATAGCTTGCTGCTATGGGCGATGAAATGGAGTCTTTGGATAAGAATCAGACTTGGGAGCTAGTCAAGCGTCCTAAGATGAGAAAAATTGTCACCTGCAAATGGGTTTTCAAGAAGAAGGAAGGGACCTCACCTTCTGAGGGGATCAAGTATAAAGCTCGGGTTGTTGCAAGAGGGTTCACTCAAAGGGAAGGGGTTGACTATAATGAGATTTTCTCACTAGTGGTTAGACACACTTCCATCAGGGTGCTACTAGCAATAGTTGCACATCAGGATCTTAAACTTGAGCAACTAGATGTGAAAACAGCTTTCCTACATAGGGAGTTGGAAGAAGAGATTTATATGACTCAGCCAGATGGGTTTCAAGTTCCTGATAAAGAAGATTATGTTTGCAGACTGAAGAAGTCCTTGTATGGGCTAAAGCAGTCTCCTAAGCAGTGGTATAAAAGGTTTGACAGCTATATGATTGAACTGGGCTACAACAGGAGTCTGTATGATGGTTGTGTGTATCACAACAAGCTGGATGATGAATCATGGATTTCTTTGGTCTTGTATGTAGATGATATGCTTATAGCTGCAAAGTCCAAGTCTGATATTTAGAGGTTGAAGGGTCTTCTCAGTGCTGAGTTTGAGATGAAGGATTTGGGTGCTGCGAAAAAGATTTTTTGGGGATGGGAATTATAGGGAAAGAGATCAGAGGAAGCTTTTCTTGTCACAGAAAGGCTACATTCAGAAGATTTTGTCAAGGTTTGGCATGTCAACAGCTAAGCCTATAGATACTCCAAGTGCCTCCAATAATCATTTGTCTGTGGCTTTTGCACCCAAGTCTGTTGAGGAGAAGGAGTACACGAGTAGGGTTCCCTATGCTAGTGCAGTAGGGAGTCTGATGTATGCTATGGTCTGCGCTAGGCCGGATCTTTCACATGCAGTCAGTGTTGTTAGTAGGCTCATGGGTGATCCTGGTAAGGAGCATTAGCAGGCAGTCAAGAGGATTTTTCGTTACCTTCGAGGTACGTCTGATGTTGGTCTCATTTATGGAAATGATACTCAGTGTTTAGTTACTGGTTATTCTGACTCTGATTATGCTGGAGATGTAGACAGTAGAAGGTCTATGACTGGTTAAGTATTTACTCTTGGTGGCTCTGTTGTTAGTTGGAAGGCAACTTTGCAGGCTACAGTTACTTTGTCTACTACTGAAGCAGAGTACATGGCATTGACAGCAGCTGCTAAAGAGGGAATATGGTTAAAGGGGCTAGTCAGTTATCTTGGTTTGCATCACGATCAGGCCATTGTAACGGAAGTGATTGCTGCATTTTTTGAAGATTTGTTTTCCACTGGCGGAAATATTGATGCTGCGCCTGTCATTGACCGTGTGGAGAACAGTGTTTCACAAGCTCAATATGAGCAGCTAGCTGCCCCTTTCATGGGGGAAGAAGTACATGATGCTGTGTTCCAGATGCACCCCACATAAGCCCCAGGCCCGGATGGTATGTCGGCTATTTTTTTTGCAAAAATTCTGGAATGTGGTTGGTAAAGATGTGATTGACAAAGTGCTTGAGGTGTTGAATAATAATGGTGATATTGGTTCTATAAATCAGACTCATATTGTCCTTATTCCTAAAAAGAAAAAATGTGAGTACCCTGTTGATTTTAGACCAATTAGCCTCTGTAATGTGATTTACAAAACTGTGTCAAAGGTTCTTGCAAATAGATTGAAATTAATTCTCCCTAGTATTATACATGAGTCTCAGAGTAGTTTTGTGTCGGGGAGATTAATTACTGATAATGTGTTGGTGGCTTATTATCGCCCTGTTCTTTTGAACTTATTTTCAGTTAATTTCAGTTCAGTTAATTTAATTTCAGTTAATTTAATTTAATTTCAGTTAATTTAATTTAATTTCAGTTCAGTTAATTTAATTTCAGTTTAATTCAGTTTAGTTCATCTTATGTAATGTTTTAATTATTTTTTTATTTATTATGATAATAATAATAATAATAATAATAATAATAATAATAATAATTATTATTATTATTATTATTATTATTATTTATGAAAATAGTAATAATTAATATTATTATATAATATTTATTATGATTATTATTATTATTATTTATTATTATTATTATTATTATTATTATTATTATTTTTATTATTTATTATTTATTATTTATTTTTTTATTATTATTTTTTATTATTATTATTATTATTATTATTATTATTATTATTATTATTATTATTATTTATTTATTATTTATTATTATTATTATTTATTATGATTATTTTATTATTATTATTTATTATTTAGTATTATTATTTATTATTATTATTATTTAATATTATTATTTAGTATTATTATTATATTATTATTATTTATTTATTTATTATTATTATTATTTAATATATTTATTTATTATTATTATAATCATTATTATTATTATTATTATTATTATTATTATTATTATTATTATTATTATTATTATTTTTATTATTTATTATATATTATTTGTTATTTGTTATTTATTATTATCATTTATTATTTATTTATTTTTATTATTATTTATTATGCATTATTTTTATTTATTTTTATTATTATTATTTAACATTATTATTATCATTATTATTATTATTATTTATTATTTATTTATTATTATTTATTATTTATTTTTTATTTATAATTATATATTATTTATTTTTATTATTATTATTTATTTATTTAGTATTATTATAATTATTATTATATTTAATATTATTATTATCATTATTTATACACTATTTGTTATTTATTATTTATTATTATTATTATTTATTGTTATTATTTATTATTTATTATTTATTATAATTTAATATCTTTATTATTATTATTTATAATTTCTAATTTATTTCTAATTTATTTATTATTATTGTTTTTATTATTATTATTATTATTATTATTTATTATTATTTAAATAAATAATAATAATAATAAATAATAACAATAATAATAATAATAATTAAAAACAATAATAATAATAATAATAAATAATGACAATAATAATAATAATAAATAATAATAATAATAATAATTAATAATAATAATAATAATAATAATAATAATAATAATAATAATAATAATAATAATAATAATAAATCATCATCCGAAAGGATGTTTTAGGCTGGCCCCCAGATTAGGGGGTTAGCCTAAGTTTGTTCTCCTTATAAAAAAAATAATAATAATAATAAATAATAATAATAATAATAATAATTATTATTATTATAAATAATAACAATAATAATAATAATAATATAATAATAATATAATAATATAATAATAATAATATAATAATAATATAATAATAATAATATAATAATAATAATATAATAATAATAATAATAATAATAATAATAATAATAATAAGTATTGATAATATTATGTTAATACTTATTGATTATTATCGATAATTATTATTTTAGAAAATTAAATATACAATTCAGTTCAGTTTCTCTCATTTCAGTTAATTTCAGTTAATTTAATTTAATTTCAGTTCAGTTAATTTAATTTCAGTTCAATTAATTTAATTTCAGTTAATTTAATTTAATTTCAGTTCAGTTAATTTAATTTCAGTTCAGTTAATTTAATTTCAATTTAGTTCAATTAATTTCAGTTAATTTAATTTAATTTAATTTAATTTAATTTCAGTCAAAATAAGTTCAAAAGAACAGGGCCTATGAGTGTTTTCACTATTTAAGGAAGAAGAAAACAGGGAAAAAAGGTTATCTGGGGCTTAAACTGGACATGAGTAAAGCCTATGACAGAGTTGAATGGGAGTTCTTAGAAAAAATGATGCAAAGGTTTTAGTTTCTAGATTGTTATGTAAATAATATTATGACATGTGTTACTTCTGCATCCTTTAAAGTTCTTGTCAACGGCCAGCCATCGAGAGAATTTAAGCCAAGTAGGGGGCTCCGGCAAGGGGATCCGCCCTCTCCTTTTTTGTTCATCATGTGTGATGAGGGCCTGTCAGCTCTGTTACGTGATTCAGAAAGGCGTGGAGATATTCATGGCATAAAAATTGGTAGACACGCACTACAAGGAAATAGGTTTTGGGCAACAAAAATATTCGTCGCCCAATGGGACAATTTCGTTGCACAAAGGTTTGGGCAACGAAATTTTTACGCGCCAACTTCGTCGTCTAAGGTTCGACGCCCTTTACATTTGGGGCGTCGAATATCATGGTCGTCGCACAAACAGTAGCTTGGGAGTCGAATGCTTTCGTTGCTCATAATGCTATTTTGTGCTACGAGTTTTGCATATCGTTGCCTATACTTGACACAGTTTTGGCAACGACAACTTAACTTTCGTTGCCCATATTACTGGACTTTGTGCGACAATCACTATTTGTCGTTGCCGATTGTGTGTTGTAACCTTACCAGAAGTCCAGAATGCTATCTTGGGCAACAATAGTTTCGTTGCCCAAAGTACTTTGGGCTACGAATTGCTTTACATAAAATTGAAATCTCATGCTAAATTCAAATAACAATATGCAATACCTAATTAGTTGCCCAAATATTCATATATAAATAATAAACTTGTTAAAAACAAAAGTATGATATAGTAAAAGAAGTATTCATGGAATAACAAATTGTAGACAACCAGTGGAATACAAAATAATCTTCAAATTCAACATTCGACATAATTTGAATATCTTACAAAATTCAAATTAACTTTTAAAATACTAATTAGCACTACCCATAATCTACGAAGAAATTCACATAATCCAAGCTTTGTCATACTTCATATAGCTTTCCTCTGCTAATTTAGTCACGACCCATTGTTCCTGATAAAAGTGAAAACGTTAAAATTAGGTACCCATGTGATAAAAAAATTGGCGGGGGGGGACTAATGATCTTTTTACTCTTCCGCCCAAAAAGTACCAATATAACTACAAGTATTAATTACAGTATGCAACCAATGAAGCAAACTCCTTGAGCATCAAAAAGCACCATACAATCTCTTACCTGCGAGAAAAAACGGCATCAGTAGTTGCCTCTCCTAAGGCACACAGGCTTTCTGTAAGTCTAAGTTGATGTTGTCGAGAATTGCATACATTGGTGAGGAATCACTAAAGATAATGGCTCCATCTCCACCCGTAACACATTGTAGAATATGCCACTGCAGATAAGTGTTCATCCAATTAGAGCACCGACAATGCAGTCAATTCATCTACATTGATAACTTGTCACGTGCTTACGAAAAAATAGTGGTAACACATGTAATTAGCAATCTGAAATCCTAAAAGCATTCATAAATATTGGAGTAATTAGCAAGGAATGGTTACCTGTCGATAATGAAAGAGTTATTATCAGAAACATTCAACCAACTCAGCGTTTGTTGGTGTTCAGTTCGCGTAGCACCGGCAACATTGCAGGATCAGAGAAACACAAGTAGACAAAAACGGAGGTAGAACAATTTAGTGGTGATAGAATGAAGAAAGAATAGCCAAATTGGAATTTGTGGTTAAACTTCCATACATGCACCCGAAAAAAATTATAAAAGAAACCTTTAAAACAAGAACTTTAATTCACCGACCAATTAAACATTGAAAATAACATTGAATCAAGAATTTTCAAGCATCACATTAGCTGAAAGAAAAATTAACCGAGCAATTAAGCATTGAAAGTAACATTTTCTGCATTCAAACTCCGATCCAAAATCCAAATGGGTTACTCAAAATTAAGAAATTAATGGCAGCACTCTCATTTGGCATTATGCCCCCTTCACTCCCCCATCCTTTTCCTTCCCTGCCCCCTACACAGCCCATCTGCACACAAACACGCCCTGCACAGCCCCCCTCCAAACAAACACACAAACAATCCCTGCACACAGCCCTCCTGCACACAAGCACACAAACACCCCCACTGCACACAGCCCCAATAGTCTCATCCTATCAAACGCTACCTAAACCGAACTCAAAAATCAAACAGGGGAGCAATGTAAGATCAAACAGGGAGCAATGTAAGATCAAACAGGAGAGCAATATAACATGTGTCATGTTCTGATTTGTTCTTACCAAGTATACTTTAATTAAGAGCTATAATAGTAACCAACAAAATAAGCACACTAAACTCGTTCTTTATAAATCTAGGTAGAATCGTATAAGTCACCAAGTTCTACTTTTACACTAAGGGAGTAAGAAAAGTGTTACTAAATATTATAGATGGGAACTAGTACATTTATTTACTACACCAATAATCATACAAGAGCATGTTTCTTAGGTGCAATTAGTTGTTGTACAGCATTGAAAGAGAGAAACTGCAAATAAAGCAATTATTGATATAGGGGAATGAAAAACTTCAGGGAAAGAGTTGTATTCAGCTTGAATCGACTAGAAAACAAGTGAAATGAACCTGTACACCAATTTGTTAATAATTTCATGCTTCCCAAAGGTGTACACTACTGTACATGTTTAGACAATTTGATACTGACTTTAGAATCAGCAACGAAAACTTTGAGAAAATAAGAAAACCCAAACATGTCAAATTTATCACGGGGAAAGATTAACTCCTCGGCCCACACTTCATAATCTGTGACATGTCGGAGTTAATTTTGGACACATTACGAATTTAATGGTAAAATGTGGTTCCATAATGTTAGTGTTTACCCAGGTTTATCAATTTACCAGCCATTTCAAAGATGAAAAATTAATAATAAAACTAAAGTAAATTAAAGTACAACCAATGGATAGCTTCTTTTCTGTCAAGCAAGAATCAGCACAGGCTATGATTGAGCAGCTGCAAAATTTTATTTTCTAGAGAATGATACAAGGAGAGGAGCTCCTAGTATTAACTTGGTAAAATTCAAGAATCCTCTCGGGATAAAAATTCAAACCTCACTGGAACGTTTACCAACACCTTGGCAAATTTTCACTTAATATACACGATTTAATCAGATAAAAGTTAAGGCCATTAAGCTTATAAGAACATATAAACTCAACAACATAAATAATTCATCAACACTCCCTCAATTAATGTAGCAAATTATTGACAAATTACAGTAGAAAAATCAACAACTAAAGCAGAAACATTTCAGGCCCTATAGCAATCAGAAGAAAAATGCAGCAATTTGGTAATAGTCAACTTAAACTTCAAGTTTTCTGCTTTATTATGTGCTTAAACAGTTAACTAAAACTTCTTTTTGCCACCGTAACACAAGCAGCAAGGTAAACAGAGTGAGCACGGCGAGATAAATTTATATGATGTTCGTGACAGCATACTGAGTTGAAAGCTTTTAATCTATACTCCAGGATCTGAAAACATCAAACAGACGAAGAAAAATACTTCAAGATAAGAGAACAACATTAAATCAGAAGCCACACAAACCCCTTCGACTTTATATTTTCTTTAACACTAACCGTAAGTTAACAGTTATCAAAGTGCTGTAAAACTGTGTTTGTCCAGTCTATGACTTCAATAGTCGAATCAACTCAAAATATCAGCATATAAGCTAGACACAACTTATTTTATATAAAATTTCGATGCATTCAATTTTCAGCAGTTGGACTCTCCTAAAAGCTCCAGAGCAAATAGAGATTTACCCAGAAAAGATGAGACTCATATCATCTTTTCACATTTAGATTCAACGCCAAATATCTTTCCTTTCCCAATGGCATTTATGTTATGAATCACATTTCAAAGATATCAAAAGGTATCAGCAATGCAATAATGAAACCCCTATAATGCTGTAATGTTGGTTAGAACAGATGGTGCAACAGCCCAAACTCCCAGATCAATGTTCTCCCTATTGTTAACTGTTTAAGCACATAATATCTTGTGTCATGCTGTCCTGCTGCTGCTTATTATAAAAAAAAAAGATCCAATAAAACATTGAGTGCGATGGGACGAGTAGAGGGTTGAATCAATACTCTCTTCCAATAATAGATAACATGAAAAAGGCCATTAATTTGTTGTTTATAAAATGTGTAATTCTAAATTATGGATGTAATCAATGAAGCAAATTTAAGGAGTAAACGAATAACATGAAAAAGGAGTTTGATTGGAGACAATCACTTCAATAAAGAAAAATTATTCAGGGGAAATAGTAACCCATAAATCAATCAAATATAGGTAAAAATTTGAGTTTGATTCGTGAGTTAGGGCAAATAATAAAAATTACCAACCTTGCCGCCGAACTCGCCTCTAACCGACCTCCAGCCACCATCCACCTCACCACCTGCCATAATTAAAAAAAAGTTAGGGCAGAGCAGAAACTCATTACTCATCAATCGAATTCTCCATAAATCGAATTTTCATCATAACAACAGAAACGTCACTTGAGAAACGTTAGAATGTCGCCGGAAGCAAAACAAGTCACCGGAAAAAAGAGAAAGATGAAGGCGGACCGAGAAGGGTGTGAGTTGAGGAGGAGATGAGCAGTTAGTCTTGAAGAAGTGAAATACAAAGTACGTGATTTCGTGGGAAAATATTAGAGCGGTTCCTTTTCCACTATTTTCCTTTGGGTTTGTGCAACGAAACATAATTTGAATTGGCCCATTTACTAAACAAGGGCAACAAAATATATAGTTTCGTCGCCTAATTAAGGTAATGGGCAACCCAAAACTTATCTCGTCGCCCAAATATGAATTTGGGCAACAACAACAAATTTTGTCGCCCATAATTTACACTATGGGCTACAAATTCAGCTCGTCGCCCTTGTTTTCAACTATGGGCCACAACATTTCGTTTTGTCGCCCTTAAATTTCAATTCCGTCGCCCAAAACCTATTTTCTTGTAGTGACGTGGAACCTATATCCCACCTGTTTTTCGCTGATGATAGTCTGTTGTTTGTGAGAGCTAATGAAGGGGAAGTTGAGAATGTACTGGATATACTTTCAACCTATGAAGCTGCTTCAGGTCAGAAATTGAATATGGAAAAATTAGAGGTGTCTTTTAGCCGAAATATAGAACTTGAAAAGAAAAACTTGCTTCAGATGAAGTTATTTTTTAAGGCTGTTGAAGGACATGATAAGTATCTGGGTCTTCCGACGTACATTGGGTGTTCCAAGAAATAAGTTTTCCATGTTATTCAGGATCGCATCTGGAAAAAGCTAAAGGGGTGGAAAGAAAATTATTTGTCTCAAGCAGGGAGGGAGATTCTCATTAAATCAATTGCATAAGCAATTCCTACCTACGCAATGCAATGTTTTGCTCTTCCTATTAGCATCTTGCAAGAGGTAGAAAAATTGTGTAGGAATTTTTATTGGGGCCAAAAAGGGGAGGAAAGAAAGACTTGTTGGGTGGCATGGGAGAAAATGTATAGCCCTAAGAAAGAAGGGGGCATGGGATTCCGGAATATGAAAGCTTTCAACCAAGTTATGCTTGAAAAACAAGCTTGGCGGATCTTGAATAATGAAGAATCGCTCATGACTCGAATCTTAAAGAAAAATATTTCCCACATTGCTCTTTTTGGGAGGCAAAGTCTACATCCTATATGAGTTTCACTTGGCGCTCAATTTTGGGGGCAAGGAAGGTGGTTGAGAAGGGAGCAAGAAGAATTATTGGCAATGGAACTCATATTAATATCTGGTGGGACCCATGGGTGGCGAATTTACCCAGCTTTAGGGTGGCTTCTAGTCCAGTTAACTTTGAGATTCTCCCGACTGTGGTGAAGGAATTGTGGGAGGGGAGAGAATGGAATAACGGTCTATTGCATGAAGTCTTCTCGCCAGGTGAAGTAGCTGCAATTCGGAGTATGCCCATCCCACTTTTCGATGCAGCAGACAGATGGACGTGGACTTGTACTAAGGACGAAAACTTTACCGTCCGAAGCGCCTATGGTATGCTGATGAAAGACGCACTTAGTGGAAGCGCTACTTCTTCGACAAGTTAAGGAGGTTTCGACTGGGGGGTAGTGTGGAATGCAAGCGTGCCTCCTAAGGTAAAGCATTTCGCGTGGCGTGCTATAAAAGGTGGTATGGCAGTTCGAGAGCAGCTAGGAAAGCGTGGCATGGAGGTGGATCAAAGATGTGCCATGTGCGGGGAATATGACGAAACTGTGATGCATATCCTCGGGTCGTGTGAAGAAGCAAAAAAGGTATGGCATTTCTCGCCCTTAAGGTTAGAGGTGAGCACGAATGACAGTGCCACATTCCGGGAATGGTGCGTTTCGTTAAGGAGCAGGTATAAGGAGATGGAGTGGTGGAGCATTTTTTGGAGTGTGAGTTGGGTTTTATGGTTGAGGAGGAATGGTTGGGTGTTTGAAGGAAAAAAGAAAAATATGGAAGAGATGATTCATAAAGTTGTGGGGATGGTGGGGGAGTATGAAAAAGCAAATGAGGGGAGTAGCATAGATGTACCACACACTCACCTCAACAAACAGAGGAAGGCTCCGGAGGGAGATACTTATAAGATTAACTCTGATGGGGCAATCTTTAAGGGGAAAGGTGTGGGCTATGGAGGAGTTACGCGGGATAATACAGGGGATGTAGTGGTAGCCACAAGCCTTTTCTTGCCGGGTAGTTTCGAAGTAGAGGTTGTGGAAGCCATGGCCATGAGACATGCTTTGAAGATCTCAAAGGAAGCTGGTTTTGATGATTTTGTGCTTGAAACCGACAACTTATCAGTCTACACAAAGCTGAGGAAGGGTATTAGCGAGCCATCCGTCCTCGGCAGTATCTTGCAAGACATACATATCCTTGCTAGCTCTTGTAGGCAAGTTTCTTTTTCTTTTGTAAAAAGGGAGGGGAATGGGGTTGTACATGTTTTAGCAAAATTGAGCTATATTTATGAAGGCATGCGTGTGTGGTTGGAGGATTATCCTCCTGAAGCTGCTGTTTGTGTAATCGCAGATTCTTCTGCAATTTCTTCTTAATAAATGGTGTTACTTTCTTGTCAAAAAAAAAAAAACCAACTTTTGGCCGGTGAAAATTCTAACAGCATTTTGTGCAAGAATATAGTTGTAAAGCGCGGCAGTGTTTTAACCAGTACAAGTGTAGTATAGTACGGATTAAAAGGTGTAATATGGACATATTAAGTTATTACCTGGTCGGTTAAAGAAGGATAAAAGTAAATTAAAGGACGAAGTTCATGGTTGTCGAACAACAATAAAAAAAAAATTTAAGGACGTCTTGCTAACAAGCCGAGTTCTTATTTTTCTTTTTCTTTTTTTTTTTGACAATCACGAAAATTTACATTAATTAAAAACCGAAATTACAACCTAATGCTATTACAACCAAACATGAAACGTAAAGCAAATAAGCATTAAGGCGAGTTCCGCAAGCTCTTACATACCCTACTAAGAAAACCGAAATTATATATTGATGATTCAATATTATTGTTTAAAGCCGAGTTCTTATACTCTTGAAGGTTAGTTCTCAATATTTTTGAACTTGAATTTCGTCTACGCCACAATTTTGTGGCTCACTTTAAACAAAGATCCGAATTTCAATAACGCTGAAGGTGCAAACCCGAAGGTTAGAAGTCTTAGAATGAGAGCATTTCTTATACACAAGGGTGTATCATGTGCATTGTAGTACACCCAAGGCTTTTTTTGCTTATTAAGGGCCTGTTCTCCCAAGCTTATTTTCACTTCAGTTCAATTCAGTTCAGTTCAGTTCTTAAATGATAATCATTACTAATAATTAGTTATAATTTAATTCAGTTCGGTTCGGTTCAATTCAATTCAATTCAGTTCAGTTGTTTTATGCCGAAGAGAACAGGCCTTTACTTATTTGCTCATTTAGAACTCTGCCTATTGTGGGGATTTTGCTCATTTGGAGGTTCTAAATGAACAATAAGCAAAAAAATAGTCTTGAGTATACCATGCTCATAGTACACCGGGTATATCCGGGTGTATGATAATAGTTGTAAGTTAGAACCCAATTGAACAAATTTCAATCATGTGTTAATCATAGTAATTACATTGCAAATTAGAGTTTATATGTATCGGGTTTTTTATGATTGCTTAATCATCATGCCCTTTTATTATGAAGTACTTAATTCCTCCATTTTTAGTAGTTGAAACATTTTCACTTTTACGCTATTTATGTGCTTATTTTGACCAGAAATTTGTGATCAATCTTCCAAAAGGATTAATTAAATGTTCAATTGAAATATTTACAAGGTAATATCTTAATTATGGATCACATTGTTACTAAAATGGATTAATTTTTTTTATTGTTGCCATGGTCTGATATAAGAAGTTATCATTATTAAATTAGTATCGAATTTGAAAATTGTTTTTAATACATATTCAGTATTGATATTATGATGTGGTATTTTGAATTATATAGTCAAAATTAAACCTAAAAAAGTATTGGTACCTTATTTATACGCCTTGTAATTTAAAATAGAACTGCTTATATATCGTTAAAAAAAAATTCCATTGTACAGTAATCATACTCATTTGCTCAAAATAAATAATCATACTCATTTCTGTAACTACTTATTTTTCGAGATACTTCCACCTTATCCAAAAGATCTTCCTACTTTTCGTTTAACTTCATTTCTAAAAGATCCTACTTTTAATCTATTCCTCTTTAGATAAAAGTATGTTTCCTTTTCACACTACGTTACTCCACTTGTTGGACCTACATAATTCTACACTCTCTCACAACCACAATCTCTCCTCCCATTTAAACAAAAGGACCTAATTTTACGCTCTCTCTCCTCATTCCTTGGTATCTAATACGAAGTACTACAATAAATAGAAAGAGTTGTAGAAAACAGCGGAAGTATTTATTTAAAACTTCAAAATTTCTATATTATCATATTAGACATGGACTATATTCTCCATTATTTCTCCTTCTCATAATACTCCATGTATCTTGCCACGTTATACTTGTGTTTCCATTAGTACAGTTAGTAACAAGGGTCAAGGGATAATCTTCAATTATTCTATCCTCCATAAATCGTGTGCATAATTATGTAAAAAGATTATTTAAAAGGATCTCTTTAGGTCGTCTATTTATAAGAATGATGTTCTCAGGGTGAAACTTAATAATATACTTAATTTGTGTGTACATTCCTTGGACCACATTAATCCTAGCCAGTAGGAGCTAGTGAATACATGATATTCATCCTCCGATTTTCATCAGTTTCACTTTGCAGCGCTTGTTCTTTTCCATGGTTTCAAGCACATAAAGTTGACCATTCTTAGGTAGTATTCCATTTTTATTGACTGTCGTAGATCTTAATAGTCACTACCTACCAAGAAATAATAATGTTTACCATTTATATATCTAATTACGTATTAGTAAATACTATTATAATTTATAATACTAAAATACACATTCGGTTGATTTTAGCAAATTATCCAACATAATGATGCATTATTATTATTTATATTAGTGAAGAATATGGTCAAAACTTATAAAAAATTTGACCTCTAAAAAGCAAATATCACATCTAGACTAAAGTATGGAGGAAGTATTTCCTTCCAAACACAATCCACACACATTATTATACAAAAAAAGTCAACTATGAAAGACAAACATATATTAGTATTTCCCTTAATATAATATAAACACATGAGAAAATGGGAGAATTCACTCGACAAGTATTTAAAATCCATATATATGTGATTAATATGCACTTCATCCTTACACTTTCGATAAAACAATAATAAATAAATCTTTTCAATATAATTGTAATAACTAACAAGTACTGTACTTGAAAGAATCCATGTATACAAACTTTATACACATAACTAAAGAATAAATAAATAATTTGTTAAACTAATTTTTCAGCTTTTCCATACCATCACATATGTAGTACTCCCTCTGTATTTTTTTATCTTTCTCACTTAGAATCTTAACACTATTCACAACTAGAGAGAATCTTTTAAATTGTTCTCAATATATAAGAAAAAATATAGTCATGTGGGGTCTTGTTTGATTCGTCTCAATGAGTAGTTTATTAATATTCAATTATTATAATTTTTACTAATATGTAATGAAAGATATTTAAGATAGAATAAGTGCATTGACAAACGTGTAAAGTCAAAGTAGGAAAGATAAAAAAATACAGAGGGATTATATAGTTTTGAATGACCAATTTTATGACCTTGCAGAATGAGAGAGTAATACTCATTTACGTGTACAAACAGGAGTATTGCATGTAGGGTTTGAAGTTGATGGAGAAGATGGGCTTTTAGTACTTTTAACTTCGAAAAATAGTTTTGCTACCTCTTCAAACCATACTCTGGTGCTCCCATCTTTAACTTCGTGATCAAGATAGCTCGGTTTTAGAACCCTACAACTTGCTTGATGTATAAATACGTTTAAACTTAGCAGCAAAACTAAGATTATCAAAGGCTTATTTACTTTGAGGAATGCGTTAACCGTCATTATGGTGTTTGTAAGTAGTTGATGTATATGGTGATCGATCGATATAACTTGAATGAATGCTTGTGATTTTGAGGGTTTGTGATAATATAATCACTTTGGGTTTTAGTTTATAGTGTTATGAATTATGGATCATCCAAGATTTGGGTCGTAATTTATAGTGTTATGAATTGTGGATTGTGCAAGATATAGTACTGTACTATTAAGAATTTTCTTGTTACATGGCAGGACTCGAGACTTGGACTATTGAAAAGTTGTGATTCTGAATCTGGTGTATAGTGCTAGTTTATTTGTAACGTGTAATTGAGTAAGAATAGGTAAAAGGCTTGAATTTATGCAAACCGCGCTTTTGAGTTTTGACAATTGAGGATTTGACATAATCGCATTACAAAACTATAAAATACAGGTGTAAATCGACAAAGTCATTATCATCAAAGTCCTTGTTCTTAAAATTTCCCAGGTTTTCATATATCCTTGGTGTTTATGATCCCAATTGGCACTCAATCATCTTAAATGAAAGTACTATTGATGGCTCTAGCAAGTGTGGATGTTGCAAACAGAGTCATCTCGACAACCAAAGGTCCAATGGAGAAGTATATCTTACCCATGTAATCAGTGGCGGAGCCAGGATTTCAAAATCGGGGGGTCACAAAATAAGACAAAAGATATTCAATATTAAAAAGTTTACAACGCAAAAATTAAGAGGAGAAAGAGAGCCTAACATACATAGTAATGGGCGGATCTAGGATTTTAATTTCGGAGGCCCGAAATAATCGACCGAGTAGTATACGAGAATTCAAAATTTTTGAAAACACATAAAATTACTCAGATTAAATATTTTATTTAAATTACAATGCAACAATTATTTTAATTAAACTATTAAGTCAACTATTAATATGTACATTCATATTTTTAATTATGTATTACTAAAAAAATATAAAAGTTTAATTTTTGCAATGCAACGAATAAAACAAGACCCAATATTTTGAAGAGTCCACATGACTTTTTTCTTTTATTTGGAAAGAATTCAGAAGAATTTTTTTTTTTACTTATAAATATTGCCAAGATTAGCGTTTAACAATGGAGGAAGTAGAGTACAACAAAGAACAATTACCATAAAATCTTCCATAAAACATCAATTAAAACAATAAAAGATTAAATAGACTGACTTTGGTGTTGAGTCCGTAGACATAGGCCTACACGTGTCGTCTCGGGAGTGGATACAACAGAACTTGCGCCATGTGGCGGCTGAAGAGTGGGCCGAATCTGGTGTTGCAGTGCAGATACAGCCTATAATACATGCTGCAATCTTTGATAGGTTTTCAACATGTCGCTTTCAACATAGCTTTTTTCACTTTTTCTCTTTGTCAGACTATTACTTTGTGGAGTTAGTTTTACTGTGTTGGCGTTGAATGTTGCTTGCGTCTCGCAGCAACTTTTTTTTTTTTTTTTTTTTTAACAAAAATCCTTAAAAATAATTTTTAAATTCGCGGGGTCACGTGACCCCGCGTGCCTTATGCTGGCTCCGCCAGTGCATGTAATGTCTTGTAATTTGTTTTTCATTTCGCTTCTAAGTGTTGTAAGGGTCCCTAATGACCCATGTTGTGTGTAAACTCTCTTTTATTTATTCAAATTAAGCCGATCTCAAAAAAAAAAAATATAAATATAGCTTATATTGCATAATCTAATCAACATGAGACCCTTTATTTAATTTTGATATACAGAACCATACATTTAATCTAAGAGTATTCAGGTAGAAATTCAAATAAACAGCTGCATATATTTTTTTGATTAATCACCGTAATCTTTTTGATGATTGAAACAACTTAGGGGTTTATATTGATTTTTAGGCCTATATTACATTGTGAGATATTGTAAATTTAATTTCCCCAGCGTGGAGATACAATCCTAGTAGGATTCTAATTACAATGAGAAGACAATATTAATAAAATGTTTACAAAATAATATCATATCTAATAATTTGATTCTACGATAATTTTATGTTATTAAATATTTATATTGGACGTAAAACTATGATAGTCATGTTGTCAACTTTAAACTGTTTTGGTTCGATCCCCAAAAAAGTGAGACTTAAAGAAAATCGATCGGTAAAGTTAGATTTATTCAACTTTATTCGTTATATATGTTGTATCTTTTAAATCTATTCCTTGTAAACCAATTCGTCGCAACTCTCGTCTCTCAAGCAATCAATTCGTTTGAAGACCATCTAGCTAGATCACAAGTCCGCATGAACAATAAAATTAAATTCATGAACATATTCGTGAGGCGTGAGCTAAACAAGGTAGCGGACCATCTAGAGCTCGGGATAACAGGAAGCAAATTATGTACCTAAATGGTGTTAGGGTTATTCCTCAAACCCCGATAATTGTATGGAAGTTATTCTATCGGATTGTTGTAGGCTTTCAAGCCAAAACTCGGATTATGTTTAATTTATGATATTATTACTCTCCTACCAACTAACAATAACAAAACATATAATTGAACTAAGAGAATTAGAGAAATACTGGCACTTCTAAATCTTCACAAGTAGCAAATATATAATTAATTTAACAGACTATTTAAGAGAATTACAAAAGAATAACTTCGAATTATGCGGGTCAAATATCATTCTGAGCACTTGAATCCGCACACCAAATGTGAAAATTTGAGAAATTTACAATTGCTTTACAACTTGCGTTTCAACTGATGTACTATTTATTTTTCTAATATGTACGTCATATGTAACTATTTTTGAAGTTTTCATGCCACTTTACTAAGTCTTGGTAGTTCCAAACTTCTTCTTAAGAGTTAAGAGCTCCTAGTCCAACTTCAAAGTCAGGCAATCAGATTCAAAAGGTTAGAGTTACAAAAGGTAAGGAAATGAAACTTTCAAAATATCGATTGCAAATGCTTATAAATTGGTCCAAAAAAAAAAAATTTTGTCCTTATTTCTGTAGGAAAAAAGTAGAAGTATATATTTCAGTCTTGTCAAATGTAACAAGCATTTTCAATTCTCAAAAATAGTAAATAGTTGAAGAGAATAACGCACTTCAAAATATTTATATAATTTATTCTCTTGTAATATTTATATTAGCAGATCCAGAAAATTTACGTAGTACGGTCAAAATAAAATTATTAATTTTTTAGTGGGTTCAAAGTTCAATTTTGTAAGAGATTTTTAAAATCTCAAATTATTTAAGGAAATTTTCCAAAATTTTTTGGGGTCAATTGACCCCGGCCACTCAGCACAATGTAGATCCATCCATAAATTATACTCCCTCTGTTCCATAATATAATGCTCACTTCTCATTTTTCACGGGAATTAAGGAAAATAGAAGATGTAGTAGGATTTCTCAAAAAAAAAAATTTTAGAAAGTGTTTATTTGGTACTTTTGTCTTGGAACTAGCTCTTTATTTTATTTTTCCTTTTAAAAAAAATCAAAAAGCAATGAATGTTTCTTAGAATGGTGTAAAACAATAAATAGGGGCACATATTTTGAAAGAAAAGTAGGGTATTTTGGAAAATTTGTGTAGAAATTGAGGATAATTTAGTCCAAGCAAATTAATAAAAAAGAAAACAAGCACAACATTTTGGGATACCCAAAAAGGAATGTGAGCACTATATTATGGGACGGAGGGAGTATATATCAAAGGACCAACTCAACCTAAAGTTTGAGCTGATGGTTGAATAGTTTTTATACTCTATCACGCCCTCACGCGAGAGCCCATTAGGCTTGAAGTGTGGATGTAGCACAAGTTTTATCATCCCTAGCGCTAAATATTCCACTTAGAAAGGAGGGGTGGATGAGATTTGAACCCGTGACCTTTATGTCGCGCTTGCTGGTACCATATCAAAGGACTGACTCAACCAAAAATTTAAGTTGATGGTTGGAATCCATGAATAGTTTTATACTCTATCAATATACAATAGAGACAGTTTTGTTCCCCGTATCTCTATTACATAAGTGAAGGGGGGAGGCATAGTACGGTGTCCCCCCCTATTAAATGGCTATAATAACTTTATTTTTTTAATTACATCAATTTTGTTAAATTTTTAAAATAATAATGGGTAATCAATCAATCAAAATATTTGCCATTTTTAAAATACTAAAATTAGAATAACTTAAAAATTTTAGGTTTAAAAAAAGAAAGTCTAAAAAAGTTCACAAAAAATAAAAAACACAAAGATAACAAATTCATTTAAGAATATCAAAATCTTCCATCAAAAGGAAAAATTGTCAAAATAAAAAAATCAGCAATATACTTCCAGTACATTATAGTCATGTAAAGAAATGATCATTATATTGGGTTTATATAATTTCAATTTGTGTAAGTCACTTACATATAGGATAATAAGGTCAAATCAAGACAATGTACTACATTTGAAGTTTTAGCTATACTATCTATGATAGATCAATAAGAGTTAGAATTGAAAATATATAGTTCACAACTAAATCAAAATTCAAAAGAAGACAAAAGAAAAGCACAAAGCTAGATATGAAGGTAATATTTGCAATTATGGAGAACATAAATTTGAATCAAATTTGGGATTAAAAAAAGCAAAAAATAGAAAAGAAAGATTCTTTTTTTATTTGATTTCCACGGATAAATAAAGACAAAAATATATTTGCAATTATGAATTAATTTGCTAATCAAATTAGATAAACTTGACAAAAGAAGTGATTGTGCAATATTCTTATGGACATTTTTTAGTACTATATTAAAAATATTAATTAGAAGTGCATGCTTTCTGTAATTACTTTGGTTCCGCTCTATTATACTTATTTAAACTGATCCGATCCAAACTTATTTTTGCAGAAAATAACTTCTAATAAGTTTAACAAACAGAGCCTTTATCGGAAAAAAACTGTCAACTTGAACTACTATAACGAGTCGTCACTACATGTATTGCGTGCATGTAAAACTAGCTACTCGACATTACAAAATATCACAATGAAAAAATTGTCATCGCACGCATCGCGTGCTTAGAAAGCTAGTTTTTTTTTTTTATTAAATCAACAACCTGCAAATATTTTGACAATATTATCGTGCCGATTGTAAAAGATAAGATCCCAAAAACTAAAAGGGAATAAAGGTTAAAAACATGGAAGTATATGGAAACACAAAATTATAATGGTTGGCAACACTTGACTGAGACAAGGATTTTTTTTGATGACAATGTTTCTTGATATGGAATGAAACAAGTTTTATAATTTTGTCACAAAATTATAAAACTTGTTTCTTTCCATATCAAGGCCATGGATGTCTTTCTTTTTTACTTTTTAGGGAAGGCCATGTCCTTAGTTGAAGAATCATGTAAAGACAGTTCACGATATATGGAGTAGTACGTACTTGGCTTCACAAAAATAAAAAATATATAAGAAATGCTATAATAAAAAGGGGGAGCATGGCAAGTATTAGTAACTCCTCATTAGTATCATTATACGCTTCATGCTTACATTTGTATATAAAATTTCAATAAATCCTTAAATATAATCGTCAACTAATAAAAACTGATAAAAGTATGCATGTACATACAATATTTGTGTACATACGTAAAATTAAAGAAAATAAATAAATAAATCCTTGATTTCTTCAGTTTTCCCTCACCAGCTAACTTAGCTAAGCATATTAAAGTTTATTTAAAGGTTAATATGTATACACATGCATACTAGTATACTACTTCTTCCAAAGGTGCAAGAGTAAGAGTACTCATTTACGCGCACAGCTTGGAGTAAAGCAATTGTGGTTTGAGCCTGATGGAGGAGATGGACCCTTAGTAACCTTATTTTGTGAAATAACATTAGCCTCTTTTTGCACCCTAATGCTTTCATGTTCAACTAAGCTTTGTTTTTGCACCCTGCAATTTGCATGCTGCATAAGAACATTGAAACTTAGCAACAAAATTAGGAATACTAACGGTCTAGTTAGTTTGACAAGGGTATTCATTTTGTTGGCTATGTATATAGTTTGTTTATGTATTTGCTGTTAATTAAAATAACTAGAAATGAATTAAGCACTTTTGAGTTATAATCGAAAAGAGGTGCGTTGAGTGTATTTATATATACGAAATTCTTATGCATTGGAGTTGCTTATGCATGCATTGACCTTCCTAATTAAACAGAAACTCGGTAGAAGCTACGGAAATTTCTTGCATTTGTATATATACGTACGTTAGGACTTGAGACTTGGACAGTTGGACTATTAAAAAGTTATATATGGATCTGATCGAATTTGGTATTAATGAGTAACGTGTAATTAAGGTAAGAGAATAGGTATAAGGATTGAAGTGACAATTGGGTTTTGACATCATATAGCAGACTTATATCTCACTATATCAGTCTACCATAATTTGTCTTCAATAATGTATGATTTGAACTCGGAAGAGGTTCATTATGAAAGTTCCCCTAAAAAAAAAGGTTCATTATGAAAGTCATGTTTTGTATAGGTTTTTTCTTATTAGGTGAGTTTTTTAAGTGTAAAAATGGATAATATGAGAACTAACCAATCCAATAGTTTTTCATCAAAAAGTACTGTATTTTCTATTTATTATGTACTACCTCCGCTCTTAAATAATCTACACACTTTGTTTTTTATTAGAACCAAGGTAAAAGTGAAAAAGTACGAGAGAGAGAGGAGATAATTTATGAAAAGTGGGGAGTAAGAATTACAAAAAGTAAATAAAAAAATAGAGGAGAGAGAAAAATGGGGTAGGTGTGGGTTTTAAGTTGTTAATTTATTTGGTGAGTGACCACATGGGGGACAAAAGTGGAAAATAATGATTGGACATTTTATCTTATATAAATAAAGTAACAGTGTAACAATTAAAAAAGAACGGTCCGAAAAAGAAAGTGTGTAGATTAAAAAGGAACGGAGGTAGTATAATATAATGGTTGCACCATTTATGTATTGTAAGGAAGCTCCAACAACCCCAAAAAAATGAGGTTTGGAGAATCGAAAAAAACATATATATATATATATATATATATATATATATATATATATATATATATATATATATATATATATGTATGTATGTATGTATATATATATATATATACTATATATATATATGTATGTATATATATATATATATATGTATGTATATATATGTACATACATTGACAGGCTAAAGTCGTATCACCTTATCAAAAATAACCTAAGGTCCACTAACAATAGTCAGGGAAGTCGGGATCGAATCCACAGGGAGAAAGTTATATTATTGTATCTGAATTCTAATATTATACTAACTAAATCAGTTGAAAATGGGTGTGTGACTAAACTAATAGGCAAATGACAGAACTAAATATGAAGGTAAGAATCAATTAATAAAGAACTAGGACTATGGATCACTATGCATAGAATTTGGGAAATCAGAGACGAATAATAATCACCCAATAAGTCAATTTATCTAGGGCACATGTAATTTCTCTCGAACATTACCTCCCTCAAAGATCACCTAGTCGCTCTCGCATGGTCAAGGATCACTATGCCTAATGATTGAAAGCCTATACGAAATCTCTCCTCTCGAAGCAGATTCAATATTGCGATAATAGAAATACAAATCAGGCCTAATTCATAAATCTAGCATGAACGATTCAATCACAGGAAACAATTGAAATAAAGGATAATTATACTAATCTATCAATCCCTCATTGCATACATAGATCCCCACAATCCTAGAAATAAAACTACTCACTCATGCTTGAGAACACAATAACAAAATCCATGTAAAAATTCATACTTTGAACTATTGCAAAAATTAAGAAATCAATCTAATCAATAATAGAGAGAGCAATAAAGAAGATTACCAAATTGAAGAACTATATTGAACTTGCGAATAATCCAAAGGTTTGATCTTGAATCCACAATGAAAAGTAGTAAAACTAGGGTTCTTGAGAGAAACTATGAGAAAATAAGGACTAAAACAAGAGATCCATAGTAATATTCTGATTTTGCTATTTATACTCATCCTAAAACAACTAGGAAAAGTCTTAGAGAAATAGCCCGAAAATCATTAAAAAACGCGCGTCGGGTCATTCGCCCGATCGGGCCACATCTGCCCGATCAAATAGGGTTCAAAGCAGCAGCTGGGCTCCAAAAATAGACCTTGTCCGATGCAATCGGGCGGCCCACCAGTTCTCAGCATATGGCCAAACCATTACTCAAGCGCGCCCGATGAAATCGGGTCGAACCGCCCGATCGGGCGACTCAACGTACTAACGAACGGGCGATAGCGCCCGATCGGGCCCGCAACAACAACTGGTTATCTCTTGCCAGCGCCCGATCGGGTGTGTCTTGCCCAATTTGATCGGGCTCGATCCGGTTCTTCCTTCTTGGTTCTAAACGCCAAGTCTTCAATTCTTCTTTGCTTAAGGATCCCGGAAAGTATCCTCGGGACTTTGAAACTCCGCATAGAACCTCTCCAGTCCAGTGTAATGGTCAAATAATAGTAGAAAATAGAGGGAAAACTCCCTAAAACCTGCAATCTGACACAGAACAGAAAACCACAACTAGATGGAGAAAGTTAGCATGAAATGGCTCCTAAGAGCACCATTGATACACATTTTAGCTCAAATATAAGGGGAAAAACACTATATAAAACCATAACATTAAACTCCCCCAAGCTAAACCTTTGCTTGTCCTCAAGTAAAGCACAACATGAATAAGAATAGGATTGCTTCACCCCTTAGATAGGGAATTTTAAACTCAATTATTTCCAACTCAAAATCGTTCAAGCAAGCAAAATTCAAGTTCAGTTGCTCAGATCACCTGACTACCAATCACTTAAGCAAACCATCAAATGCAGTTGCCCTACATATCATACAAATCTTGAAAAGGTGCTCACCGAGGTGTCACTCCTCTCAATTTTGTGGCAGGCTAAATACGTGCCCGATCGCTCACCAACCCAACCATAATAGCCCTTCCCACTCATACTCTCATGTGTTTAGAAAGGTATAATATCGCTCATCCTAATCAAGTCGACTCAAATAACAAACTTAATCTTCAACTTTGGCATATTGACTCAGTATTATTCCAATAAACAATCAAACATGTGCTCAAAAGGTCTTTCTCAGGGTTGTAATGGGGCTCGGGTAAAGGTACGGAAATTATTTAAGGCATGTGGTGGAAAAGCCAAGAAAGGGGAGCAAAAACCACTAGTAGGACTAGGTGTGGTCGAAACAACCCCCATGGCATCAACAACATAACCAAGATAATAACCAACTCTGAAATTTCACGAACCAACCAATAATTGCCTCTTTCAACATAATTTCCAATACTTTGAAAGTTATTGAGTGAAGATCATAGAATTTTTTCAAAATTTTCACTATCATTTTTCACTTTATTTTTCCTTTTTTCTTTCTTGTCTTTGTACCAAAATATCATTATTTTCCAACCACCCTGCGGAATCAACCACACAATATAATATCAACTTAACAAATGCTCCCCCAAGCTAGGCTTGGGACAATAGTCATTGTAAAGGCTCAAGGCGTGTAATGTGGCTTAATATAGATCCAAAAAGAATTCATTAGGCTCAGCGTGGCTAGGGGGGAAATGATTCATTAAACAACTCTGAGGCTTAAAGATTAAACAAATGAACGCCTCTATCACAGCACGAGTCTAAAGTCACCAGAAATCAACGAGTACAATGCCAAAATCAAGATAAGAATGCTACGAGGAACTAACACACATAGATATAGAGATAAATCCGAGGGCTAGAATAAATCCTCACAATCTAACCAATTCAAGCATGCAGTTAAAATAGGCACTTTATAATCAAAATTCATTCAAGATCAAGGCAATTAGAAATCACATCACAACATCCCAATCACAAATGCCCAACTATCCAGTATAAAGAGTTAAATCGTTTTTCAAAATAAAGTTCGGGCCACAGGGAAACAATCAATCTGTTTGTATTCAACTCGTATTTTTGTGTTTTTTTTTCCAGCAATATTTCATTTTTTTGTGATTTTTCATTTTTTTCAAAGCAATCAAACTAACTTAACTAACCTAAAAAGCAGTAAAAACAAAAAGAAAAACAATACTAATACTTACAGAAATCCTCCCCCAGGCTGAACTTGGCAATGGCCTCATTGCAACAAGGGGAAGGAAAGGGACATGGACATCACTTGCCCATCAGCGGGATCGAGCAGCTTTAGTAGCCGCATGTTGTACCACTGCTTGCAACCCGCGTTGGACTGTAATGCTAGTGTGGTGGCCCTCATGTAGATGAATGCGGTGCTCATTATGGTCAGGGCTTATTCCTGTCAAGTCATCAGTGCTATAGCCAATGGTCTTTTTATGAGTCTGTAAGACCGTTAGAAAATGTTCATCACCTGCAATAGGCTCTAAGACAAGCACATCATTTGAATTATCACGGGAGGGGGAATGAGGCATGCAATCATGGATCGGTTCATCTATAACATCAACACTATAACATGATTCCTCTAGCATTGGGATTTTAGGGGCATTGTTTAGGCTAAACATAACCTTATCATCCCCCACAGTCAGTGTCAGTTTCCCACTCTTAACATCTATAACTGCCCCAACAGTGTGGAGGAAAGGTATCCCAAGGATAATGGGTGTTTGAGTGTCTTCGGCCATGTCTAATATAACAAAGTCCACAGGGATAAAGAATTTACCTACTCTAACAGGAACGTCCTCTAATATACGTAGGGGGTATTTCACAGAACCATCAGCCATTTGCAAAGTAATGGTAGTACATTTTAATTCACCCATGTTCAGTTGCTTACAGATAGAAAGAGGCATGACACTTACACTGGCACCCAAATCACATAAAGCTTTGTCGATAAAGATGGTGCCAATGTGACAGGGGATGGAAAAACTCCCTAGATCTTTCAATTTAGGTGGAGACTGGTTTTGCAAAAGAGCGCTGCATTCAGCAGTAAAAGCTACAGTTTCCACCTCATTGAGAGTCCGCTTCCTCATCAACAGTTCTTTTAAAAATTTAGAATAAGCAGGCACTTGATTTAATAATTCAGTAAAAGGAACTGTTACCTGCAGATTCCTTACCACCTCCAAAAATTTACCATACTGGTGGTCGAGCTTCTTCTTAAGCATCCGATTTGGGAATAGTAGCTTGATCACCAGAGGCACAGTTTTCTCCTTAGTCACCTCCATAGTCTTGTCTGCAGCTCCTTGCTCTGCCTGAGGTTCAGCATCCTCAGGCACTTCTTGTGGTTTCTTAGCAATTGATGATTCCACCTCTAGCATTGTCGGGGCGTCGTACTGCACTCCGCTTCGAAGGGTAATAGCATTAACAGTGTCCCTTGGTTGCATTGGTTGCGAAGGCAATGACCCAGATGGCCTACTAGCAGAGGAACTAGCCAACTGAGCTATTTGTGACTCCAACATCTTATTATGTGTCCCTTGTAGCTTATTCTGAGCATGCAGGCTCTCAAATTGAGACCTGGTATCTGCTTGAAAGGAAATAATCCCTTTCTACATCTGCAACATGAGACTTTTGAGTTCAGCTATAGCTGGGTCTGAAGAAGGTGTGTTATGATGTTGTTGAAACTGAGTTATCTGATATCCAGAAGGAGCTTGTGGTTGATATTGTTGTTGTTGCGGATTCATCACATTATTACTCCTATACGAGAGATTTGGATGATCTCGCATCCCAGGATTATATGTATTGGAGTAGGGATCGAACTGGACTTGTGTTGTGATTGTAATGCGTGCACTGGCTCACTATAATGTGAGAGAGCGGGGCACTCTTGAGAGTTATGTCCAGCTATCCCACAAGCGTCACATATGAAAGCATTGTAACCAGAAACACTAGCCATAACATTGACACTCATGTGAGGGGAGGAATTGTTACCTAGCTTCAAAGAATCAATCTTCTGGTGAAGAGCAGCTAGTTGCCCGGTCAGTAAAGAAATGGCTTCAACATCATGTTTGCCTCCCTTTGTCATAGAAGAACGGATAGTAGACGCTTGGTTAGAAGCGAGTTTCTCCAGAAGTCCATACCCTTCGTCTACGGCTTTATCCATGAAGAACCCACCAACAGCTCCATCAATTACCCGTCTCGTATCTGCATCAACTCTAGTGTAGAAAATATGGCACAGATACCACTTGTCAAAACCATGATGGGGACAAAGACGTTGCAGATCTTTGAATCGTTCCCACGCTTCATACAATGACTCTCCAGGGTCTTGGGTGAAAGTCACTCTCTCATGACGCATATCTGCAGTCTTTTGGTAAGGGTACCACTTGATGAGAAAGATCTTTGAGAGTTCTGCCCAGGTGGTGATGGTGGAAGGCAGCTTATTATACCAAAATAGAGCTTTGTCGCGCAGAGAGAAACCATATAAGACGAGTTTCATCTCATCAGCAGTAACACCAGCTTGCTTCTGAGTAGCACAACATTGTAAGAATCGCTGCAGGTGCTGATTTGGGTCTTCAGATGGGAACATGAGACTTGATTTCAAAGTTTGCAGCAGCAATAGTAGGCAACCGTACCCCAGTGGGCACATTATGAGGAAATGGTTGTGCATAATCTCTGAAGGTCGGTTTAGCTTCGTCACCCATTCTAGCAGTAATAGGTGAGGCGGGGAATCCTTGTTGTGGTGAAGATGATGGAGAAGGTGCCTTTTGGGAAGGTGTCCCTGCAGACAGCTTGGTTTGCTTAGTTTTCTTTTTGAGTTTACGAGCAGTCTTTTCAATCTCCGGGTCAAGTGGAATGAGGTTTGGGGATTTCAATTTCCTACTCATACATCAAAAACACTAAAACAAACGTGAGATGCTCCAAAGAACAGGTGTTCTTCAGAGTAGAGGTTAGTGTAATACTATAATTTAGACAAAATAAAAATAAACCGTCTCCTCAGCAACTGTGCCAAAATTTGACAGGCTAAAGTCGTATCACCTTATCAAAAATAACCTAAGGTCCACTAACAAGTAGTCAGGGAAGTCGGGATCGAATCCATAGGGAGAAAGTTATATTATTGTATCTGAATTCTAATATTATACTAACTAAATCAGTTGAAAATGGGTGTGTGACTAAACTAATAGGCAAATGACAGAACTAAATATGAAGGTAAGAATCAATTAATAAAGAACTAGGACTATGGATCACTATGCATACAATTTGGGAAATCAGAGACGAATAATAATCACCCAATAAGTCAATTTATCTAGGGCACATGTAATTTCTCTCGAACATTACCTCCCTCAAAGATCACCTAGCCGCTCTCGCATGGTCAAGGATCACTATGCCTAATGATTGAAAGCCTATACGAAATCTCTCATCTCGAAGCAGATTCAATATTACGATAATAGAAATACAAATCAGGCCTAATTCATAAATCTAGCATGAACGATTCAATCACAGGAAACAATTGAAATAAAGGATAATTATACTAATCTATCAATCCCTCATTGCATACATAGATCCCCACAATCCTAGAAATAAAACTACTCACTCATGCTTGAGAACACAATAACAAAATCCATGTAAAAATTCATACTTTGAACTATTGCAAAAATTAAGAAATCAATCTAATCAATAATAGAGAGAGAAATAAAGAAGATTACCAAATTGAAGAACTATATTGAACTTGCGAATAAACCAAAGGTTTGATCTTGAATCCACAATGAAAAGTAGTAAAACTAGGGTTCTTGAGAGAAACTATGAGAAAATAAGGACTAAAACAAGAGATCCATAGTAATATTCTGATTTTGCTATTTATACTCATCCTAAAACAACTAGGAAAAATCTTTAGAGAAATAGCCCGAAAATCATTAAAAAAAGCGCGTCGGATCATTCGCCCGATCGGGCCACATCTGCCCGATCAAATCGGGCTCAAAGCAGCAGTTGGGCTCCAAAAATAGACCTCGCCCGATGTAATCGGGCGGCTCACCAGTTCTCAGCATATGGCCAAATCATTACTCAAGCGCGCCCGATGAAATCAGGTCGAACCGATCGGGCGACTCAACGTACTAACGAAAGGGCGATAGCGCCCGATAGGGCCCGCAACAACAACTGGTTATCTCTTGCCAGCGCCCGATCGGGTGTGTCCTGCCCGATTTGATCGGGCTCTGATCCGGTTCTTCCTTCTTGGTTCTAAACGCCAAGTCTTCAATTCTTCTTTGCTCAAGGATCCCGGAAAGTATCCTCGGGACTTTGAAACTCCGCATAGAACCTCTCCAGACCAGTGTAATGGTCAAATAATAGTAGAAAATAGAGAGAAAACTCCCTAAAACCTGCAATCTGACACAGAACAGAAATCCACAACTAGATGCATGGAGAAAGTTAGCGTGAAATGGCTCCTAAGAGCACCATTGATACACATTTTAGCTCAAATATAAGGGGAAAAACTTTATATAAAACCATAACATCATACATATACATACATACATACATACATACATACATACATACATACATACATACATATGCAGGATCACATGAGAATGCCTCCTTACATGAGAAATGAGAATGAATGTCAACCACACAATTGTATTAGAGTTACAACACTTGTTCATTAGAGTTATACCCCCGAAAATTTCGAGCCCAAAAGAAATTATTTATTTTTTCGAAACTATTTTTTCTAATATTTATTGTTGGAGTTAAATCACTTTTCCATTAGAATTACATCACTTGTTCATTAGAGTTATAGCGTGTAAAATCTATTCTCATTTCTCATGTAAGTATGCATTCTCATATGAACTCACTTCTATATATATATTCTATTTAAGTATTAACTTGATATCATACCCTATCTCGGAAGGAGAAAAAATATTCCCCTTGTTTTGCTATATATAGAAAATATCGTCTGATTGCTTTTCATCAAAATTATTTGAGCTTGACCAACATTATTTATCAATAAATTTTGATATAAATTTATAAATTGTATACTTGTTGAATGTGCTTAATTTGGGAGTCTTATTATATTACTTTTGTAAAAAAATATATATATATATATATATATATATATATATATATATATATATATATATATATATATATATATATATATATATATAAAATACATCAATGAAGTACTCCCTCCGTCCCTAAATAGAGCTCTCTCATTTCTTTTGGGCACAAGTATTAAGGAGAAATTATAAGTGGGCATAATTGTTCATTAAAAATAAAAAAAATGACTTATATTTTGAGACATCTTATAAGAAAACAGGACTTATGTTATGAGACGGATGGAGTAATATTTTAATTGGTGGACCCATACCAAATAAAGAAATGGAAAATCTATTTGGGACGGACATAATTGGAATATTGAGAACTCTATTTAGAGACGGAGGGAATATATTGTTATACATGTTCAATTCAGAAGATCTTTAACATAAAAAAACCCAAACATGATTTAACATATAAGTATTATTCTTTTATATTTACTTTTATAGCTCCAATTATAAAACTTTTTAGATCTACACCCTAATAAGCTCCCAATGGCAAACCCCAACCAGCTAGTGCAAGGTCTAGGTTGCAATCCCTCGTATATGGCTTAATTCTAAGCAAGGCCCATTTTTTAAAATGTAGTGGTCAATGTAATAATTTGCTTTCAAGTTGTCATACCACTCTACTAAAACCTAGCTTCTTAGTTCAAGGTAAACGCTCGCTCTAGGAAGTCCAACTTTAAATGAAGGTCGGGCTAGGGATTTGTGGTAGGGAGTTGAAATTTTACAAGTCGAAAGGAAAGAAGAAAATTAGTCCGGATACGTATAAATAGGTTGCAGAATGAAAATTCCAATTAATATTATGTAAGTCAACATGGTGCTTCAACAATAGAAAACAGTTCAAAGTCTTGTCAAAATAAAAAGTCGACCGTTAGTAATGCAGGTTGTTAGACTTAGTTATGAGTAGACATTGTTATTAGGCGGGTCGGGCCAGGGTTGTGGGTTAAAAGCATGTCGAGACATGAAGAGGGGGAGAAGGCAGATTGTTAGTGTGGATGATTTGGAAGATATAATCGGAGGACATGTATGGATAGGTTCCATTTGTATACTTGTAGAATTTGGCATATCTTAACTAAACATTTTGCATGTGCTCGCCGCGCGCTTGTCTGGTCAGGTCACCTCATAAAGGGTCGAAGCAGGTCGAGCCAAAGTGGGTCGCGTACCGATAGCAAGTCGATAATGGGCGAATCGGTACATGGCAAGAAAAATAGTGAACGAACAGAGAAAAAAGTGAGTATATTTAACTGATGAATACGAATCCGTACATGTAATTTTTTACAATAACTATTATTATTTTTCAAAATTATTGGGATATTGTATTCGCCCTATAATGACACTGTCCAGTAATGACCTAGTCCATTAAAAGCCCTTTAGATTTAACCCTAACCCTTTAGCTATTGGGCTACCTTATCCAATAACTAGGTCTACTGATGAGTTATGAGTTATGACAACTTGATAAGTGTTAGAAGTTCTAGATGTTTCTAGGCCTTGAATTAGAAGTAAATTTAACCCTAACTAAAAGTAAAGATGATGCAAAGGCTAATTTAGAATCGACCCTTTGGGTCTGTCGACACAGACTAATCAATCTTAGTATCAATCTTAGTAGCTATTGTTTGGTTATCATGCTTTATCTCAAACTTAAATTGTCTATAGTGAAACTAGAGGTGGGCCTGGGCCTGGCCAGCACGCGGGTCAGCCCGACACGGTTTGGCCCCGGCCTGTTGTCCGCTACGTGGGCTGTGGGCCTTCCACGGTCAAGAAATTTTATTTCAGGCCCTGCCCGGCACTAGCCTCCCTATATGACTTGTGGGCCGGCCCGTGAGTCGAACTCCCTTTTTCTTCGTTTTTTAGTCTAAAACTGCCAATAATCCAAAAAAAACAATATAAAATACGGACTAAACCCGCATGAGGCATTAGCCCGGCCAGCAGGCATAGGCGGGCCGTGGATAAAATATGGAAATTTCAGGTCCGGCCCGGCACGACCCGCCACTCACGGGCTCGGGCCCGACCCGATCCGCCATTACTCCAAGCACGTGAGCCAATCCCGTGAACAGGCCCGGCCTGACCCATGCCCAGGTCTAACTGAGACCAATTGTGACCAATCGTAAACTATTCTACTTTTAGAGAGTTGTCGGAGTCAATACTCCAATAAGTAATCTACTTGTGAGTCTCAGAGAGTCACTCTCCAATCAATACTCCATACTCTCTTACAAGGGGCAGATCCACTATGGGTTCACTGGGTTCAGATGAACCCAATGATTGTTGGAAAAAAAACTGCAGTTTTTCCTTTTTTTTTAAAAAAAAATAAAAAGAAATTAGAAAACAAGTATATACAGTTTGCGTGCAACAAAAAACATACAAACTAAGGGGAGCGAGATGGTTTGGGAATTTTTATCATACACCCGGGTGTACCATGCTCATGGTGTAACCAAGACTATTTTTTTGCTCATTGCTCATTTGAAACTTCAAATGAGCATAATAACATAACAAGTAGAGCTTCGAATGAGTAAATGAGCAAAAAATAACATTGGGTGTACCATGCACATGGTACACCCGGGTGTATGATAAATGTACTCAGATGGTTTTGTCTCTCACTTGAGAGCGTCTCCTTTGGGCCCGAGGTCGGCGGATCTACTATGTCTCCCAGCATATATGAGCAGCTCGTTTTTTTTTTCATTTCTTTTCTTTTGGTTTCACTTTTATCTAGGCAGAGGATGTTTCCTTTCTTTTTTTCATTTCTTTTCTTTTTTTTCTCTTTTGGTTTCACTTTTATCTAGTCTTATATGTTATACCTCTGCCCTTGCTTTCAGCAGCCAAAGAACAAATTGCTTGATGTTTTTCATTTATGTTTTTAAACATTACAATATATATTAAATTGTTTAAATTTGTTTGGAGATTATATTAATTATAAATAGTTAGTAATACTTGGGTATATGGGCGACAAAATTGTTGTTATTGCTTGATGTTTGAAATTCTTTAAATGGAAATAGTTGGAATGTTAGTTTACATTATTTGAGCAATATGTTTATTGTTTTTATGTATATTGTACTTCCTCCATTCTTTTACTATTGCAACAATTGGATTTTTACACTATTCATCCACCATTCTTTCACTATATATTGTGATTTTTACATTATGAAAAAATATAGCTATGTGGAGGTCTTGTTAGAATCGTCTCGATATATACTATCAAAATATCTAATTTTATACTTTTTAAAATATTAAAAGTTAAAGTTGTGCATTTGCAAGCGTGAAACTCAATTGTTACAATTGAAAAAAAATAACGGAGGAAGTAATAAATAGTTGAAATGTTGAATGTGTATTAGTTTTTCGGCCATTTGGGTGAACAATTTGTTGTTCTTGCTTGTGGAGTTATTTTTTGACTTTTAAGCGTTTAGAATTTTGTTGGAAAAACAGTGCGAGGAAGTTGCGCAATAGTATAGGAACTTTTGAATGAAAGTTTAGTCACATTTGTTGAGAGAGATCTTTTTGTTCAAGTTAGTGATGAAAATGTATTAAAATGTTTCCAAACTATGAAAACTCGTAGAATGCATTTGTAACTTTTTGTCAATATAACCCAACAAATTTACATCCTATTTGGCTATTGTAATTTGATATTTAAATTAATGTATTCAATTTTTAAGTAAATGATTGAGTTTATTTTTTGACTGACTCCGAACCCATATGATTGAATTCCTGGATACGCTACTGCTCTCTCACCATATTATTGGAAATGCTCCTAAGTAAAATTGGCAAGTACACAACATTTATGAATCCTACTAGTACTAAGCATACCAATTGCGTTTACCTACCGCATGTTGAATTACGGATGAGCTTATAAAAAGAATTAATTAAATTGAATTAAAACCCTTACTTCCTCGGTTTACTTAGTTCAATACTTCAATCTTAATTCATGAATATCATAGTACTTCTATAGTTCAGAATTCAGATGAGAATAATATTGACTCATTTACGTGCACAAACTGGAGTGTAACATTTCTTATTTGGTCCGGATGCTAAAAGTGATTGACGTTCAACACTTTTAACTTCTAAGAAAAGTTTAGCCTCCTTTTGTATCCCCTTGATTTCCTCATGATGAATACCCTCATGATTGAGAAAGCTCTTCTGTAACACCCTACCATTTCCATGCTGCATCAAAATGTTAAAACTTAACAACAAAACCAAGATCATCAAAGGTTTAATTAATTTGAGGAGAATGTTCATTTCGTTGGATTTGGATATATAATGTATTCTTATGTGTCTATGTTGATGTAATGACTGTTAAAATAACTGAGGAAAGCTAAAAACCTTGTGGCTTTTTTTATGTAGGTCATAAAGTTAACACTTTGTGCTATACATAATCTGTGAAAGGTGTCTTATGACGTGTGTTTATATAACCTAGTATATATCTTATAAACCTCAGTATAAGCTAGAAATTTTCTTGCTATATATATGAAAGGACTATTCGGACTTGGACCATTGACAAGCTAGAATATTGTATTTGATGTGCATTTGCAATTTGCTTTGCTATTGAACTTCCGTGCAGACCAAACACGCATAAAAGTATAGGAATTCACAAGGTATAAACGGACATCCATAATCAAAAATATATGTGTTTTCCCCCTCTTTCTTTAGGTGATTTTTATGGTGAAATATAAAAAGTCTCCACACTAAGTGGCAAAATATATAATCAAACCTCCCATGTCTTCATTTTATGTATGACTTGTTTTCAACTCAGCTTATTGAAAGGAAAAAAAGAAGTAAATGAAAGTAAACTTTTGTACTTCTTGTGAGAAACAACTCTATTCATACTGTCTTGTGAAATTTATTATACATGAAGTACAAAGTAGAAACACTAATGTTGTGCCTTGTATAGTTGTAGTGTTTGTATATGGGTGATGAAGTATATATTCTATTTGTATTCATTTTAATTGGTTCGAATCTATTCCATAGCAACTCTCACAAAAAAAAAACACTATTATGATTTTTTTTTTTATAGAAGAAAACTAAATTCCTAGCTATTAAGATGTTCAAGTTAAAACATATGGAAAAAACCTTGATTTAGACGGGCCGTTAAAAGGGAACATGAAATAAATACAAGTTAAGAATATAATAATTTGAGGTACGTTTCATACGGATGGGAATTGAAAGCCGTAAAATTCTAAGACTAGCTTAGCACATGCTTAAGAATTGTCGTTCCAATAGTACTCCATTCTTGTAAGTATATATATTTAAGTCAAAAGTTTGGCCGGTCAAGAAAAAAATTAAGAAAAATCAAAAGTTTTTTTTTTTTTTTTTTTTGACAACGAGAAATCGTACATTAATTAAAAGCGAAATTACAACCTAATGCTAATACATCCAAATCGAAACCAAACAAACGAACCTAAGTGAGTTTAACATACCAACTAAAAATTAAAAGTTTCAAACATTATAAAAAGTGTCGAACATTCCACGAATTTGTCGTTTGCAAAATGCCATAAAAATATAGTTGACTTTTGCTTGCACAACAAACTTGGGTAAAAGCCTTGGACTTATCACTTGGTGTATTCGCATTTTTAAAATAACATTATGCTTCATACATTCTAGCCCAGCGTCCAGAAAGTATGGACGATCAGATACTAAAAATTTGTCTACATTTTAACTCTTTGATTAGGTTAGGACAATTAACCTTAAGATCATAAGCTGATGATGAGTTGAAGGCGTAATTAATTCGTGCAAAGATAATGTGTACCTTTTTTTTTTGATAAGTAAGATAATGTGTACCTAATTCTGAATATAAAGAAAATCTGATATATACTCTCTTGACAAGGTTGACTTGTGGAAAGTTTACTGTGGTCTTCTTAAGAAAATGACTACCATAATATTTTAATGTGAGCCACGTACTTGTACACGTCAGCATTATGTTATTTATGGTTAGATACTATAGATAATGTCAAATACGGTATATTCCTATTGTGTACTCTTTTTCTTTTAGGTTGGTGAGATGGACCCGACTGAATTGGCACCTTGCACAGGTACAACCAGCCAGCTTTGCAGGTCAGATTCCTTGGAGGGAGGGGGGATGGTAAGGGAAACCTCACCCCCAAAGAGCCCATATTAGGGTTTGATCCCATGACCTTAAAGTCATAAACCAAACCTTTACCACTAGGCTAAGCTTTGCTTGGTATTCCTATTGTGTACTTGTAAGTAAAGCAGTTTTGACTTTTCAAAATTAGGTATAGATAATTTCCTAAATTATACTCTTAAATTCTGAAATTAATGTTTCTTTATATTATATTTAATCATATGATATACAAAAATATTAGTAATTATAATTTTTGAAATAAAACTTTACAATATAAGAAATTAGTTTATAATCGATGAAAAAATATGACAATTTACTTCAACAATATTATCATTCTATACAAAAAAAATTGAATTTACGGAAAAAAAAAATCGAGTTTATAGAACACACACGGTCCAAGTAGACCTGGGCATGTTCGCGGGCTCGGCCAGCGGCCTTGAGGAAATGGCGGGCCGTGCCTGAAATTTCTAGATTTTGTCCACGGGCCCCCGGGCCGGGCTCGTGCCTCCTGCGGGCCTCACATGTGTTCTATGTTGTTATTTTGGACTCTTGGCAGTTTTAGGCTAAAAAACAAAGAAAAAAGGTGTTCGTCCCTCGGGCCCATGGGCCATATAGGGCTCGTGCTGATGCGGGCCTGAAATAAATTTTTTTGACCGTGGTAGGCCCACGGAGCGGAGAACGGGCCGAGCCAGGCCTTGAGCGGACTCGGACCGGGCCGGGCCACGTGTTGGCCCGGCTCATGCCCACCTCTAGACTTTAGGTCCAAGTTTTATTCATTTAACCACTGAATAATAATTGATAATACTCAGAGGAATAAAGGTTTTACTTGTCGGACACTCGACCTCCAACATGATTATGAAATCACATGGCCCGGCCCATGCCCACCTCTAGGCTCTAGGTCCAAGTTTTATTCATTTAACCACTGAAGAGTAAATTGATAATTACTTAGAGGAATAAAGGTAGTACTTGTCGGACACTCGACCTCCAAGTCTCCAACATGATTGTGAAATCAGTGTGTGACACTTTGATACTCAATTGAGTACCTCTTCTATAAGACATAATGATTGAGATCATAATATTATAAGAAATAGAGGTCCAAGAAGGTTACGCGAAGGGATGCAAGTGGGGCGGGTCAAGTAGGAGACCCCCCATCCCCCCAATGGGGCGGGGATGGATCCTAGTTTGGTGGGTAGTGGGGCGGGGATGGGGTTGAAAGTTATACCCGCCATGGGTGATGGGGCGGGGGTGGATTTTAAGTTGTACCCGCCCCATCCCCATCCCGCTCCGCCCCATCCCCACTCACCCTACATCTTACCCACTTAAAATATTAAATTTTCAACAAATTACAAGTCTATATCACTCTTTAATAGTTTTCGTAGCTGTATATATTTTTTGTTGTATTTGAAATTATATATGGTATATGAGTATTATTTAGTGAGTTTCAAACGAGGATTAAGTGGATGGTGGCGCGGGGAAGGTGGGGATTTGGTGGGGATGGATACCCAAGTGGGTGATGGGGCGGGGATGGTTTTAATTGTGTACATGGCGGGGCGAGGATGGGGATGAGTTCCGGACCCACCGCGGGAATGAGGATGGGGATGGGGATGGGGATAGGGATGAAAAAGTGAGGTGGCAATGGGGATGAGAATGCCAAAATCCGCCCCGCCCTAGTTGAATCCCTGGTTACGCGAGTTATGCTCACAAAATGGCCTTCAGACCGTTCGAAGAAGAACTATAACCAGATTTTATGTCCTACTTTTTCATTCTTTTTTGTTACAGAAATATAGGAAACAAGTTAGCCTGAAACATCTGCGAATGCATTGCACACGTTTTGCAGAACACTATTATGATAATATGATGCCAAAAAAAATTATTTTACGAAAAAAATAATTAGTGTTAAAATAAAGTTTTTCCAAAAATTACAATTTTTTTGCATATTTTATATAGTAATATATTTGAAGTAAATTGTATTTTTTTTTTCTAAATTATAAACTAATTTGGTACATCATAAAGTTTAAATTTATTAATTTTTTCGTATAATATAGACTAATTCCGTAACTTGTAAAGTTTAATTTCAAAATTTTTAATTGCTAATTTCATAAATCATAAATATCATTTTGAAATACCAAAAATACCAATTTCAAAATTTATAAACTGCAATTTAGAAAATAATCCATAACTAATTTTGAAAAGTAAAAATTGCTTTAAATACATATGCGCATATTAGGAATAAATAGTACTCCCTCCGTTTCATTTTAATTACTCACTTCACTTTGGGGGAGAACTAAGGAGAAAGTGCAAAAAGTATGAGAGATAAACTAAAAAGGTGGAGAGAAAAATTGAAAAGTGAGAGAGAGAAATTGAAAAGTGGGTTAAAATATTAAAAAGTGGATGACATGGGTGGAAAAAGAGGAGAAAGTAGATGTGACATGTTACCAAAAATAGAAAAAGCAACAGTGTGTAGATTAAAAAGAAACGGACCAAAAAGAAAAGTGTGTAGATTAAAAAGAAACGGAGTGAGTATGTGAGTATATTCGTAGTAATTAGCCATAAATGTCATCCGCTAACGTGGACAAGCTCGTGGCTCACATTAATTTCTTCCGGTAGCTTTTTTTTTTTCAAGAAGGCTACCATAACAACATCCGTTGACTTGTGCTCATATATATTAACATCTTCTTTCTTAGAAATTGCGGATGCATATCATTCAAAAAAATTGGATGCAAACCCAACAAAATGTTTTTTATTGTAAAAATTTTAGTTGTTATAATTGGAAAATAAGATACCTTCTGCCTCTTAATGTATTTTTTGGAGGCTAATGCTCTTAAGTTTTGTACATACTTGGTGAAAGTACATAAAGAATAAAGGGCTCAAACAAAAGCTTATTTCAAGCTCCATAATTTATTCCCAATAATGGCTTTAGCTATAGGAGAAAAAATAATACTATCTCCATTTCTAATAGTTTTATCATATTGACTTTTGACAATATTTACATTCTCTAATGACGACACTCTTGTATTATGTATACGTAAGACAAAGTATAGTCATGTGGGATCTTAGCTTGTTAGATTTATCTCAATATATATTATTTTCATTAGCTCAATTTTCTACTATATTTACTTAAACATAGTCCTTTCGATATAATTAATAAAAAAACAAATGAAGTGATTTTAGAGACTGGTCAGCGATAGTTGCAAGCGGTCCCAAAATTTTGTGATTGATTGCAGTCGTTTAGAAAATAATAATAGCTTTAACTTTAAGTAGTAACTAATTCGGTTGTTGGTCGTTGTGGGGATAGCATAAGGCTATGGAAGAATTACTCGAGCCAAAATCAAATCAAACTAAAAAAAAACTTACTTATATAAGTATATGTATTAGTCCCTATATCAGTATATGTATTAGTCCCGTCACTTCCATCTACTATCCTAGTTACATGCATATTCATAGTGCATAATCGTTGAGTGGATGCCATCTAGTTTAGTTGGTAAAGTCTTGTGAGGGTGGTACCCGAGACCTGGGATCGAATCCCGTCTACATTACTGCGCTTAGTCACTCGTTTACACCCAAAAAAAATTGCATAATCATTAATCACTAAATCACTTAGTTACATGGGTCATTAAATTAGTAACTTAACTAATTGTGTTGTTTGTGTGGAGGCGCATCTTTTGGGACATATACTGTGGCTAACTAAAACTATAATCATGTTAGTTATGCTTGAGTTTTGTTTCACATAGAAGTATACTGTGGAGGCCCATCTTTTGGGACATATATTTTGACTAACTAAATCATAATAACTCATAAACACAAGAAAAGATATGCGCAGATCAATGTGTGTAATCATATATTGTATCACTTTGCATGTTTGGATGGATCGTGACTTAAATTATTGATATTATTTGAATTTTTTTTTTTTAAGGGAAGATTATTTGATAATGACTTGGATTAGTGACTAGCTAAGATTTTTTGAATTTTTTGAATATAAGATCAGACTAGGTCTTCATAGTAGATTTGTTGAAAGCTTGAACTGTGCGGACTTTTTTGTATTCAACCAGCGATAAATTTTTTATCATATACTCGGGTGTATCATGAGCATGGTACACCCCAAGACTATTTTTTTGCTCATTGCTCATTTGGATGATTTCAAATGAGCAAAAATGTACAAAAAAACAGAGTTTCAAATCAACTTATGAGTAAAAATTAGTCTTGATATCATGCACATGGCCCAGCCGCCCAGGTGTATGATGAATGAACTCCAACTAGCGACTATAATACGATTTGCAAATGATAGTCACATAAATTGCAAGCTGGTTTAGATTGCTGCATAACACTGTATTTTGGGCTAGATTCTTTTTGCTCCTACTTTATAAATTTGTTAGCCGGCAAGGATATGATTATATGACATGCATGACTGATGACTCATACTAGTACTAATTAATTAATTAAGAGACTAAATTTTTTGTCTCACTTTTTTTATCATTATTTATGTCATTCAATATTATTGGTCTATATTATTAATTTTTTTCTCTAATTAAAACCCTAATAACTTCGCTTTAAAAATAATATTTCCTCCATCGATCTCTCAATACATGCAATTACTTGACTTTTACAAGTACTATCCATCTGATAAAGTAACTTGGACTATAACATGTCTATCATGCACATACTATCTCCAAATCTTAATACATGCACCAATTTTTGGGGTAACATCACATCAAGAACCAAGAATGAAGAGAGAGAGTATTGTAATTGCTTTTGTTGCTCATGTGATTATGTAGTTAAAGGAGGGGTAGTAATATTTATTAGTACTATTACAAAACTTTACGAAATAGGGAAATAAATAAATGATGCATGTATAATGAAACATTCTAAAATGAAAAATGATGCATGCACTAAGAAATGGAGGTAGTATAGAATGAAAATACTACTTCATTAATTAAATTGTTGTTGGATTAACTTTAATACTTATTTTTTCAAAAATATCAACTTTGTATTATTTTGATTAACTAATAATTTTAAGACAAAAGCGATCTGTTGGCAAAGTTGAAATTAAAATTGTTATTGAGAAATAGAGAATTATTAACTAAAGTAAAATTCAATTTTCATTAGTAAATTAGGGCTAGACTAGAGCTATCCGCTATAGTATGTGGTTCTATCGAAAGTTAGAAACTACACGGTTACACTTAGCTACTAGGGTGCGAAATGTTAGAGGACATATACTTTGCGGAGGTGTCAATTAGTAGACACAATAGCTTAAACAAATTTTTAGAGGTTGGTATCCAAAAATTTGCTCTATTAATGTTTTGGCCAAGATCCATTATAATAAATAAATAACTTGGTACATTAGTAAAGAATGGAGGGTGACGGTTCTAGGTGCTGTGAAGCCCCGAAATCAACAGCACATTTGATGTTTCTTTGCGGGGACATCGAATTCTTTGGCGCATCTCGCCCTTGAGACCGGGAAGTGAAGGAGTGGCGGGGAGTTTTGTGGAATGGTGCAAAGTGAATGCGAGGAAATTCAATGATGCTAGAGCGTGGGAAATCATGTTGATGTTCCGTTGGTAAGTGTGGAACTTGAGAAACTTATGGGTGTTTTTTTTTTTTTTGGTGAAAATGGAAATCATATTAATAATTAGTGCATTACAAAACCGTTATGTTCGATACTGGCCACACTCGGCCTTGAAATACATTCCGCAAGATATAAATCCCTACAATAGCTAGGGGGAGTGGTGAAAACCCTAGTTACGTTGTTACAACCATCAAGATCATCATCACGCCTACGGGCCATATAATCTGCAATCTTGTTCGACTCCCGACTGCAAGGTGCATAAGCTTAAAATCCCGGTAGGCCTGCCATAACTCCCCGCATAGTTTAATAACATGTGAATATTGATTAATTTGAGAACTTCCATTAGACACGAGGTGCACCGCAACTTTACAATCTGAGAATAGAACCAATCTTTGAAAACCATGGCTTTTGGCTATCTTAAGACTCTCCCATATTCCTAACAACTCAACAAGTAACGCATCTCTCGCAAAAGTATAACGCTTAAAACCAAGCACCCAGTTGCCCTGATGATCCCTAACTACCCCTGCCATTCCGCTTTGAACATCAGGCCCTAGGAAGGACGCATCTACATTAATCATAACCCAACCCAAAGGAGTATGGTAAGGGGGTGGGGGAAGAGGTTGTATCTTTCTTTTGGATGGTGGAAGGACCTTGGCTCTGAATAAAAAGCTTGGTTTGACTCAAAGCGGTAGCCATGATACGTGCTGGGGTAGGGGGCGTGATGCGGGGTTTAAAAACTACATGGTTACGACTCTTCCAAATCTCATGACAAATAAACGTAAATAAGCTAGACCATTCCACATTACGAACCCTCTCCGTGCACTCGACATTAGCATAAATCCACTCAGCTAGGGGGGTGGTTTGATTTGGGACCATTTGATGATTATCCCAAACTTCTCTTGTTTTAGGGCAACTACAAAGAATATGATTAGCGTCTTCTCCTTGGAGGGAGCATCTTGGGCAATTGGAGTCCTCGGAAATGAAGCGTTTGTGGAGGAGAGTTCTATGGGGTAGGCGGTCCAGGCACGAGAGCCATAGGAAGAAGTGAATTTTTGGGAGTGTTTTGGCTCTCCAAATCCACGCCATATCTAGCCCATTCCTTAACTGCAATTGGGCTTGGTATGCTAAAGACAAAGAGAAGCCCTCGTACGTGAGGAAGGTGGAGGCACGCATATCTTACTCCATATCCATAGACCCGGGGGGTAAACTTTTAATTCGGTCTATCACCTCATGGGGTAAAGAGAGAGTTAAATCCCTGAAATCCCATTCTCCATTGACAACAAACGTATTCACCCTCCGATGATCCTCAACCGAACTAAGAGGGCCCTGAACTTTACTCCGAATAGATCCTATATTTAACCAGTCGTCATGCCAGATATTAATTTCTTCCCCTTTGCCTAAGGTCCATTCACCATGCTGAGCAAGAATATCCCACCCTCTCCCTATACTTCTCCAAACCGGGGAGCCATTGCCGAACGAGGTGACATTATTACTATGGATATACTTTGACATTATACATTTTTGGGCTAGGTTTGACGGACCTTGGGCTAACTTCCAGCCTAATTTTGCCATATAAGCTTTGTTCATGCACGTTTGGTTACGGATCCCTAACCCCCCTCCTTTTTTGGCCAAAAAGTTGTATCCTTTCCTACTAGATGAATTTTCTTTTGATTCTCTTCATCCCCCCATAAAAAGTTATTGCATATTCTGTCAAGGTCTTTAAGATTGCTTGCAGGAAAATAGGTTGCCTGCATATAATATGCAGGGATAGTGGAGAGAGTAGAGTTTATCAAGCACAGACGCCCAGCTTTGGAGAGGTATTTTGTTTTCCATCTAGCAAGTTTTTGTTTTACTTTATCGACAACAAATTGAACCTGGCTTCTATTGGGTCTTTTATGTGAAAGAGGCATTCCCAAGTATAGGCCAAGATTTTCATTTTCCTCAATACTCAAGGTGTTTTGAAAAAGGTCTTTATGCTCCTCTTTTCTGTTTGGAGAAAACTAGTCGACTCTTATGTTCATTAATTTTTTGCCCTGACATTTCACAGAACTGGTTCAAGACCTTTCTAACGGCAAAAGCAGTGTTTTCATCCACGCAACCAAACAGCAAAAGATCATCGGCAAACATTAGGTGGGATACTTGGACTTTATCCTTCCCAACCCAAAAGGGAGTCCATTCCCCTTCATGGGTAGCCTGGTTTATTAACTGAGTTAAAGATTCTAGACATATGTTAAACAGATAAGGAGACATGGGGTCACCCTGCCTAAGACCTCTAGTGTGGTTAAAAGCCTTTGTGGCTCTCCCATTTACCAAAATCGCAGAAGACGATTGGGATATGCAGCTCATGATTAATTCAATAGACCTATCATCTAGGTCGAGTGATTGCAGACATGATCTAACAAAACTCCATTCCACCCGATCATAGGCTTTTTCAAGGTCAATTTTCGGAGAGCGAACCAACCCAATTTCCCTTTCTTTTTCCGCATTGAATGAAGAATTTCCGATGCTACAACGAGGTTTATATCCGTACCTCTCCCTTTTATGAAGCTATTTTGGTTTGGTGATATCCAGTGAAGGATAAGAGGTTTCAACCTATTCACCACAATTTTCGTGAGAAGCTTGTAGATTGTGTTGCAAAGACTAATTGGGCGAAGGTGTTTAACCGTTTCGGGGGGGTGCTGTTTAGGAATGAGACAAATAAGTGCCTGACAAAGATCCTGGGAGACTCTAGACTTTTCAAACCAATCCCTAATATTCTCACACACATCCTCGCCCACGACACTCCACATTCTCTGAAAAAATATTGGATGGAAACCATCAGGCCCCGGTGCCTTAAGAGGTTTCATTTGATTCAACGCAACTTTAATTTCCAAATTCGAGGGTGGATAAGAATTAGGAACGCCTTGGTTACTCACATTAAGCTTCCTAGCACTGAAGGGGTGGTCCGAAGTGTATAAGTGCTCGAAGAATCTAGATTTATGGTTTTTAATGCTCTCAGGATCCTGAATGTCATTACCTACCTCATCCCTAATTGACATGATACGACTTGCATTCCTCTTGATCATAACACTCCTATGAAAATACATCGTGTTTCTCTCGCCATCCTGTAATCTATCCATGCGGCTCTTGGTAACCCACAAGGTTTCTTTTTGCATAAGAATATCAATTAATTCCTTTTGGAGTTCTAACTCAAGGTGTTGGTGAAAGGTCGAGGTGGGGTGGTCCTGAAGGTACACTTGAGTTCCACCTAACCTCGCTAGAACACGTTTTTTCCTTTGATAGACATTCCCAAAATTGTTCAAGTTCCATTCTTTAAGAATTTCTTGCATGTCTCCTAGCTTATCTCCTATACTCGAGTCGTTGCAAGGCCAATGTAAGTCAACGTGACTCTCGAACATCTCGTGGTGAATCCACATGGGTTCGAAACGAAAAGGCTTAGGCCCTAGGGTAGGAGTCGGATTATCAAGACACACCAAAATCGGGTTATGATCTGACGTTATCGTAGGGAGATGCCATAAATTGGAGTTAGGGAAACTTAAGAGCCATTCCGGGTTTACCCAAGCCCTATCTAGCCTTTCAAAGATTGGGTTCTTTTTCCTCAAATTTGTCCAAGTATATCTCGGTCCATTGTAGCCCAAATCTACCAAGTTACAGTTACTCATTGTTGAACCATATATATCTGCTCGTTTTCGATTTAAAGGTCGACCCCCCAATTTTTCCCCCTGACTTATTATTTCGTTGAAATCACCTAAAACAATCCAAGGGCAGACAGTAGTTTCCGCAACATCACAAAGATCTTTCCAAAGCAATTTTCGAAGCTCAAAATCTGGACTAGCATATACTGTAGAAATCACAAAAGGGCGTTTAGAATAACTTACCTCCACTACTCCATGTACTCCTTGAATATTACCCCCCACGGCATGGAACTTGATCTGAGAAGAGTTCCATAGAAGGATGATACCTCCGGCGAAGCCCTGCGGCTCTACAAGATGCCAGGAATCAAAGCCAATATTTTCGAGGATTAATGAGGTTTTAGCACGATAGACTCGAGTTTCCACAAGAACAACCATCTCCGGGTTGTGTTGAGAAATTAGCAGCCGCAAGTTTGGTTTGAAGGAGGGCCTTGCAATCCCTTTGACATTCCAGTATAGAATTGTCATATTAAAAGGGAGATTTGGTTTCTTGTGGAACTTTATCAGAAGTTCCGCGTTTTCGGGTGCCCATTGGTTGAATTCTTCCCCCGTTTCTATGCACGTTAACCTTCCCCGGTGAGGCCACAACACCACCTCTGACTCTCGAGGGAAGTTTAATCCTTTTTCCTCTACCCAAGTCACGGTTACCCCCATCTGTTTGAGAGGGAGTTGGACTCGTGCTAAAAGAACTGCATTTGTGTTGCTCATTTCTTGCAGCTTGATCGGACGTGATTGCCATAGAACAATTGTTCTCTCCGGTGGGAGGAGCGATGTTGGGTCCAACCAGGGCCCTAAATTCATCATTAGCTCTCGTTCTTCGCTCTCGACTCCTTCCCCGTTCCTTATAAACCACTTTAAGAAAATCTTCATTAACTCTGGAAGGTGTGCAACATCTTGGAACTGGGGAACGTGAGCATGAAACAATTCGGAGTTCGCGTAAAGCAACAGGTCCTCGAACAATTCCTTCGTCGGGTAGGGGTTTAGCATCAAGGCTTTGACTTCTTGAAGGGAAAGGTCTGTGAAGTACCCTTCCTCTTCTGGGATTCGGGTCAGAAAATCCATGTAACCCGGATTCAGTTCTGGTACCAACGGGAGCACATGTCGGTTGAAATGGATGGGATGCTCGTATTTGATCAGGTGTACTCGAGCAGGCGAGGGGGATGATGGTGGGGATAGCAGAGGAGGTGGAGATAGGCAAAGTGTTTCTTCCTGCTGATCCATTTCCTCTCTTTTTGATTTCAAGTGGGGGGGAGGATGGGTTTATTTTTGTGAGGGGTGTAGATGATTTTTTAAGAATGGCTTGTGGTGATAATTGTATTAAAGGACTTGAGCGATTTACTGGGTTAACTGGAGTAACTGAAATGACGGGACCACTTTTCGAGTTCTCATTGGCTCTGATGGGGATAGAAACTTCTTCTGAATCTTGGAGATCACGCAGGGCTGAAAAGGCGTTGACATGGGTTCCAACCATTTCGCCAGTTACCGAGGAGGTTTTACTTTTTTCCCCTATCCCTCCTCCAACTTTACCAGCTTTCGTGTATGACCCCCCATTACCCACTGTGGCAGCAGATTTTTTGGGGGTCCAGCGTTTAATAGTGGGTCCCCTTTGGAAATCATCCTGGGCTTTCCCCTTTCTTCTTCCTTTGGCCTCTGGCCATTGAATGCCATGGCCGCTGGTAACTTGATCACCTTTGTGAGCCTCTTTTGGGATATTCTTCCCCTTTTCACACCTTCTACTCTGGTGCCCGAATTTATTGCACATCTCACAGAACCATGGCCCATCACAAAAGACAAGATCTTGGAATGTTTTCCCCAACCATGCTCCTTTTGGTAAATTCTTGTCTTTATCCATAAGTATACAAACGGCTGCATATCTTGTCCTTTCTCCCGTTAACTAATGAGCATCCACTTTCAAAGACTCTCCCAAGAGTGTTTCCTATCTTCTCCAAAGCATTTTCTCGGTTAAAAAACTCTATAGGTAATTCTGGCAACATTACCCATCGTGGTATAAGGCTGATTTTGGCCTGGGAGGGTTTAAACCCAGGTTCCCAGTATTGGACCCAAACATGGCTACCTAAAATACTCCATGGTCCCTCCGATAACACAGTAGCACACGTCTTTCGAGATAGGCACGAAAACCGCGTCGTCACTGGTCATAAGAGGGGGTGAAGAAGTAGCGAAAGGAAGGATGAGAGGGGGGAGGGAACAAGTTTTGACCAGAGAAATCTCCCGACCATCTGAATTAGAAGCGAGAATGGCCTCCTTGAATGACTTTTGCATAGCTAGAGGGGGGGAGGGGGGGAGGAGGGGGGGCGAAAGAAAGAAGAGAGGGTAAGGGGATAGGCTTTGGGGGTAGGGAGGGGGAGGAGGAGGAGGGCTAAGAAACCTGGCATCTACATCAGAAACGGAGGCCTCGCCGGACGGAGAGCTGGAGGTTTTCTCACTTTGTGCCGAGAGGGCGGGTTTAGAGAGAGAGAGAGAGACCACTCATGGACTCATCTGTCCGGACACCTAGAAGTTGAACCATTTTTTGAGAGCATTTTCGCGACAACTTATGGGTGTTTGAAAAGAGGAAATTTGAACCCATCCTTGTTTGTGATAAGACTATGCATTTTCTTGATGAGTTCCAAGCTGCCAGGGATTGTGAAAAGGAGGCTCCTGAAGTTCTCAGCCCAAGTATGAACAATATGTCCTATGGAAGCAGTGGCGGATCCAGAATAACATATTAGCGGGTGCAGAATATTTTTTCCATCATTTTAGTAGGTGTAAATGGTCCAATTTTTCAGAAATAAAACTAATTTTTTAATAGAAAAATACTACAAAATAAGATTTAAGTGTAGTCAAATGACCCACACCTCAAAGGATAGCTCCGCCCTGTATGGAAGGCCTCACTAAACTGAATGTGGATGTTGCGGTGACAAAGGCGGGGAGTGTGGGGAAGGGTATGGTGGTGAGAGATAGAGAGGGTGATGTGCCTATGATTAAGGAAAAGAACGCTGATAATACAACCCAGGCTGAAGCATCAACTATGCTCTTCGATCTTCAGCTCGCCCATGATGCGGGTTACCGAAGGATTGAAGCTGAAAGTGATTCCCTTGTGCTGACGAATCTTCTCACCAAAGACGTGCGAGTGCTCACCTCTACTCAAGTTATAGTTAATGATATTAGGGCTTTGGCTGTTTCTTTTGATGTTTGTGAGTTCGATTTCAGTAGAAGGTCTTGTAATAAAGTAGTTCATGCCATGGCTAAGGCTTTTCTCTCATTCGGGGAAGTGTTAGTGTGGATGGAGGATTGTCCTTTGGATGTTCTTCCGCTTGTTTTAGTGGACAAAGCTCTTTTGGAATGAACTTGATTGCTCAGTTTTCTCGTCAAAAAAAAAATGGAGGGTGTATATGTATCTACGCGCCCTTGATATAGATAAATTATAGAGCATAATGTATAAATGAGTACAAGAGTGCAATCTTATCAATTAGTGTTTAATAATCTAAAGAATAAATGTATATTATGCTTTCATGCTTATTACTTCCTCCGTTTCATATTACTCGCTACACTTCTCAATTCACGGACTCCTAGGCAATTTTTGGAGAAGAGAGAGGTAGAGAGTAAAAAGAAAAGGGACCCATGTGAGAGGAGAGAGATAGAGAGAGTTTATTGCCTAAAAAGGAAGTGTAGCAAGTAATGTGAAATTTCCCACAATGGAAAGTGTAGCGAGTATTATGAAACGGAGGAAGTACATATTTGCATCCTTATTACACTTACAAAAAAAAATATCACTTACAAATAAAATAAATAACTTAATAATAGTCCCTAATTAACAAGGTGACTAAATACATGAAATAAGACAAGTCTATATATATAAACTTTAATTCACCAATTAACTCCAAGGCTTATTAAATAAATGAATAGTACACAATTAATCATTTTTACATAAATCAAACATAAACATAATGATACCAATAATACTTACAGCAACCAACTAAACACCATCATCCAAGAACATAAAAGATCACAAATTATTTCTGATTAACAAGCTCTCAAATAATTTAAAAGAGTATCCTCAATTTCACAACAAAAACCCAATAATAATTATTAAACTAATAAGTTCGAGCAGTAAAATCACACAAAAATTATCATATGACTCTAATGGCTCTACTGACATGGTACAAATTTTATTTATAATTTCGGACTCCAAAAGTAATTTTAAAAGTTAATATACAGATTACTCAATAAAGCCAATATAATAACTAAAAATATAAATAAACGCCCAAAACTTACCAAAAATTTACACAACATGCATAAAATCATGGAAATATATTATACAAAGAAATAAATTTTTCGGCCTCCAGAAATAATTTTCATGATTTATATACAGACAGAAACGAAATTGCAAAAACAGATATATCAATTAAATAAACCAGTACACAGTAGGAAAAAATTATTCTAAGGAATGGAATACATACTACGCATACAACAGGATCTAAGAAAAATAATTTCAGCAATTTTAACATCCGTTTAATAATTATTATGCAATTTAGCCAAAAACGCACAAAACACCAATTAAATCAAATAAATACCAAAAATCATACGAAAATTATTTTTCTATTTACAGTAATCACACAGCATGCATCAAGTATATTCATGTCAAATTTCGTCAATAATTTCATTCAAAAAGTATTTTAAATAATTCCTAGCGTAATAATCTAATACCGAATAATACTCTAATCACTATGGTTCTAAGATAACTACTAGTTACCTGGAACGTCGGGAGGAGAGCTGAGTCTAAAGAGATAGTTAAGAGCTACGCATACAATCCAATTCCTCTTCTAACCCCAAGGCAGAACGAAAGAGAATTGAAGCAACCAGTCACTAGGCATTTTCTTCTTGAACGTTGATAAATCTCATGTCACACTGCTCTGTTCCGACCATGATCCCGGTGATCAAAAGCTCACATTCTAAATCACTCCGGTCAGAGTGTAGAACAAGATGTTATAAATGTTCTTCCCAAATTTGAAGACGATCCAACGATTAGATCTCCGGCTACGGTTATTTTCGTCATGGTGTGACAGGAAAAACCGGGTTGAACCTTTCTATTCTTTTCCTCTACCTTTTCTCTCTTTCTTTTATTGAAAACAGTGAGGGTTAAATGCAAATGATGCTGAACTTCTTTTAATAAAAATCAGAATTTTATGACAAGGAAAAATGAAGGGTTTAGGAGAAATGATTAGGGGGCTTATGGGGGTTACAAACTACCAAGAGTCAACAATTAAAAGAAATGAAATAAAAGAAGAGAAACTTCTTCCTTCTCCCTCCCCATAACCGGCTGTCCAAGGCCAAGTACACCAAGAAGATTTCGGCCCAAGTCATCAAAGGTCCATGCACCAAAAGTCCGTCACGCGATAAATCGATAAATTCCTAAATCGCGCCTAAACTTTGAAAATACTTAATAATGAAAATAACTCTAATAAATTATATTATAAATATAAATATAATAAACACATTAACACGCCACATGCGATGCAACATTCATCACCCAAGTCGGTCCAACATTGTTACAAAAACGCTACGCGGCAAAAAAAAATGCATCCTAAACGCCTAAATAAATAACGAAACTAATATAACCTTTAAAATAAATAACTAAAAACTTAAAATAAATATATATACATATATCACATCATATAAATATATATACACATTTTCAAAACACGTTCCAAAATAATCTAAATAATAAATTATTTATTTTTACGAAAAATATCATTTTAATGTAAACAAACACCAAAAATAAGGTTGAAAATTACGGGGTGTTATAGGAAATCTCTTGCTTAACCTTGCATATGAATTTCATAGCCCAGCTAGCAGACTTAGGAGCTGTAAATTGGATCCAGTTTTGCTCTTTTACATACATTCCATGAACCCATTCAACCTAGAGGTTGTCTACCTTCATTGCAATACTCTAGGCTTGTTTACCCACAAGGGCTTTATTCCAATGAATCAAGGATCTAAACCCCAGCCCTCCACTACTTTTAGGCATGCACACCTCCTCCCAGCTAACATAGCCAGGTTTGGGAGAATTACAGGTGCCAGTCCACAAAAAGGATCTGCATATAGAATTCACCTGTTGCAAGACCTTCTTAGGCAGTAAAAAAATTTGGGACCAGTACACACTTATACTTAGTAACACAGAGTTGATAAGTTGCTTTCTCCCTGCAAAAGAGATATGTCTTGAGCTCCAAAGTCTTATTCTGAGCACCATTTTTTCAACAAGTTTCTCTCAATCAACTGTTGAGAGCTTCTTAGTACTTATAGGAACACCTAAGTACCTAAAAAGAAGCTCCCCTTTCTTGAACCCAGAACAGTCAACCACCCTTTGCATCTCCTGGTCTTCCAGCCCACAACCATACACTGCTGATTTTGCAGGACTAGCCACCAGCCCAGTTGAAGCTGAGAAAAGTTTCAGGCCTTGCATCATCATGAGCACAGAGGGATAATCACCCTTGCAGAAAAGGATTAAATCATCTGCAAAACATAGATGATTGAGACCCAATGATTTGCGTCTTGGATGGAATTGGAACTGAGGTTGTTTACCCACATAGCTCATGATTCTAGCAAAGTATTCCATACATAGGACAAAAAGCAAAGGTGACATGGGGTCACCTTGCCATAGCCCTCTTTTTGATTTGAAAAACCTGTTAGGCTTCCATTAAGCATAACTGTGAAAGTTGGGCTTATGACACAAAGCATCACCAACTTTATAAACTTATCAGGAAAATTGAGCAACTTCAGCATCTCTTCTAAGAAATCCCAACAAATTGTATCATAAGCCTTTTGGATGTCAATTTTCATTAGACAACCTTTTTGTTTTTGGCTTTTTTTGTACAGTTTGACAATATCCTGACACAGAAGAATGTTGTGTAGGATACTTCTTCCTGAAATAAAAGCTCCTTGAGTCTCTGAAACAATATGAGGCAGGATTACTCTTAATTTTTCACAAAGTAATTTAGTGATGCACTTATATATGACTGAGCAGCAGGCAATTGGCCTGTAGTCACTCTTTTGGGGGTGGGGGGAAGTGAGTGGTGGTTTTGAGGGTGGGGGGAAGAAAGTGGTGGTTTCGAGGGGTAAAGCGAGGGGGTTGATTTCGTGGGGATGGGGGTGGTTTCGTGGGTGGGCTGGGATGGTCAACGCCTGAAAACTAAGTCAAGGGTCTTTTTGTGGCCAAAGGTTTAATGTGACAAAAATATTTTGGTTTAAGGTTTGTCTTGACAAATAAAAAATTAAAAGGTTGTTTCTGACAAAAAGTGTCTTATAAAAGGTTGTTTCTAACAAATTTTCGTAAATGAGAGCGATACTTGTGTTTATTCTAAAAATGACTCTCGAGGTTGTGTGATCATCTGTTTATATGTTGATGATATGTTGATTTTTGGGACTAGCTTAGATATTGTGAATGAAGTGAAAGAATTATTAAGTACTAAGTTTGAAATGCAAGATATGGGTGAGGCTGACCTTATTTTGGGAGTTAAAATTTCTAGATCTCCTCATGGTTTCAGTTTGAGTCAGGCCCATTATGTTGAAAAGGTACTTAGGAAGTTCAACTCCTTTGATGTTGATCCAGTCAGGACCCCTTATGACTCTAGTATCCACTTGGAGAAAAATAAGGGAGACCCTGTGAGCCAATCTGAGTATGCTAAAGTAATTGGTAGCATTATGTATTTGATGAACTGCACCAGACCTGATGTTGCATATGCTATTAGTAGACTTAGTAGATACACACATAATCCTAGCAAGGATCATTGGGGTGCTTTGCGTCGTTTGCTTAGATACCTTAAAGGAACCATGGATTGAGGCATCCACTACTCTTCTTCTCCTGCTGTTTTAGAAGGTTATTGTGATGCTAATTGGGTATCTGGAAATGATGAGATTAACTCTACTAGTGGTTTTGTTTTTACCTTGGGTGGTGGTGTTATTTCTTGGAAATCTTGTAAACAATCTTAAACTGCTATGTCAACAGTGAAATATGAATTTTTGCACTTGAGTTGGCAGGAAATGAGGCAGAATGGCTTAGAAACTTGCTAAATGATGTTCCATTGTGGGGGAAACCTGCTCCTTTGGTTGCACTACATTGTGACTCTCAGGCAGCTATTGCAGTGGCAAAGAACAATGTCTACAATGGAATGAAATGGCACATTCGTCTCAGACACAAGGTTGTTAAAGATTTGATAAGCAGTGGAGTGATATCACTGGACTATGTAAAGTCCGAAAAGAATTTAGCGGATCCGTTTACTAAAGGCCTTTCTAGAAATGTAATCGTGGATGCATCCAGAGGGATGGGATTGAGACCCATTTGAAATGTAATAATGAAACCCTACTATATGCAAATAGAGTTCAAGGGGAAACATTAGTAATTAAGGCACTTGTTTATTACTATCCCTCTTATGAAAAATTGTGTTGAAAAGTGCTTACCACTAGTGATTGAGGATGAGCAAAGGGCTCTTAATGAACCCATATCCACAGTTGTGTGGTGGTGTGTGGTGGTACACACTTGATGAGATTCACCTACTTAGATGTGGAAGTGGGGCCGCTTCCTATGAGAAAATGTGGGTCATTTCTCTAGAGCATCTACGAGCATCCAGGTAGGCGTATGGTCAGTATAGGCGCCACATTGATCGCGGAGTGACTACTTCTCTTAAAGATGGATGTGTGTTTTAGATAATAAAGGTCTTGAGTTCTCTTAAGTTCAAGATGAACATCACTTATTTGAATAAGATTCCCAAATCTGATTCACTAAGTGTTAATTCAAGTCGCAAGACATTAACACTGATGCATTCCTTCTTTTTAAGCCCGAAATTATTTATTCCTCTTTTCCTTTTATCTTTGATTCTTGTGGGGGATTGTTGGAATTAAAGCCTCAAAGTTAGTCATTCTCATGGAGTATTTCTTTGTTTGCTTTTGTTCATGAAATACCCAAGTCCCACATGGAAAGAATATAAAGGCCCTACCATGTTTATATACTATTATGTTCCCTTAAACTTTGTTGAGCAATGGGCTAGAAGAATGGCAAACCACACACGCGCGCGCCGGCCTGGCCGGGCTCGGGCTCGTGGCGAGCGACGGGGTTGTGGGTCCGCGGCCCGTTTTATAATCCGCTTTATTTTTTGGGGACTGTTTTTCCGAGATTTCCTTTGCGAGATTCTCGCAATCAGTTTGTAACGGCAAATCAATTCTTGTCGTTTTTGTCGCAGCTAATACTCCTTAATCTTCTTCTAGAATTTTTCATTGCCGATTTTCTTTGCTTCTCTATTCTATATAAACCTTCCTTTCTCTGGTTAAGAAATATACACAAAAAAATAATTTTGTCTTCCTCTCTACAAAATTGCCCTCCTAAATTTCTGGCGAAGTTAAGTCACTCCATTTGTCTGCTTGTGAGTGCACACAAACGGGCGGCACTGTGTTAATCCTGGAGGGTGGTCATCGGGAGGAAGTTTGCACCCGTGCTACGGCGAAATCACCTTTAAGGACAGTGGATCTCTCCACGTCACACCATTCTCTTTTCTTGTTCCTCCTTTCCAAGTAAGATCGTTCTAACTGTTTCTCTGTGTTCTGTCTCCTTGCGTGATAGTGATAACAGATCTAACGTGTCAATCTATTATAATCGAGTATAATAACGCTTAAAAATATATGCTAACTTAACTAATAAACGTAAATATAATACTCCTATAAATTAAATCATATACACCTTTAAGAGTTTTGATAAGTAATAATTGTCAATTTAATAGTGGTAAAACAACAAAAAGTATGTTTCTGGTTAAAATATCCTAAGATAGGGTTGGTGCAAGTGCGCAACTACAATCCTTATACCAGACTATTAAAAAAAATGGTTGCATTAAAATCAATTTCTAAAAACTATATACATGTTTCCATTTACGTGTAAATAGAAAAAGAATTAGTATATAAGATCATACACCTCAACCCGTACCAACTTCCCACCAAGGGAAGGAAAAATCACTAGTGTTCACACTCTTCAACTAATATTATGTTAAATTAATCTACAAAAAAAATCCTTCGCTCTAAGGCCTTGGCAAAACTTTCTCACTCTTCAAAATAGAATTACTTGAAGGCTCAAAATACATGGCATTCTCAGACGAAAAGGCTGGCGGCGTCACCATCTGATTCTTAGCCGCCTTATCGCGCCGCTTACCAGCACCGCCGGAATCCACCTCCATGGCGCAACGACCCTTGCCGCCACTCTTGGGGATGTGAGTGCATGGGCTAGCATTCGAAGGCGGTACCGGACCCTTAGGCAATGACACAAACAACAACTCCTTTTGCTCTTCTTTCAATGGCCTTACTGCTTCAATTGCATCAAACCTCGTTGCCAATAATATGAACATTATTGTAAGCATCATCACATTATATAAGCATCCTTGTCTTTGTGAAAAACCCATCATGTTGAGCATGTATTTCGTAAGTGTTAAGAATGTGGGGAAAAATTAAAAATGTAAGAGTTCTGGTTTCTTCCTTGGTTTATCTTAGAAATGGTTGGATAATGCATCAATGCATGGCATGATATTATAATATAAATGGAAATAGGTGGGCATTGACTTCTATAAGTTATATTGTAGGAAGTGATTGACTAAAGTTTACAAGGAGGGTGCTTGAATTGAAAGAATTGAAGAAGTGGAATAAATCAAAAGTATGACGCACACGGTTAGACTGAATAATCCTACATAAAAAGCAAACATTCTATATATGATATGTATTAGTCATAAAACGAGGAGCAAGTTGTGTGCTTTGATGTTCATATATGATATATAGTAAGTATCAGTAACTAGTAAGTATAGATTTCATACCTAAATATTTTTTTTTTCATCAATAACGTGATTTTCACCAACTTTTGGCCGGTGAAAATTCCAACATTTTGTACAAGAATACAGTTGTAAAGCGCGGCAATGTTTTAACCTGTACAACAGTACAAGTGTAGTATATGGATTAAAAGGTGTAATATGGACATATTAACTGGTCGGTTAAAGTAGGATAAAAGCAAAGGACGAAGTTCATGGTTGTTGAACAACAACAAAAAAAAAAAAATATTAACGACGTCATGCTAACAAGCTGAGTTCTTCAAGACTCATACTCTTGAAGGTTAGTTCTCAATATTGTGAACTTGAATTTTGTCTACACCACAATTTTGTGGCTCGCTTTAAACATAGATCCAAATTTCAATATCGCTCAAGGTGCAAACCCCGAACTCCCGATGGTTAGAAGCTAAGTCTTAGAACGAGAGCATTTCTTGTACATGCGAGTGTATTATGTGCATGGTACACTCAATTTTTTTTTTGCTTATTTACTTATTTGCTCATTTGGAACTCTGCCTATTATGAGAATTTTGCTCAGTTGGAGGTTTTAAATGAGCAATGAGAAATAATTTTTTTTGAGTGTAACATGCTCATAGTATACCGGGTACATCCAAGTGTATGATAAAAGTTGTAGGTTAGAACTCAATTGAACTCAAATTTCAATCATTTGTGAATTATATAGTAATTACATTGTAAATAAGAGCTTATATGTATCAAATTTTTTGTGATTGCTTCATCATTCCCAACCCCTCTATTATGAAGTACTTCCTCCGTTTTTAATAGTTGCGACGTTTTCACTTCTGCGCTATTTATGTGCTTATTTTGACCGCAAATTTGTGACCAATATATAATGTAACCAAGTTTTTCCTTGCAAGATCAATTTTTCAAAATGATTAATTAAATGTTCAATTAAACTTTTTACAATGTAATATCTTAATAATGGATCACATTTTTACTAAAATGGATTACTTTTTTATTTAGTTGTCATGTTCTGATATAAGAAGTTATCATTATTAAGTTAATATCGAATTTAAAATTCGTTTTTGATACATATTTAGTATTGATATTATGATGTGGTATTTTGAATTATAGTCAAAATTAAACCTGAAAACTGGAACCTTATTTATACGCCTTGTAATTTAAAATTGAATTGTTATACATCGTATAGAAAAAGAACATATTTTTTTCATTCAGTAATCATACTCATTTTTGTAACTACTTATTTTTCGCGATACTCCCCTATTCTAAAGATCTTCCTACTTTTTGTTTAAGTTTATTTCTAAAAGTTCTTCCTACTTTTACTTTATTCCTTATTAGATAAAAGTGTGTTTCCTTTCTACACTACCTTACTCCACATGTTGACCCACCAAGAAATAAGTTTACTATTTATATCTCTAATTACGTATTAATAAATTCTATTATAATTTAAAATATTAAAATACACATTCGGTTGATTTTAGCAAATTATCCAAAATGATGATGCATTAGTATTATTTATATTAGTGAAAAATTATGGTCAAAACTTATAAAAAGTTTGACCTTAAAGCAAATATCACACCTATATAGACTAAAGTATGGAGGAAGTATTTTCTTTCCAAACACAATCCACACACATTATTATATAAAAAAAAAGTCAACTATCAAAGACAAACATGTATTAGTATTTCCCTTAACATAAACACATGAGAAAATGGGAGAATTCACTCGACAAGTATTTAAAATCCATATATATTATATTAATGTGCACTTCATCCTTACACTCTCGATAGAATAATGAATTAAATCTTTTCAACATAATCGTAGACTAACAAGTACGTGAAAGAATCCATGTATACAAACTTTATACACATAACTAAAGAATAAATAAATAATTTGTTAAAACTAATTTTTCAGCTTTTCCATACCATCACAATGTAGTATATAGTTTTGAATGACCAATTATATGACCTTGCAGAATGAGAGAGTAATACTCATTTACGTGTACAAACAGGAGTATTGCATGTAGGGTTTGAAGTTGATGGAGAAGACGGGCTTTTAGTACTTTTAACTTCGAAAAATAGTTTTGCTACCTCTACGAACCATACTTTGGTGCTCCCATCTTTAACTTGGTGATCAAGAAAGCTCGGTTTTAGCACCCTACAACTTGCTTGATGTATAAATACGTTTAAACTTAGCAACAAAACTAAGATTATCAAAGGCTTATTTACTTTGAGGAAGGCGTTAACGGTCATTTTGGTGGATATATATAATGTATGTGTGTTATGTTTGTAATGTAGTTGATGTATTGGTTATCGATCGATATAACTTGAATGAATGCTTGTGATTCTGAGAGTTTGTGATAATATAATCACTTTGGGTTGTAATTTATAGTGTTATGAATTATGGATTGTCCAAGATTTGGGTTTTAATTTATAGTGTTATGAATTATGGATTGTGCAAGATATAGTACTGTAGTATTAAGAATTTTCTTGTTACATGGCAGGACTCGAGACTTGGTCCATTGAAAACTTGTGATTGTGAATCTGGTGTATAGTACTAGTTTATTTGTAACGTGTAATTGAGTAAGAATAGGTAAAAGGCTTGAATTTATGCAAACCGCGCTTTTGAGTTTTGACAATTGAGGATTTGACATTATCGCATTACAAAATTACAAAATACAGAACCATATATAGATATAGATATAGCATATATTGCATAATCCTAATCAACATGAGACCCTTTATTTAATTTTGATATACAGAACCATACATTTAATTTAAGAGTATTCAGGTAGAAATTCAAATAAACAGCTGCATATATTTTTTGATTAATCACCGTAATCTTTTTGATGATTGAAATATATTGATTTTTAGGCCTATATTACATTGTGAGATTTTGCAAATTTAATTTCCCCAGTGTGGAGATACAATTCTAGTACGATTCTAATTACAATGAGAAGACAATGTTAACAAAATGTTTACAAAATAATATCATATCTAACAATTTGATTCTACGATAATTTCAAGTAATTAAATGTTTCGGTTTTTTCACCAAATACCCCTGACAAATAAATTTATTCACCAAATACCATCACTTTTTTCAAAATTCACCAGATACCCCTGACCTATGAAAAAATTCACCAGATACCCCTCACTTTTAAAAAAATTACCCAAAATGCCCTTTTGACTAACGGACGTTAGTGTTCCTTTAACTAATTAACCTAAAAAACCCTAATTAAACCTAATTAAACCTAACTAAACCCTAAGTAAACCCTAAACACCCTCACTCTCTCTCCCTAACCCAACCCCACCCCACAAACCCTAGACCCACCAACCCACCATCCAACCCCCACCCCCCACCCCATCCCCCTTCCCCGCAACAGCCACCCAGTCCCCCTCCCCTCTCCAGGCATCCCTACGCAGGCCCCTCCCCTCCCGCTCCCCGGCAGCCCCTACGCGAGACCCCTCCCCTGCAGCTCCCCTCCCCGTGCAATCGCGCTTCCCCTTTCGTCACTAGATCCAGCGAGTCCCCCTCCCACTCGTCGGCGCATCCCCCTCCCTCACTCGATCTCGCACTAGATCCGCCATTAGCGTTTAAGAAATCCGAGTCATCGACCGAGTTCGAAGGGGTGGGGGGCTCGGGATTCACGATTTTGCGGTGGGGGGGAGGGGGAGGGGGAGCCGTGTGCCGCTTGCACGGGTGAGGGGGAGGGGCTGCTGCTGCTGTACAGTGCGGAGGAGGGGGATTCGTGGGAGGGGGAGGCGCGTCGAAGGGGGAGGGAGAGGGGGGTGATTTTCCGGCGAGGGAGGGGAAGGGGGAGGCGCGTCGAAGGGGGGAGGGGAGTGATTTTCCGGCGGGGGAGGGAGAAGTGGAGGCGCGAGCTTCGAAGGGGGACGTGGAGGGGTGGTGGGGCTAGTGTTGTTGTGGGGGGGGGTGGTGGGGTCAGGGGTTGTTTTGGGGGGGTGGTGGACTGAGGGTGGGTGGGGGGCTGGTCGGCTTTTAGGGTTTTTAGAGTTAGGGTTTTAAGGGTTTAATTAAGGTTTTTAAAGGTTTTTTAGGGTTTTTTAGGGTTAATGACTAACTGTGTTAACCGCCGTTAGTTAATTGGGCATCTGGTGAATTTTTTTAAAGGTCAGGGGTATTTGGTGAATTTTGAAAAAAGTGAGGGTATTTGGTGAATAAATTTATTTGTCAGGGGTATTTGGTGAAAAAACCGTAAATGTTTATATTGGACGTAGAACTATGATTTGTCAACTTTAAACTGTTTTTGTTCGATCCCCAAAAAAGTGAGACTTAAAGAAAATCGATCGGTAAAGTTAAATTTATTTAACTTTATTCGTTATATATGTTGTATCTTTTAAATCTTTGTAAGCCAATCCGTCTCAACTCTCGTTTCTCAAGCAATTAATTCGTTTAAGACCATCTAGCTAGATCACAAGTCCGCATGAACAATAAAATTAAATTCAGGAACAATTCGTGAGGCGTGAGCTAAACAAGGTAGCAGACCATCTAGAGCTCGGGATAGCAGGAAGCAAATTATGTGCCTAAATGAAGTTAGGGTTATTCCCCAAACCCCTAATGATTGTATGGAAGTTATTCTATCGGATTGTTGTAGGCTTTCAAGCCAACACTAGTACAGAATCAATGATTTGCGTCGGACCTGGGACCACCATTTGCGTCGGACATCGGTCCGACGCCACAGCTCTCGATGCAAATTTGAGAGATATGATCTACGTCGGATTAGGACACGACGCAGATTTAGTGCTATTTGCATCGAATGTACTTCATAGTCCGACACAAATGACCCTTGAGCCCCAGCACCAGCAGCACCATCTGCGTCGCATGTTGGTCTCAGTGCGACGCAAATCAGCCATTTTATATTAAAAAAAAGTCAATCTGCGTCGGACATTAAACACCATCCGACACAAATGACTGTTTTTTATTAAAAAAAAACTAATTTCGTGAAATTGAGAAAGGGTAATATGAATGATTTGCAATTTCTTGTACAACTTATCATCCATTTTTTAGGTTGCAACAGATCTTAAAAGAACATTACAGAAACACTAACTACAAAAAAATACATCCAAACTAACTGCAAAAGATATTGAATTTTGACATTGAGTAGAAGGGGTGTTTTTACAAACACTAATTTTAAAAAATACATAAATTACAGAAAATCAAAAAGATAAATTACTTCATTATAGAAACTACTCAGATCTTTTTTTTTTTGCTAAGTAAGATGAGATATAGTATAACCAAAACCAGAATTTACAACCTAACAAGCCTCAAAGAGGCCTAAGAGCAACTATACAAGAAGTATACCTCAAAAACCACTATTTCAAGCTATGTATCCATTCTCTATCTACTCAGGAAATTTTCTGTGGCAAAATAGCTATGATTCTACATCTAATTACAATTTGTAATCTCCTAATTACAGGAGGCAAAGTAGGAACTTTATGATTCCAAAAACTATCATTTCTACTCTGCCAAATGATGTAAACAAGCGCAACAACAGCAGCATAACAAATCTGTCTTCGAAATTTAGTGAATCTCCTGGGCTTGAACCATCTCAAAACTCTAGATAAGTATGTGGGGGGAGTTTTGATTTGAAGCCACTCAGCAATGCTATGTAAACAGGGATGAAAGCATAATTAATTAAAACGAAATAAACTACTCAGAACAGGCATGATTTCCCGCTTACCATTGCCGCTCGCTGCTCCTCTGTCGAATCCCAACTAAACGAGCCACTTCTAATTTGTAGGCAAATGTCAAAACATGCTAGCGTGAGGTCTTTTAATATCATTGTCATCCTGCACAGAACCATTAACATTGGTTGTTGCATAACGAAAATCACCTTTGCTGACGTTATTTGGGTTAGACACTTAGACCAGAAAAATAAAAAATTAAACAAAAAGTTCATCTAGATTCTCGTTTTTGGTCGAACCTAGAAAAAAAGGAAAGAAAAAGAAAATCAGGGTATCATGGTCAATTGGGTTACAGATTTGACAAGGTTGGTTGAGTAAATGTAGCGTTTTTAGACCTCCATTGATGCTTCAGTAGCTTTGAAATCATGAACGCACTCGCATTTCTCTCTCCTCTCTTCGAACGAAAACCGACGCATTCGCCACAGAACATCGCGAACGCACTTCGTTGTTGAGATTCGAAAGAGAGATGAAGGTAGGTGAGAGAGATGAGATGCGAAAGAGAGATGAAGGTGGAGTTCTGAAGTGTAAGAATGAGAGAGAAAACGGTTGGAGGAAGTGAGGGTTTGGAAACCCTAAACTTGCACCTTTTTTTTTTTTTTGGTAAGTAAGTAAGTATGTATTAGCTCAAAGAAACAAACAACCTAAGGCCTTTGGGAGAACCAAAGCCACAACACATCTATACAACCATTTTACAGATTCTGAAACCACTGTCCATCAGAAGCTTTTAGCTTCTTTGGCAATCTATCCTGAATTCTTTTCTTAACAATATACTTAATCCCTTCTACGCTATTATTTACATTTCTAATCTGCATATTCCAAACAACATTGTTCCTTTCTTGCCAGACTGTGTAGATTGTAGCAACTATACTTGAACACATCACCTGTTTCCTGAACTTGCTGGCTCTTGATCTTCTCTGAATCCAAGCAAGTAGTTGGGTATAATTCTTGGTTATAGGATGAATACCAAGCCAACTTTTGATCTGTTGCAGACATTGGCTACTGAATTCACAATCGAAAAACAGGTGCTCATGTGTCTCTTTAGTAGTATCACATATAGGACACAGATCTGTAGCACAGACACCAATGTTATTAAGCTTCTCCCTTGTTTGCAATCTACACAGCATTGCCAGCCAACTGATCACACTATGTTTTGGTACATTGTGGTGGTCCCACACTGCATTACACCAGGCCAGTTTCACACCATGATCCTCAAGCTGCTTATAAGTTCCAGCTGTTGAATAGCATGTATTTCCCAACCAGCCTACTCCTAACTTCCTTGAAATCTCTCTTTTGGCTTTACATATGTATTTTAAGGCCCAACTAGCAGACTGTGGAGCTTCATAATTACTCCATGACAAACGGGAAAAAACTAGGTCGTTACTAGTCTCCTAAAGTCAAACAAAACCTAACTAGACCACTAAACTAAGTAGAGTGGTAAGCAAGGGTTATTCTTCCACAAGGACTAAGGAACATCGAAATGTATTAATTTAACAATAAGCTAGGCCGAATAAATCATCATGTTTTGGTTAAACTAAGGGTATAAACTATTGAAATCAAATTAGGAAAAACACTAGGAATGGGGAATCACCACAATCATAGTTCACATCCAACAACCAAGTAGAGGTAAGGGGGTTGACATGTATTGGGGATATGCAAAGGGAAATAAACAAACCTAAACACCTCTAAAATCGTTGTTAGGGAGTTTAGAGTCCTAATTATGGCAACAAAACCTATATTTCGAGGTGTTATCACCTAACTAGGCCAAGTTAGGAATTGAAATCAAACCCAAGTTAATACCAATCAACAAGTGATGTGTAGCAACTAATCAATCGATCATGAAGGTCAACCACATAAAAGTAAACCATTAAATGGGCAACAAAAGGATCAAAGATGATGGAGCTCACATCAACTAAGTCACCAATCAACATTAAAGATTGAAATTGCACAAATCCCAAGCATAATCAACCCAATAAACTCTACTCATGAAAATAGGATGCAAACAATGATTAGGCTACTCCCAATCCTAGTTAATGAGCTACTCACTACCCATTATACTACCAAACATCCTAAACATGGAAAAACTAGCAATAAATCACCAATCTAAAAATAGCAAAAACTAAAATTCAAGACTTTAAAGCAAAAACAAAATAAAATCTAATGAGTAAACAAGAAGAATCTAAGAAAAGATGGAAACTTTAATCTAGATTAACTATTAAACTAAACATGAAAATAAAGCAATAAAAGAGGAGATAGAGTAAGAAATTCTCATTGATAAATTGTTGAATCTTCATATACAAGTTGTCACCCTTGAATTTCCCAATCTTCAATCTCTCTTTGAGTTTTCTCACTTTTCCCCTAAACTAAACTATGGAGGCTAATCCTCCCCAAAACCCTCCAAAATATCCTAAACCTAAGAGTGATGGATAAAATAAAACTTGGCTCCTCAAAATGGGCTAAGAGGGTATTTATACTCCCCCTTAATTACATCGTCATAAACAAATTGGGCCGAAGAAAAACACGCGAATAACAGCAGCCCGGGCGGGCTCCACATGGCCCGGGCGGGCTTATCAAGGCACCCCGGGCGGTCTGGGTCAAGGCCCGGGCGGTGCAGGGTGGTCGGGCCCGTGCTGATCCACCGGGCGGGGCATGCTATCCTTCTTCGCCGAGGCAGAAGCTCCACTCTTCAGCAGCCCGGGCGGGCAGAACACTTGCTCGGGCGGGCTAAGGATCTCGGGCGGTCTGGGCATAGCTCGGGCGGGCCAGCAGACGCGCCTGATTTCAAAGAGCCATATCTCTTTCATTTTTCTTCGGAATCAGGATTGTGACCACTCGTTGGAAAGATATCGAGCTAAATTTTCATCTCCAACTTGAATCACTAAAAAATATTATTTGTAGTGAAAGTTATGACCGTTTTAGTATGACCCTTGTGCACAAATCCTTCCGAAAGCTCTTATTTTGGCAAAATTGCTCCACTCTATGCTTGGTCTGTGGTGTGGATAGGTGGAAAGTGTGGTGTAGGATAAGCTCTATATTATAGCACTAAATCAAGCCACTCCTCTAACTTTGAAACTCGAACGCGTAGCTCCAAAAAGCTTACCTACATAGAAAACCAAACACAAGGGGAGAAACTATACATATAAAATAATAAAATGAAAATAAATAATGAAAACCATAATAACTAAAAAGGAAATAAAATTAGAAGAATAATTACGAAAATTAAACTAAAACGACTCTAATTAAGCACGAATTATTACCCTATGAGTGACATAAATGTCTCTCATCACTCCACTGATTATCCTTAATATACATACAATGTACCCACTTCACCCAGAGATTATCAGCCTTCATGGCTATACTCCAAGCCTGCTTGCCAACCATAGCAGCATTCCATACCAAGATGTTCCGAAATCCAAGCCCACCATGGCTCTTTGGCTTACATAAATCATCCCACCCAACATAACCTGGCTTGGAACTGTTGCAGGTTCCAATCCATAAAAAGGCTCTACAAATGGAAATGACTTGTTTGAGAACAGCCTTAGGCAACAAAAAAAATTGTGACCAATAAACACTTATACTAAGAAGGACTGAATTCACCAATTGCCTCCTGCCAGCATAAGATATGTGTCTAGTTCTCCATACTCTAATTCGATGCACCATTTTATCCACCAATTTCTCACAATCACCAGCAGACAGCTTCCTAGTAGAAATGGGAACCCCAAGATACTTAAAACGCAAAGTACCTTGAGTGAATCCAGAAGTAATACTCACCCTTTGGCTCTCTTGTTGATCCATGCCTCAACAATAATAATCAGACTTGTTTCTATTGGCTTTCAAACCTGTTGTGGCAGGAAATAATCCAATGCCCTGTAGAATCATGTTGATAGATCTATAATCTCCTCTGCTGAATAGAATCAAATCATCTGCAAAGCAAAGATGATTTATTCCAAGGCTTTTACATCTAGGATGATATCTGAATTCAGGCTGCTTCCCAATGTAGCTCATAGTTCTTGAGAGGTACTCCATACACAAAACAAACAGAAGAGGGAACATAGGGTCCCCTTGTCTGAGCCCCCTTTTAGAATGAAAGAAAAAACCAGTAGGAGTTCCATTCAAGAGTAAAGTGAAGGTAGGACTAGAAACACAAGCCATGATTAACTTCACAAAAGGCCTAGGGAACTGTAGAGCAATCATCATTTCCTCCAAAAATTCCCAGCTAACAGTGTCATAGACCTTTTGGAGGTCTATTTTCAGCAAGCAGCCTTTCTGTTTTTGACTCTTTCTATACATGCTAATGATATCCTGACAAAGCAATGTATTATGCAAGATGCTTCTATTTGAGACAAAAGCACCTTGAGCAGCTGACACCAGATCAGGGAGCACAAGTTTAAGTCTAGTACAAATGAGTTTAGTGATACATTTGTACAGGACTGAGCAGTAAGAGATTGGTCTAAAGTCACTTACATTGGAAGGACTCTTAACCTTAGGAATAAGAGTAATTGAAGTGACATTTATTGATTTCAAAAGCTTCCCTGTGCTAAAAAAATCCTTGACAGCAGCTATGATATCACCCCCAATCACATCCCAACTCTTCTTGAAAAAATAACTGTTATACCCATCAATGCCTGGGGCCTTGTCATTGGGTATAGAGAAAACAGCCTTCTTAACTTCTTCATCAGAAAAGTCACATTGAAGCATTTGCTGTTGAGCCTCACTGAGAATCATGCCTTCACCAATAATTTGAGGTTTGACCTCACATCTATTATCTAATTTTTCCCCAAGCAGAGAAGTATAGTAGCTAACAAAAGCATCATTCACCTCCTTTTCATCCTTCATCCATTGCCCCTGTTCATCTAGAATAGAATAAATTCTGTTAGCATTTCTTCTAGCTTTAATAGATTGATGAAATAGCTTAGTGTTATCATCACCAAAGCTTATCCACCTCTCTTTAGCTTTTTGGCTCAAGAAGCTTATGTATGTAGCCTGAGCTTGTTTATACATCACCTGAGCTTGCTTTTCAGCACTGGCAAGCTCAGTATCATGAGGGCTAGCATGCATCTTTTCCTGAACTGAAAGCAAATTCTGCTCAGCTTGAATGGCAGTGGCTTGCACATCAGAGAAGCCTTGCTTGTTCAGTTTCTTCAATTCCTCCTTTAAAATTTTCAGTCTCTGAGTGACTTTATACATCCAACATCCTTGAACTAGATGCTGCCAAACTCTGTCCACAATTGATGTATAACCTGGAGCTTCAGTCCACATATTGAAAAATTTGAAAGGCTTCCTTCCATGATGCCTTTTGTGACTACTAACAATTCCAGGGCAATGATCAAAATCACCCTCGAGTAAGTAGAACACTGTAACATCCTCAAATCTCTCTCTCCACCCTTCATTGACCATAGTTCTATCTAGCTTGGAAAAAACCCTATGCACTCCCTCCTGCTTGTTTGTCCAAGTAAAGAACCTACCACTTTGCTTCATATCTGCAAGCTCACAATGCTCTACACAATCCCTAAACAATCCCTAAAATCTTCAATTTCATGAAACCTGACCATCGAACCTATCCTTTCATCCACATTCAAAACAACATTAAAATCACCTAAAATAATCCATGGACTATCAACCTTCACCTGAGTAAGGTTCTTCCATAGAGAGCTTCTTTCCTTCTTGTCATTGGAACCATACACAAAAGAACACATGAAAGGTTCCAATTGCCCCTTAGGCTCAATTTTACAATGTATAACTTGATCAGTCATGACTTCAACAGCAATAGTGAAGGCACTAGGCAACCAACCAACTACTATTCTTCCCTGATCCACAATACAACTATTAATAGTGAAACACCACCCACGACAAAGATTTTGGTAAAGATTACCCATTTTGGCAATCTTCACCTTAGTCTCCAGGAGGCTAAACAGGGCTATTTTGTGAGTTGTGATGAAATTTCTCACACTATGTTGCTTAGACACCGTATTCAACCCCCTAACATTCCAAGCTAAGATACTATCCATTGCCGTCAGGGGCCTCTAACCCCTGCATCTCATCTTCCTAACCAGTGTCAACTTCATAAAACAGTTCTTCTGTTGTAGCAGTAGTGAGCACATCAAACCGATTTCTAATTGGTGTATTCTTCTTGCTCTGATTCCCTGCCTTGCCCTGAGTTCCTACCTTGCTTACCTCAGTTACATCATCCACTCTAGTACCTCCAACATTCACCATATTAACAGGCTTCTGTGTATGAGCTTGTTTAACAACCCACGTCTTCTGAACTTTCTTAGGTTGTTGCTGCTTAACACAATCAGCTTGTACATGCCCATATCCATGACAACTCGTACACAAAACTGGCTTCCAAGCATAGTACACATCTTGCTCTACAACATACCCCTTCTCATTCTTAAACTGAACCTTCTCTGGGAAAATCTGATCAACATTAACTTCCACCAACATTCTGGCATACATCAAAGTCTCCCTATTCAATATAGGCCTATCTACCCTCAGAAATTTACCAATTGGGCTAACAATTTTGCTTAGACACTTCTCACCCCAATACTTGAAATCTAAGCCATGAAGCTCAACCCAAATTGGAACTCTCTTGACAGTCTTCTTGTGCCAATCCACATCTGGTTCCCATGCTTGGACTATCAAGGGTTTACCATCAAAAAAATGACATTCCTCAGCAAGAACTTGCTCTTTTTCCTCCATTGATCCAAATTTCACCATATAAATGCCCTTCCCAATTCCTGCAATCTTATCTAAGACCCTCTTTCCCCAAATTCTCCGAAGAAAACCATCAATTACATGTTGAGGGGGGTTGGCACCAAGCACATAGCACACAACAGAAGATGCCCAGAAATTAACTTCTTCTTTAATATCTTCCCAATCAATTTTAGGCATATCTTTAACCACAGCACTAATCTCATAATTATGTACATTCACAGTATTAGGAATAGCATCCACACCAGATTTCTCGCCCACATTTAGTTCAATTTCATTCGACCAAGAAATCAATTTAGACCCATTTTCAGCATTAGGTGATTTAACATCTTTCGAACCACTATTGATCACATTTAACCATTCAGAAAACAATATTTTCTCTTCTGATTGTTTTTTCAATTCTATAAGAGAAGATTTAGGCGATAAAATCTCACCTTCGTCCTCGCTCACTTCTGGGTCTGGTACTTTCAGGACTCCAACTCCAATAATTTCATCCATGGAACGAGATTTCTTGGCATCAGCAGATGACGGACCTACAGATTTCATCTTCCCCTTGCTTACGCTTTTTGAATTCTTTGTCCCACGAGGTTTGCCCATGGCGCCCAGCAGAACTGGAGACCCCGCGTAGAGAGAATTTTCAAAAAAGCTCACTTCTAGGCGTCAAAAATCAACGATTGTAAATCTAAACTTGCATCTTAAATATGGGAAGCCCATGATTTACATCGTGTCTCGTAGCCCATCTGACGCAAATCATGGCCCAAAACTTATTTAGTGTCATCTGCGTCGCACACTCGGGACAATCCGACGCACATTGTCGGATCCAAAAACCTTGGGCTTTCATCATTTGCGTCAAACATTCGTCAACGTCCGATGCAAATAGTATTTGCATCACACACTTGGGCACGTCTGACACACATTGTTGGATCATTTGTGTCGCGTGCTCTAGACCGTCCGACGCAAATCTTCTTTTTACTCATTTGCTGTGGTTATTTGCGTCGGATGTTTATTAACATCCGATCCAAATCATCTGTTCCTGAACATTTGCGCCAGTCTTTCTTTTGCTCGACGTAGAGAGACGCAAATTATCATTTTTCTACTAGTGCAAAACTCGGATAATGTTTAATTTATGAATTTATGACAAAACTCAGATTATGTTTAATTTATGATATTATGACCCCTTCCACCTAAAATAAGTTAAATTTCATAATTTAGGAACCATCAACATATTATATAAATAAACATGTCTCTATATATATGTTACTCTCCTACCAACTAACAATAACAAAACATATAATTGAACTAAGAGAATTAGAGAAATACTGGCACTTCTAAATCTTCACAAGTAGCAAATATATATAATTAATTTAACAGACTATTTAAGAGAATTACAAGAGAAGAACTTCTAATTATGCGGGTCAAATATCATTCTGAGCACTTGAATCCGCAGACCAAATGTGAAAAATTTGAGAAATTTACAATTGCTTTACAACTTGCGTTTCAACTGATGTACAATTTATTCTTAATATGTATGTCATATGTAACTATTTTTGAAGTTTTCATGCCACTTTACTAAGTCTTGGTAGTTCCAAACTTCTTCTTAAGAGCTCCTAGTCCAACTTCAAAGTCAGGCAATCAGATTCAAAAGGTTAGAGTTACAAAAGGTAAGGAAATGAAACTTTCAAAATATCGATTGCAAATGCTTATAAATTGGTCCAAAAAAAATATTTAGTCCTTATTTCTATAAGAAAAAAAGTAGAAGTATATATTTTAGTCTTGTCAAATGTAACAAGCATTTTCAATTCTCAAAATGTCGCACTTCAAGATGTCAAAAGCCGACTTTTTTCTTTGAATAAAAATTGAAGTTTCGGTATTACGGAGATGTTTCAGAATTCAGAGCCTTCGACCATTTTAGTGAATACGCTGATCCCATAGGATCGGACTTGGGTGGAAAATTTCATGTACCTGAAAAATTAATAATAAAAATAAAATTTTATATAATTTATTCTCTTGTAATATTTATATTAGCAGATCCAGAAAATTTACGCAGTACGGTCAAAATAAAATTATTAAATTTTTAGTAGGTTCAAAGTTCAATTTTGTAAGAGATTTTTAAAATCTTAAAGTATTCTAGGAAATTTTCCAAAATTTTATGTGGTCAATTGACCCCGGCCACTCAGCACAATGTAGATCCGTCCATAAATTATATATATCAAAAGACCAACTCAACCTAAAGTTTGAGCTGATGGTTGAATAGTTTTTATGTTGGAACACACGGTGACACTCAAGAGGGGGGGTTGAATTGAGTGACTAAATCTAATCGATTTTCGCAAAAACACCCTTATGGCACAGTGCCTTACACTGTGTTATTCACTCGTAAAATCTCCGATTTATGTTTTTGCTCAAACGAAAATGTATCAAACAATAAAACACCGAAATCAAACAATAAGACACAAGAATTTAACGTGGTTCAATCTCACTTCTGAGATCTACGTCCACACAAACTACTCTTTTATTATTTGAATCGTAAAATACCAATCTCTCGATACAATTTGATTCCCCCACTACTAACTCTAGTAGTGTTCCCCAACACTTAACCCTAAGTGTTGCTACTCTCCTATAATATAAGAATTATAGAAAGAAAGATTCCTCAAAGACGTGCTTCTTATTCATGCAAATAGAGGATCGTTACAAGCTTTGTTAAGCAACCTTAACTTACTAGAACTCTGTGCCGTACACTGTGCTGTGGGAGTCCGTTTTCAGCTCTCAAAATCTTATTCTCACCAAATCTGAAAACGTGTGATAGTATCCTGGTTTCTATCCCTTATATAACTTCATCAACTGAATAAGAATTATTCTCTAACAAATAATTATCTTCTTGAATAGTTTTTATTCCTAAAATAAAGGGATATAATTCTTTTCCTTTTCAAAATCCAATTTTATCTTTTATAAAAACTAATTTCCTCCTTTCCTTATAAGATATGGATTCCTCCATATCTTATGCCAACTCTAAATCAGATTTTAAATCAGTTTTTATCTAAACAAACTTTATAAAAATCGTTATCATTAAAAATCAGTTTTTCTCTTTTTACAAACAATCTTTTTCGAAAATCTTTTAAAGAAATGTTTTCTTTAAAATCAATTTTTATTAAAACTCTTCTTTTTCTTTTTTTCGAAAATCTTTATCAAAATCTTGTTCTTAAAACTCAGACTTTTTAAACCTCTTTTTTCCGAAAATATTTTTTAAGAAACGTTTTCTTTAAAATCAGTTTTTACAAAACTCTTTATCCGAAAATCTTTGTAAAAAATATTATCCTTTCAAAACTAATTTTCGAAATTAAAAACTCCTCTTTTTATATTCTTTAAATATAGAAACATAAATTTAATATAATTACCTATTTTCTTAACTCGAAGAAAACAGTTAACCATCCTAATTTCATATTTCTAGTTTAGCACAAAGTTCCGATACGTTAATTACATTGTATAAATATGACTAAGAACATAACTAGACCTAAGCTTCCATATCTTCAAGTTCTTGATCTTTCATGAACATCCAATCTTGATAGCTTTCTTAGATCACTGTTACACACATACATGTTATAGCATAGAGTGTTTATCATCATCAAAATAACATTGACTTAGAGTCACAACATTTTATACTTTATCACGCCCCCTCACGCGAGAGCCCATTAGGCTTGAAGTGTGGATGTAGCACAAGCTTTATCATCCCTAGCGCTAAATATTCCACTTAGAAAGGAGGGGTGGATGAGATTTGAACCCGTGACCTTTATGTCGCGCTTGCTGGTACCATATCAAAGGATTGACTCAACCAAAAACTTAAGCTGATGGTTCGAGTCCATGAATAGTTTTATACTTTATCAATATACAATAGAGACAGTTTTGTTCCCCATATCTCTATTATATAAGTGAAGGGGGAAGGCATGGTATGGTGCCCCCCCTATTAAATGACTATAATACCTTTATTTTTTTTAATTACATCAATTTTGTTTAAATTTTTAAAATAATAATGGGTAACAATCAATCAAAATATTTGCCATTTTAAAAATACTAAAATTAGAATAACTTATAAATTTTAGGTTTAAAAAAAAGGAAAGTCTAAAAAAGCTCACAAAAAAAAAACACAAAGATAACAAATTCATTTAAGAATGTCAAAATCGTCCATCAAAAGGAAAAATTGTCAAAATAAAAAAAAATCAGCAATATACTTCCACTACATTATAGTCATGTAAAGAAATGATCATTATAAAGGGTTTATATAATTTTAATTTGTGTAATTCAATTACATATAAGATAATAAGATCAGATCAAGACACCGTATGTACTACATTTGAAGTTTTAGCTAGAGTTTTGTAAAAACTGATTTTAAAGAAAACGTTTCTTTAAAAATATTGTCGAAAAAAAGAGTTTTAAAAATCTGAGTTTTAAGAACAAGTTTTTGATAAAGATTTTCGGAAAAAAGAAAAAGAAGAGTTTTAATAAAAAAAACTAATTTTAAAGAAAACATTTCTTTAAAAGATTTTCGAAAAAGATTGTTTATAAAAAGAGAAAAACTGATTTTTAATGATAACGATTTTTATAAAGTTTGTTTAGATAAAAACTGATTTAAAAATCTGATTTAGAGTTGGCATAAGATATGGAGGAATCCTTATCTTACAAGGAGTAAAGGAAATCAGTTTTTATTAAAAGATAAAATTGGTTTTTGAGCAGGAAAAGAATTTTATCCCTTTATTTTAGGAATAAAAATTGTTCAAAAAGATAATACATCTTGGAGAAGGATTCTTATTCAGTTGATGGAATTATATAATGGATATAAATCATTATAGCAAAAGACGTTTTCAGATTTGGAGAGAAAAAGATTTTGAGAGCTGAAAACGGACTCCCACAGCACAGTGTACGGCACAGAGTTCTAGTAGGTTAAGGTTTCTAAACAAAGCTTGTAACGATCCTCTATTTGCTTGAATAAAAAGCACGCCTTTGAGGAATCTTTCTTTCTGTAATCTTTCATATTATAGAGAGTAGCAACACTTAGGGTTAAGTGTTGGGAAGCACTACTAGAGTTAGTAGTGGGGGAATCGAATTGTATCGAGAGTTCGATATTTCACGATTCAAGTAACAAAAGAGTAGTTTGTGTGGACGTAGATCTCAGAGGTGAGATTGAACCATGTTAAATTTCTGTGTTTTATTATTTGATTTAATTGCTTTAGTGTTTGATTCATTTTCGTTCGAGCAAAAACATCAATCGGAGATTTTACGAGTGAATAACACACTGCACGGCACTGTGCCATAAGAGTGTTTTTGCGAAAATCGATTAGTTTTATCCACTCAATTCAACCCCCCCTTTCTTGAGTGTCACCTTGAGTTCCAACAGTGTTGAACAACTTCTTGATTGTAAAAGCTCTTTTGTAACACCCTGCAACTTCCCTGCTGCATGAGAGCATTAAAGCTTAGCAGCAAAAGCAAGATTATCAAAGGTTTAGCTGATTTGAAAAGGGTATTCATTTTGTAATTGGATATATACTGAATTTCTATGTGTGTGTTTATGTATGGGCACTTGAAAAACCTTGGAAAGAAAAGGTATTGTTTTGGTAATGTATATAATAAAATAAACACTTTGGGTTATAATTCACAAAAGGCATGTAATGTGTGTTTATATAGGCCTAGTTTCTTATGAACTGACCTTATGAGTTAGAAATATTCTTGCTATATGATTTGACTATAAGAATTAAGACTATTATATTGAGTAGGACCATTGACATCTTAGCTAGAGATATGTATTTGGTGTGTATTTGAAATCTGCTTTATTATTGAACGAGAATAGGTAAAAGGATTACATTTTTCATGTATTAGATAATCCACGCAAACACGATCGAAATTCACATCACCTCAGAAGGAAACGAATTCACATTAAATTGCATACTTTATGATGCTTGAAACTTTTAATTTTTCTTGATTTTTTCTTGACCCGCGAAACTTTTGACTTAAATATATGTACTTACAAGAATGAACCACAATTCTTAAGCATGTGCTAAGCTAGTCTTGAATATTACGGCTATTAATTCCCTTCCGTATGGAACGTACCTTAAATTATGATATTCTTACCTAATTTGTTTATTTCATGTACCCTTTCAGCGGCCGTCTAAATCAAGGTTTTGCTCATGTTTTTACTTGCACATCAACATTTTAATTGGTTCTGAGTATATTGATCCGTAGTTCTCGCATTGACCATGTCATAGATTTTGCTTTGGGTTTAAAACGTCACTTGTCTTGCACATGACATGGTAAATTACGAAACCTTCGATCAATGATCGGAACTCGGCATAATGTTTGTTCTCGCAAAAAAAAATTGTTTAAGGTTTGTTTTCGCAAAAAAAAAAATTATATAGGGTGGTTTCTCATGAAATTCATGGTTTATAAGGTGGTTTTGGACAAAAAAATTCTAAAAAAAATTCATAATAGTGTCTTTTTGGTGAGATTTGCTATGGAATATACTCGAACCAATTAAACGCGTACAAATGAAGTATATAATTCATCACCCATATACAAACAATACAACTATATATACAAGGAACGTACAACATAAGTTTTTTTTTACTTTGTACTTAATGAAAAATAAATTTAAGAACACGATAGGAGTAGAGTCGTTTCTTATAAAAAGTACAAAAATTTATTTTCATTTACTTTCTCCTTTTTCTTTTAATAAGCGAGTTGAAAACAAGTCATACATAAAATGTAGACATGGAAGGTTTGATTATTGTGCTACTTAGTGGGGAGACTTTTTTTATATTTGACCATAAATATCACCTAAATAAAGTGGGAAGGGGGGGCTGGGGAGAAACACATAAATTATTGCTTAAGGACATAAATTATTAATTAAGGATGTCTGTCTAAACCTTGTGAATTCCTATACTTTTATGCGTGTTTGATCTGCATGGAACAATAGCAAATTGCAAATGCACATCAAATACAATATTCTAGCTTGTCAATGGTCCAAGTCCCGATAGTTCTTTCATATAGCAAGAAAATTTCTAGCTTATACTGAGGTTTATAAGATATATACTAGGTTATATAAACACACATCATAAGACACCTTTCACTGATTATGCATAGCACAAAGTTAATTTTATTACCAACATAAAAAGAAGCCACAAGGTTTTTATCTTTCCTCAGTTATTTTAAAGCCTATACATCAACATAGACACATAAGAATACATTATATATCCAAATTCAACTACCAACAAAATGAACATTCTCCTCAAATTAACTAAACCTTTGATGATCTTGGTTTTGTTGTTAAGTTTTAACATTCTGATGCAGCACGGAAATGGTATGGTGTTACAGAAGAGCTTTCTCAATCATGAGGGTATTCATCATGATGAAACCAAGGGGATACAAGAAGAGGCTAAAGTTTTCTTAGAAGTTAAGAGTGTTGAACGTCAATCACTTTCAGCATCTGGGCCAAATAAGAAATGTTTCACTCCAATTTGTGCACGTAAATGAGTCAATATTATTCTCATCTAAACTATAGAGTACTTTAATATTCATCAAAAGATTAAACTAAGTAAACCAGGAAAATAAGGTTTTAATTCAATTTAATTAATTCTTTTTATAAGCCCATCTATATATGTACTTGATTGCCTTGTATATTTTGAATTATTGATGTAAAAAGGATTCATCTTATATGAAATATAATAAGGATGTAAGCATCAAATAATATAATTATTTATCATTTAGATTATAAAATACAAATAATAGATGCTCTCTTCTGATCAATTCTCATGCTCTCTAATCTTATTTATATCAAAGGGATCAGCTACTAGCTAGTAGGTATTGAGCACGCATCTTAACACCAAATCCATCCTATAAGCCAGTTGGAACGAAAAAGGTTAAATGTTGTCAACTTGTCAATAGACCAACTCAATTAAAAGTTTAAGTTGATAGTTAAAGCCTTATGAATAGTTTTATATTCTATCAGATATCTAATAGTTAAATATCTAAAAAAGAAGCTGAGAAAGTAATGGTGCCTACTCCAGGTGAAATTTCAAGAATACTGAATACTGAACTATCAACATGCGGTAGATGAACACAATTGTTATGCATACTCCCTGAGCTTAATGTCATTTTCTTATTTTGAAGGTGGTTTATATGGTAAAATATAATAGGTCTCCACATTAAGGAGCAAAATTAAATTTAAAACCCTTCAAGTTTTTTTTTGAAACAGTTACCTACTATTTTTTTTTTTAAAGTACACTTGTTATTAAAAGATTTCTATATGCACCAACTTATTTTCTTGAAACGAAGATTAATATTCATAATGCTTATTATTTGTTGTCTAATGCTTAAAATTTTAGCATTTTATAATCATGGCTATATTTTTTTTTCTGCAATTAATAGATATTATTCCTTGCAAAAAAAAGTCAAAGAGACTGACTTTTGCCGACACCTTATAATAAGCTAAGCTAAGCTGTGGTAATTCTTGAATGTTTTAAAGTCTCGGATCTGGTATTTTGTATCCTTAAAAGCAACACACTATTAAATATGCATACAAGTTGAGCTCACGTGTCCAGACTTTTAGATGATCAAATATAAACCTGTCCACATTTCAACTCTTTATATTTGATCAACTTAGGACTATTAGCCATAAGAATAAGCTGATGGTGAGATTTTCTGGTGAGATTGTACAAGTACATAATTGGTGAAAATAAGGTGTCATTTGTCATCATTCTATTAAGAATATAAACAAATTTAATACTTAAAGTGTCTACATAAAAGACCTGAAAGAAATATAGGGAAAATTTGTCAGAAACAACATTTTATAAGACACTTTTTATCATAAACAACCTTTTTAAAATTTTTTTGTCAAAACAAACCTTAAAGTTAAATTTTTTTGTCACATTAAACCTTTGGCCGGAAAAAGATCCTTGACTTAGTTTTCAAGCGTTGACCACCCACAAAACCACCCCCCACCCTACAAAATCACCCCCCTCGCTTTCCCCCACCCTCGAAACCACCTTTCTTCCCCCCACCCCTCAAAACCACCAACCCTCACTTCCCCCACCCCCAAAACCGACCCCGGCCCCCTTCACCCTCAACTGTGTGCCCCTCAAACCCTAATTCCCCACCCGAACAAAACTAAACCCTAATTCACTTCGTTAGGGTTTAGTTTTGTTCGGGTGGGGAATTAGGGTTTGAGGGGCACATGAGGGTGAAGGGGAGGGCCGGGTCGGCTTTGGGGGGGGGGAAGTTAGGGTTGGTGGTTTTGGGGATGGGAGGAAGAAAGCGGTGGTTTCGAGGGTGGGGGAAAGCGAGGGGACTGATTTCGTGGGGGGTGGTTTCGTGGGTGGGGCTGGGATGGTCAACGCCTGAAAACTAAGTCAATGGTCTTTTTCCGGCCAAAGGTTTAATGTGACAAAAATATTTTGGTTGAAGGTTTGTCTTGACAAAAAAAAAATATAAAAGGTTGTTTCTGACAAAAAGTGTCGTATAAAAGATTGTTTCTGACAAATTTTCGTAAATATAATCACTCTTTCTCGACAAGGTTAACTTATGTATATCAGTATATGTATTGATGGATATATATTTTTTTATATGATATTCTCACGGTCCTTTTATTTGAATATTTGTATTGAATTACTCATAATCAAAAGCAATATTTTGGCCATTAATTCTCACCAATTTATAAGGAATTGAAGAACATAGTTATATTGGCCGAAAATATTAATAATTGACTTGTTTAGTTATTACTATGACGTTTTTACTAGGCCTATGTTTAGTTCGTTTATGGGCTTATATTAGTTTATAAAAGTAATATGTACCTAGTTTTTAATTTAAAGCACGCAGTTACCCAAATGACAAGCATCATCATTTATGCCTGGTTACAATTATGAAGAATGGTCGCGTTTGATTTGCCTTTCTCTTCAGTGTAGGTTGAAATTTACTGACCGATTTCAAGTAATTACCGACCCTTTTATCGGTCTGTAAACACGCATATTCTTATTGTGCAAAAGTTAGGATACTTTTCTCTTAAGACTATAAATTAAAATGAAGATTTAGCAAATTAGTTAAGGGCACATTGGCTGACTGTAAACAATCCAATACTGTTAAACCCCTTGTTTGTTGTGCACATGTGAATTGTCACACGTTGGAAAAAGAGGAGAGGACATTCCACATTATAATCTAAAAAAGTTACTCCTACTATTGCCAATTAGTTTTAGTGTGAAACCTTCTTTGGACTTATAAGTGAGCCGAACTCTCTTCCTCCTTATTGGGTTGCCCAGGACCCATTTTCGGTTATATCAAATTTATTATGGTATCATAATTCAGAGCCCAGATTGTTGGGCCTTTTATGTACTTCCTCCGTTCCATAATAAGTGAAACATAGGGAATGGGCACAAGATTTAATAAACATCATTTTCAAAAGCCAAAAAGTCATAAAATACCCTTTTCATTATCAAAAGGAGAAGAGAGAAAAGCAAACCACACAAGTTTGTGATGGGTATCCTTGTCATTTTATTACTTTCTTTTTTCCATTTAAGATATGTTTCACTTATTTTGAAACGTTCTAAAATAGTAAGTGTTTCACTTATTATGGAACGGAGGAAGTAATATGGATTACTAATGTGTACCTTACCAGTATCAAAGACCATTAGCCTTGTTAATCAATTTGATCAATTATAAATTTTGTAAACGAGCTAGGGTCTTAATCATAAACCTATACCAGGTTTTGCAAGTTGTGCAAAGTGCAGGTGTAATATAACACAAATTTAAAGTCGCAAAATTGTCGTGACGAGGAACGTTTTTACTACACATAATTATAATTAGTGACATATCTATCATCTATAACTAGTTTCCAACTCCAGAAACCCCAGTTACATGTTGGTCTTGTTCCCGTCCAATACAATCTTTCAATTTTTTTTAACAAAACCATAATCTGCGTAAAATTCACTTCTCAAACCCCTAATTGGTCATTTGGTCAAAACGTGAGGAAACTCACTAACCTTGGAATTATGGTGTTCTTATCATTTATTCGCTTGAACACCTATTTTTTTTACATCGCGAAAATTTGCATAAATTTAAAAATAGAAGTACAAATTATAGAAAGCATCCAAACTAATGACGAACCGAAACGAACACGAGCTTGCACACCTTTTGGTATCCCCTTTTTGCAATTTTTTTTAGGATTTTTTGTCCATAACTGCCTTTATTTGAGACCTTTTTGTGAAAAACTGCCTTATGAAATTTTTTTTGCACAAAACTGCCACTAAAGTGACTTCCGGTTGTTGACTGCTGCCAAAAAAAATTTCAGGCGTTGACTTGTGATTTCCGGCAACTTAAAATCACGTGTTTCTTTTTTTTTACGTTTTTCACTCTCTCTCTCATCTCTCTTCTCCAATCCTCCTCACCCCTTTACTTCACTCTCTAATCTCTATCCTCACCTTCTCCAACCTGCACAACACCACCAGTCCACCACATCGGACCACCGCCCACCGGAGACCCACCCACCAGAACCCGATCGATCGGCCACACCCGTCCTCTTCTTCGTCGGCGCTCCTAAGGAAACATCAAGGTCTTCGGCAGTTTCTTCCCACCTTGATCAGCACTTCCATGCTCCAAAATTGGTGACTTGTGATGGTCAACAGAGGGAACCAAACCCAGATATTTATACTGTATAAGCAAAGAGAAGCGAACCCAAAAATTTTGACTAAAATTGAAGCAAACACTTCTTCTTCGCTGTAATTCTCTCTCCTAATCTTCATCTCCAAAAAAATGGTTTTGTCACTATTCACCGAAACCGCCCAATTATTTCGGTTCCACCATGTTTCCATGCTAAAAAGGAAAAGTCCGGTGATGGGTCCTGAATTAAGAATGGAAATTATGGAGGAGGGTGGGCATGAGAAAAGAGAGGATGCGTGAAATTGATGTTAGTTCTACAACAGGCTACTGACCATACACCCGCCATTTGTGTCTGCTGCTAGTGCTACCACCTACAATTTTGCAGTGTCTTAAGATCAGATTGAAAATTTTTTAAAAATGGCAATCAGAGACAGACAAGAAACTTGAATATTAACCACAAATATCAACTAAAAATCCATATTCAAGCTCGTTGATATACTGAGAAAAATTGCCTTTGCGATTAAAACATGAGATGAGAAAAAACAGTGGATGAGGGTGGGCTATTGGTTGCTGCAGCGTTAATGGGGCCAAAGAAAGAGAGAGAGATTTAGGGATTCAATTTGAAAAATTGGAGGAGAGAGTGAGAGAAGAGAGAGAGAGTGAAGAACTTGAGTATGGGGCTCCAAAAAACGTAAAAAAAGAAACACGTGCCAAGCACGTGATTTTAAGTTGCCGGAAATCACAAGTCAACGCCTGAAAAAAAATTTTGGCAGCAGTCAACAACCGTAAGTCACTTTAATGGCAGTTTTGTGCAAAAAAAAATTCATAAGGCAGCTTTTTCACAAAAAGGTCTCAAATAAAGGCAGTTATGGACAAAAAATCCATTTTTTTAATTATATACTTATTCATTGAAGTACTCCTTCCCATCTTCCCCTCATTATTTATTTATTTACACGAGCCAAAACGCTATTTGCAATATTTATTTATAAATGAAAAGTGAGTGGATGATATCCAGGATAGTTATATTTAGATCAATTTACACGTGGATATTCATTAGTATTCCTAGTATCCCACTTTGTCAAAACGCTTTCATATTTTGAGATTTCTCATGATATCCTTATATTGCAACAACTAGCTTTTAACCCGTGCAAAAATGCACGGGAGGTTTAATGTAGATATGATTTGAACCCGTGCATATAAGACATAAAAATTGCTTTGTTTATATATAGATTGATTATTTATCCGACCCGTTTATTAACCTGTTTATCAAGCTTGAACATATGTATAACCCAAACAAATCAATCTCATGAATCTTTTTAGCCCACTTCTTATTTGCTAATATTTTACCGAAATATAAAAATTAAACAACCTGCTAATTTCGTGTCGAATTCAGGTTGAGTTAGTGGGTCGTATGCCTTTTTGCCACCTCAACAAAAATGTCACATATACACAATTAAAATATATTCAACCAAATAAGATTTTAAATATACAATATAGAAAAATAAGAATGTAAAAGAAATTATATGATGCATGTACTTCACTAAAACTACCAACAATATCGTCTTCATCACACACTACTTTCCCCACCGAGTTAGTCATGTGTGGACCTGATCCACAATAATATTATTGTGGACCAAAGCCAATTATTTAACATAGTGACCTTTTTTCTTATGTAAACTTTTTAAATTTTAAGTTACACTATACAGTTACTATCTACCATAGTGACCATTTTTTTTAATATAGTCACTCTTTCTCACATTAGTATATCATAATGATATTTTCATTTTGTGACATAGTAACTTTTATTCACAAAGTCAAACTTTACAATCTATATGTATTCATCTGTTATATCTATTTTTTTTTTTGTCGGCCATGGCATTGTTCAAAGCACATAGTGGTCTGTAGAAGCAAATTATGTTGTTTAATTCTTCCGACTTGTACAGTTACATATTCAAGATTTATTTTGGTTCGGTTGTTTCCTTTCTCTCTGATCTTCGTCTGTCCTGTTCTTGTAATCTTGTCGACTGTTCTTCATGATCCCTTACCAGAGTACACAGTTATTGGTGCTGCTATGGTGGCTTTCATGGTCAATTGCCAAAAACCCCCTGTATCTCAGTCAAATTGACCCATTTAGGGCATAAAGTCACCCATTATGACTTAAAAAGTTACCCATATTATATATCAATTTTGTGATAATAATGTAGGAGCGGAATATGGGCAGTATTTATACTTGCAGACTGCAATAGTCTTCCAAAGTAGAACGGTGATTCAAATTTTGTATTTTTTGGATGCAAAGATTAAAATCCGTTTAATAATTGTAAGGAGGTTGACCGCTGGCGTGCTTGAAGGTAAAGGATAAAAACTTACCAAATTGAGGAGATTGTAATTGATTCCTCTTATTCCATATATATATGGAGATGAATGTATGGTACAGTTATACATTGAATGGAGGAACGACACATTAGTGTGCTCAAGCATCACACGATACATGACAATTGAATTATTGGGAGAGTTGATTAAAGATGACAAATGGTGTTGATGTCATAAATAGATGACTACTCAACTAATTTTTCTAGGTTTATATATATAGATAGATGACATAGATATAGATCATATCATTCAAAGTTAGCGTGTTATGGATTATTCTCCATGATTTTTGCTACTAATCATCCTCCATCAGATTTCTCGTGATTAAGTGTGAAAAAAAAAGTCACACTAATTCAAAGTGATTTATAGTAATGCATTATAGAGAAACAAAGGAAATGATATTGTCTCTTTTGTCAATTTTGTCACACAAAATATAAAAATATATGAAGACGTAATCACATAAAAATTAGACATATAGATCATTGACATAGTTTATTGATATAATTGACAAAATTTCATTTAAGAAAGGCAGTTGATATAGAAAAGGAATTATACTAATTAAGACTTACTATGGAGAAAATGTAGATCATACTTAATTGGACATAAATTACATTCTTCCTCTTGCCAGTCTCGATTAACCTCTTTAATAGCATTTGTAAAAATAAAATCTATTATTATTGCTAATATTATTGCAAGCCCTCAATCAACTATATTGAAGATTGAATGATTCCATGTAATTCTCATCATATAACCTCAATAACCTAGCTTTTACTTTCCAACTGTGGCCAATATAGATGTAACCACACAAAAGGTGCATAACCATTTTCAGCCATTTGCGTTTATAGAAGAAAGGTGTATGTAAGCAATAAATTAGTGAAAGCAATATATATATAATCCTTTATATATAATCACATAATTACTACTATACAAAACAATTTAAGGAAGAAAGGTGTAAGCATTAAGCAATGATATGGTGAAAGCAGGATGGTTGAAAAATGGGGCACTTTTTTTTCCCCCTTTTACTGATTTTTGAAGACCGAATGGCGAATATCATTTCATGTATATTTATAGAGCTAAATGAAGGGCATTATAATTATAATAAATTCCATATAAAAAAAATAACTCCCATAAAAAGAATCCGCAATTGGTGCATTGATTGATTATGATTATTGTCAATCAGTTATACTAATCGTATATGGAAACTTGTAATTGACAGTATTAAATAAGGATGATGCTCACTTGCACTCCTTCATGCAGACACGTGGCATGTAGCAGCAAGAATCATGACACGTGGCAAAATGAATTGGTTAATCGCCATGCTATGGCAAGAATGAACCTTGTTTTATATATATATATAGATTGTGGTTGTTTATACACCAAAAAAGAAAACCAATAACGTTATTGTAATATATACTATCATGGCCAATTGGCCATGGTATCAAATCGAATATAATTAAATAGAATCAAGTTTGCGTTCTAATATTTTCAATAGAGCGTAGTTACATGCATGTTCGTAAATCACTATGAGTATCACTCAGCTACATCATTTTTGTAATTCAATGAAAAATAAATCAATACAGAAGTTTAAAAATAAATCATTTGGACATCCGTAGCATTAATACTATGTCCGCTAGCCAATAACCTCAACAAAAAAAAAAAAAAAAAAAAACAAGCAAGAAACAAATCTAATAACATAAAACGCTCATTTTCTCTTAGAATTCTTCCCTTAAAACTAGCACCTATTTTATCTCTTTCCAGGACCAGGGATGAAAGTTGCTGGATTTGATCCTGAAGCAGGAGAAGTACTTAACTTAGCTCCCAACGCAAGAACATCATGATTCATGAACAATTCTCTCTTTCGTCGTCCACTTGATCTTCTGATCAAAATCATGATGATTATCAACATTGTTGTGTTCTAGTAGCCTACAATTTCCATATTGTTTAAGACCACTAAAACTACCTAGCAACAAAACCAAGATCATTAGTGGCTTAACTAGTATAAGGAGACTCACTTTCTTGGACATTTAATGGAAAAAAAGTTGGTTTACTATGAATTATGATTATGAGGCTAGATATTTTATAATTGAGATTAAATAATAATAGAGGAGGTATTAATTAATAACACAAATTTATGGAAGTATATTTGATTTGGAGAATGTGTGTATATATATATATGTGCATGTTTTAGGTTGATCGTGACTTGTAACGTTGACAAGATAAATCTTGCATTTGAATGTTTTCGTAAGACTACATGTGAAGTCATACAAGTAAAAGGGGTGAACTAGCAAATGCTTTCTCGTAGCTTCGTAAACTCACAGTACTCAACTAGCATTATGGTCCAAGTGGCTAAAATACGATTAAGAATGTGGACTTTTAGTAAGGACGTTTTGAGAGAAGTCTAATGGTAAATGCCAAATATAATGGAGCTATAATTACTATTGGAAAAAAATGAATGCATCTTGGTATAACATGCCACATCATAACTTATTGTATAACAAAATCTCATACGTACATAATGACACATAATCATATAGGTTGTTACAACATAAGTTATGGTAGAACAATTACACCTAAGAATTTGTGAAAAGGAATACTAGTGTTCTAACAAATTACATGGAACAAATTTTGGATTTCGATCAACTTAGTCGTTTAATTTAACTAATTTGACAAGGCTTCGTATTAATATAGATACATACGGCTAGAGGTCAGAGGATGGAGTGTGGTATATGGAAAATGTTTTAGTTTAACCAAGCTGATCTCACTATAACACACTCCCTACTCCCTCTCTAAAACCATGGCTCTCTACCACCCATCATTCCTCCTAACTCGTTCTCTCATATACATATATCCTCATCCTCCACCACTTTGCAACGTAAACACTCTCATCACCGCCACCGCCACCGCCACAACCACTATCACCACAAGACCCGAACAACGCCACCGCCCCGGTCCCACCATCTACACTATGCCAATCCACCCAATACCCTAGCTACTGTAAAAACATCCTTCAATCCGATAATAACAAAACTGCCAATGTCTACGAATACGGCCGCTTCTCCTTCAACGCTCCATTTCACAAGCCTCAAAATTCCTTAAGCTTGTCAACAAGTACCTCCACAATAGTAAGAAGCTCCGCTTAACACCCTCTGCTGTCTCCACCTTACAAGACTGCATGTTCCTAGCTGAACTCAATTTCGACTTCGTAGCCCATGATCATTATCATGAGTCATGACATTAAATGTATAACTGCATCCACAAAAAAAAAAATTTTTTTGATTTGGTAAGATGAACAACCTCTGGACTGCCCTCGCATAGGGCCCAACCCAGAGGCCCAGGCACTTGGAAGTAGGGGGAGTTGTAAGGGGAATTCTCCTTCAAGTTCCCCTCACTTGGTAGGAATTCCACCTCATGACCTCAAGGTCACGAGGTGGAATTCCTACCAAGTGAACCAAGCTAAACTTGGTTAATTGCATCAACAAATGTAACAAACTAAGAACAAGTCAAAATATTTCTACTTTTTTTCTTTTCAAAATTCCTTCCTAGCTATATAATACTCCCTGTATTTCAAATTATAAGGCATATAAATCACTTTTACGCATATTAAGAATTTAATTAGTTTTAGTTAGATTTGCATAGGCAATAAGAATTAACATCAAATAATTAACTTCAATATGCAACTTCAATAACTTTATCTTGATAGTATAAAGTTGCATTTAATTTTATATTGGTAATTCCCTTAATTATATATCGAAATGATTTTTTTAGCTAAAATGCCTTATAAATTGAAACAGATGGAGTGTTTTTTTAGGTTATTATGAGAGGGTAATATCGATTATTGAGGTATAATGTTACTGTCTTATTGGTGGAGGACAAACTTGCTAATTTTTCACATGCATCTTTGAATACAAACTACAAACTACAAACAATCTCATAAAATTAAGCACTAATTACCTTGACCACTTGACATCAATAATTAACTTCAATAATTTATGGTCACCCACATACCTTAAAAATCTAGTAGGAGTATACTGTATACGAACAACACAACTTGTGCCTCAGCAAATCTTCTTAAAAGATACATATTATGTTGCTTTTGAAATTGTAATAAAGGTGAAAATGAATATATAACAAACAAGCTTCAAATCTTTCCAGGAGGTCCGGGGATGTAAGTTGTAGGGTCCGAACTTGATTTGGGTGATGGGATTTTAGTTGGCTTAGCCTTTAACATAAGTTGATGATGAACTTTCTCTTCTGCCTATTAAGGAACTATTGTTAATATCTTTTCCTAGTTTGTAATTATCTTTCCGTCTTGCGTGGACCCGGTTCACATTAAAAATAGTGTGGACCAGGCCTAGACACGTGCCCCACTACAAACTAGTCACTTCCGCTTTTCAAAATCCGCGCGATTTTCTTTCTCTTCAATAAGATTCTCTCGCCCTAAAATTTTAACAAAAACAGTTGTTCAGAACAAACATACACTATATCATTTTAAAATACACTATATCATGTCAAACACCATAACGATCGATTATGATAATTTTTTGTAATATACAAATAAACTACACTATAACATTTCAAAATACACTATATCATGTCAAAACACACTATATCATGCAACATTATCATGTCAAAAAACACAGCAAAACACTATCATGTCAAAATACACTATATCATTTCAAAATACACTATAACATGTCAATATACACTATAACATGCAACACTATCATGTCAAAAAACTCAGCAAAACACTATCATTTTAAAATACACTATGTCATTTTAAAATACACTATATTATTTCAAAATACACTATATTATTTAAAAAATACACTATCAGGAGAGTGAAGTTATCAGAGGAGAGAGAAAAGAGCGGAAGACTTAACGCGGTAAAAACGGAAAGTTGTAATCATTATAACTCACGTGAGATGGATAAGGTGCACACTAAGTTAGTGTGCACCGGGTTCATATTAGTTTTTTTAATCTTTAGGAGTATTCTTGTATATCTTTCCTAGCGTGTTTTTAGGAAAGATTGGGTGCCTTAGGTTTTTGTATAGTGTTATATATTGCTGTAAATCATGCTTTAATGAGATACAAATATATTCTCCTAAACACATCTAGCCTCTTCTTCTTAACATGCTATCAGCCTAACAACGTTCTTGGGTTCACTACAAGAATCCGTCATTTTACCGACGGCAATTTACCGACTGCATTAATATCAGTAGGTATTGTAAAAATTACCGACCGCTTAAATGACGGTCAGTATTTACCTACCGCTCATAGAAAATACCGACCGTCTAGCGGTTGGTAATTGTTTTGAAACAAAACGACTAACTTTTTCACTCCAAGAAGCCCAACCCATATAAAAAGCAAAACCCTATTTACTTTCTTTTCACCCGCCTCTTTACTGCTCTTCTTATCTACTTGTTTATCTCATTTCTCCATCTTTTTTTTTTTTTGAGGGGATCTCATTTCTCCATCTTACTGTTCTCTTCATCACTCCACCGTTTTTGTGTTGTATGTTTTTTCTTCTCTTTTTATTTTAATTCCTTTGCTTTTTTTTTTTTTTTTTTTACCACGATTGATTAAGTTTCCAAATTTTTGAGTTTCTCTTCTTCTCTCTTTATTTAGTTATGTGGGAGGATTTCTTCACATTATCAGTTTATTGTTCTTCGTTTGGTTGATTTGAGCAGCAGCGCGATTATAGAAGATAAAAGAAGAGTCGTTAATGGTGAAGCATCGAAATTATAGAAGATAAAAGAAGAGTCGTTGATGGTGAAGCATCGAAATGAGTGCGATGGGTTGTTGCCAAAAAAATTCAAGCAACAAGGTGTTCATATTTGATTTTATGCATTAGGTTTAGATCTAGATTTTAAGATTACTCCAAATTAATTGTTTTTATCAAGTTTAAGTGATTGGGATCTTTGTGGTTGTTGATTTTTGTATTTTGTTGTATTAATTCATTTTGGATTATAATTTTCATACTTTTTTTTGAGTTTCATCAGGTTTAGGTTTTCCTCTGTCTTATCTTTTTTTGTTTTATAACTGCTTGTAACAAGTTTGTGGTGATATAGAAGTAATAGTAAATATAGATCTGTATATTTTTGTTGCGTTGAACATATTTAATTTGTACTACTTGAGCAACTGCACATATGTTCCTTTTGCTAGTTGAAATGCACCGATTTTGCTAATTTGTAGTTTGAGTTGGATTTGAAACTCAAATTCATGTAATTCTAAGTTTGAAATCTGTGATGGTTATTCCATTCAATGGTTTCAACTTTTTCTTTTAATTTCCATAATGTAATTACTGACCGACTACCGGTAGGTAAATTGAATTTTACCTACTGCTAGGCAGTAGGTAAATTGAATTTTACCTACTGCTAGGCGGTATGTAATTTTACCGACCGCTAAGCAGTCGGTATTTCCAAATTACCAACCAGCGGTTTACCGACTGATCACTACCGACTGTTTAGCGGTCGGTATTCTAATTACCGACCGATTTCCGCTCTTTACCTACTGTTTTTTGCGGTCGTTAAAAACACAGATTCTTGTAGTGGTTGTGTTTGTCTTCCGCTGTGTATTTCTGTTTGGTCTTGTCAGTGTGTCCTCCATGGCAGGCGGCTCTGAATCTGATCCCAAGACCTCGGGTTCTCGCTATGAACCTTTCACCAAATATTACTTGCATCCCAGTGAAGGTACGGGTGCGGTGATCAGTCCCATTCTTCTTAAAGGCGACAACTACGAAGCTTGGTCTCGGTCCCTTCGCAACAATTTGCGTGCCAAAAACAAATTGGGCTTCATGGACGGGACTATTACGGTAACAGATTCAAAGTCTCCTGATTTTCCTCAATGGGGTATTGTTAATTCTATGCTTGTTGCTTGGATTTTTAATACTTTAGATGTGTTTTTGCGTTCTACTATGCGTTTTCCTGACAATGTTAAGTCTTTGTGGGACGATTTACGTGTTCGTTATTCCCTTGGTAATGGTCCTCGTATTTTGGACTTAAAAAACCAAATTCGAGATTGTAGGCAAAATGGTCGTTCGGTGGCTATATTTTTTGGGGAATTACGTCAGTTGGAGGATGAGTTGATGTCTTATTGTAAAATGCCTATTTGTACTTGTACTGTTGCATCTGAGTACGTTCGTATTCAAGAAATCGAACATTTGCATCAGTTCTGTTTGGGTTTAGAACCCAAGAAATTTGGCACGTTGGTTTCTGGTTTGTTAATGCAGGACCCTCTTCCTTCTATTATCGTTGCCTATGCGAAAATAATATCGGATGAAAGGAAGCAGTTGGTTCGGCTTCACATGAGCAGACCCAAGTCAATGCTGTTGGGTTTGCTGCTTCTTCATCTGCTGCTTACGCTCCTCTGGTCTGCCGCAAGGGGATGAGCGTTTATGCAGCCACTGTGGTCGCAAAAGACATCTCAAGGAGACCTGCTATGAGATCGTGGACTGGCCTGCTGGTCGCGGGCGAGGGGGAGTGCTGGCAGGGGGGGTCGTGGTCGGGCTACTGCTCGTGGAAGCTCGTAATTTGCGGGTAATGTTGGTAGTGGTACTCGACCCTCCTCTTCTTTTGTGACTGATGTTGATCTTGCTAGCACACCCACACTTAGTGACGCTCAATTTCAGCAATTAATGGGTGCTCTCAAAGGTGTTCATGTGTCTTCCTCTTCCGAAAAATTAAGTGGTATGAACGGTCCTTTTGATTGGTTGATTGATTCGGGTGCTTCTAACCACATGTCTGGTAATCTTGATGCGTTTATTGATTTACGTAATGTTTCCTCCCGTATTGGTTTACCTAATGGTAAAAGTATTATGATTACTACCTCCGTTCCAGAATAGTCTGAACACTTTCCTTTTATGTTTGTGCCAAATTAATTTGAACACTTCCATTCTTGGCATGGTCCCACCATTAATATATTATTTCTTTTACATATCATTGACCCACACTCTACCTTTTATCAATAAAAAGTTACCCAACTTTCTCTCTCCTCTAATAAAAAATACCCCACCAACTCCTATCACATCTACTTTTAAATAAAATAACATTTGATAATCATACCACAACTTATCACCTTAAACTACGTGTCCCAACAAGTGTTCAGATCTTTCTGGGACGGATGGAGTACTAAAGAAGGGACAGTTGTTTTGTCTGACGATTTTCATTTAAAAAATGTCCTGTATGTTTCGGGTTTTACCTAGTAGTCTGTTGTCTGTTACTCAGTTGCTTGATCAACAAAAATTAATTGTTCTTTTCACTAACAAGTTGTGTTTAATACAGGACCTTACCTTGACGAACCTGATTGGAGCGGGAGTGCAGTCTAATGGGGTCTATATTTTTCAGCCAGTTCGTAGTTCGTTGTCTGCAGCAAATAAAGTGGTCAAATTGGATGATCTGAGTCTTCTGTGGCATCGCCGTTTAGGTTCATCCGTCTCTTAAAGTTGTTTTAGTTTGCCCGGATTAGCCGGTTTGTGTTCTCAACATTGTGAACTTGATTGTCCGATTTGTTTTATGGGGAAACAACCCCGTAACTCCTTTTCATTAAGTACTAGTAAAGCTGCAGGCATTTTTTATTTAATCCATTGTGATATCTGGGGCCCTAATAAAATTCTAGCTAGTTGTGGTGCTCGTTATTTTCTTACTATTGTTGATGATTTTTCTCGTGCTACTTGGATTTTTCTTTTGATGGGAAAATGTGAGGTTCCTTAACTTATTAAAGATTTTCATGTTATGGTTTCTACTCAGTTTTAAAAACACATTAAGGTCTTACATAGTGATAATGGCCAAGAATTTTTATGGTTACGTCGTTTCTTTGCTGAAAAGGGGATTATTCATCAAACTAGTTGTGTTGATACTGCTCAACAAAATGGAAGGGTTGAACGTAAACACCGTCATCTTCTCAATGTAGCACGTGCTTTTCGGTTTCAGGCTCGTTTACCTAAGTCTTTTTGGAGGGAATGTGTGATGACTGCTGCTCATCTCATTAATTTGACTCCTAATCCCCTTCTAAATGGCAAAAGTCCTTTTGAATGTCTTTATGGTGTTGTTCCGCCTTATACAGATGTTCGTGTATTTGGGTGTTTAGCTTATGCTACTAATAGAAATTGTAAGGATAAATTTGATTCAAAATCAAGACGGTGTATTTTTGTTGGTTATCCTTTTGGCAAAAAGGGGTGGCGGTTGTTCGACTTAGATACTTATGATTTCTTTATTTGTCGTGATGTGCAATTTTTTGAGGACTCTTTTCCATATTATGATTCTATGTCTGTTGTTGCTCATGCTCAATGGAATGCGTACTTAAACCAATCATTAGTTTGGGATGATATGGATGATGCAAATGAGGTGTTTGCTGTTGATCTTATTGCTCCTGAGCCTAGATCTCCTGTTGCATCTGACACGTTTGACCCACAGACCCACAAAGCACTCCTACTTGTGCTGGTGGGCAACACATGCACCGTCGCCTTCTTCGGTTCGTATTGGAACCATCGAGTGTGATACTTCTGTTGTTCCGACTAGTGATATGATGGGTCGTGGACATCGTGTTAAAACTTCTTCAGTCAAGCTCCGGGATTACGTTACTAATACGGTTCTTGTTCAAGATCATATAGACCCCCCTCCTACGACTGCTCTTCCGTCTTCTTCATCTGGTTTGTTTGGTAAGCCTTTTGACATAGCTTGTTGTGTTAATTATGATAATTTTTCTGCCAAACATCGGTGTTTTCTTGCAGCTGTCACTAAGGGTGTTGAGCCTAAGAGTTATCGGGAAGCCGTTTAGATCCTGGGTGGCGTCAAGCTATGCAAGAAGAGATTAGCGCTCATGAGCGCAATGGCACGTGGACCTTAGAAGACTTACATGTTGGTAAGCGTGCTATTAGTAGTGGTTGGGTCTATAAAATCAAATATACTAGTGATGGTGATGTGGAACGACTTAAGGGTCATTTGGCTGTTCATGGGAATCGGCAAGTGGGTGACATCGACTATAATGAAACTTTTGCTCCCGTTGCTAAAATGGGCATTGTTCGTCTTCTCTTAGCTGTTGCTGCAGCTCGTAACTGGCAATTGCACCAAATGGATGTTCATAATGCCTTTCTTCACTGTGATTTGGACGAAGAGATATATATGACTCTTCCTCCTGGTTATCAATGTTCTTCTCCTACTAAGGTTTGTCGATTGCGTAAGTCTCTTTATGGTTTAAAGAAGGCTCCTCGGCAATGGTTTGCTAAATTGTCTACCGCTTTGCTTGATTATGGTTTTCAGCGTTCTTATGCTGATTATTCTCTGTTTTGTTATATTAAGGGCACGGTTTCTCTTCATGTTTTGGTGTATGTGGACGATCTTATTATTGCTGGTTCTTCTCCTGATGTTGTTTTACGTTTTAAACAGTATCTTAGTTCTCATTTTCATATGAAAGATCTTGGTGTTCTCAAGTATTTCCTTGGTATTGAGGTGTCTCGGAGTTCCGAGGGTATTTTTCTCTCTCAACGCAAGTATGCGTTGGATGTTTTGAGTGAGTCTGGTATGTTGGGTTGGAAGCCTATTGACACACCGATGGAGCAAAATCACCGCTTGGCCTTGGTTAACGATGCGCCTATGTTTGATCCAGATCGTTATCGTCGTTTGGTTGGTCGGCTTGTGTATCTTTCTGTGACTCGGCCATAACTCAGTTATGCGGTTCATACTCTTGCTCAGTTTTTGAGTGCTCTTATGGTCCCTCACTGGGATGCTGCTCTTGTGTTCTTCGTTATCTTAAAGGGAGTCTAGGCAAGGTATTCTTCTTCGTTCTCGCAATGATCTATGTCTTTCAGCTTATTGTGATAGTGATTGGGCTGCTTGCCCTATGACACGGCGATCATTGTCTGGTTATCTGGTTTTTCTTGGTTGTTCTTTGGTCTCTTGGAAAACCAAGAAACAACCAACGGTGTCTCGTTCTTCTGCTGAGGCGAAATATCGTTCTATGGCGATTACTACTTGTGAGTCGAAGTGGTTAAAATCCTTGTTATCTTCTCTTGGTGTACTTCATTCTAATCCCATGCGTTTATTCTGCGATAGTCAATCGGCCTTGCATATCGCTAAGAATCCTGTGTTTCATGATCATACGAAGCATATCAAGGTCGATTACCATTTTGTTCTGGATGAGTTATTAGCTAACACTTTATCTACTTGTTATGTTCCTACTAGTCATCAGTTAGCTGACATTCTTACCAAAGCTCTTGGGCATCCTCAGTTCAGTTTTCTTCTACGCAAGTTGGGTATTCGAGATCTTCATGCTCCAACTTGAGAGGGGGGTATTAAGGAACTATTGTGAATATCTTTTCCTAGTTTGTAATTATCTTTAGGAGTATTCTTGTATATCTTTCCTAGCGTGTTTTTAGGAAAGATTGGGTGCCTTAGGTTTTTGTATAGTGTTATATATTGATGTAAATCCTGCTTTAATGAGATACAAATATATTCTCCTAAACACATCTAGCCTCCTTCTTCTTAACACTGCCCACTTGATCTTCTTATCAACATAAAAATGATCATCAAATTTGTGTTGTAGTAGCCTACTATTTCCGTGCTTGCTAAAACTTAGCAACAAAATCATGATAATTAGTGGCTTAACTTGTACAATGAGTTTGAGCTTCTTGAACATATTTGAAGTTGAGTTGCTATATACTGCCTCGTCTGGTATTAATAGTCATGTTAATAGTATGATTCGAATCAAATTTGTAAAAATGAAATAATCAAAGTTGGCCAACAAGTGTTTGTATTAGCTGGTACTGGTAGGAGGTCGCTCCAATAGCCAGATGAGTTCTCGAGTTTGATAATTGAGAATATAATAACACTTGTTGTGATAAATTTACCCTTGATTAGGTCTTCTTGACACGAATCCAAATGATTCAGAGTTTAGAAGGTTTTAGATTATCGAGTGATTTCCACCCAAAATAATTCTTGATGAAGGTAGTATAATAATGAGCTAGCGAGACTAGCTATGTAATATTAGTAAGCTTAAATTGAGAAACATATATAGAATTTGGATGAGACAAGCTAATTAGGTGCTATAACTCTTTCATGAAGTTGGGTTGTTATATACTTTTAGAGCTTTAATATGTGTATGTATATATGCATGGATTTAGATTGACCATGACTCTATGGACTAAAAGGACTATTAACAATGTGGTGTTGTTTTTGAATATTTTGTTGTGAGAATATAGTTTAATTTTGTGAGAAAATAACAACCTTTATTTTTCCTTTTATTATAATGATTTAACAGCCTAAAAGCTCCAAATATAGTAGACTTTGAGGATCAACATTCAAGAGGTATTGCAAAGTAAAAGCCACGTAAACATGGACTTATTATAGCACATATGTAAAGAAGTTTTAGAACTTCTTAGAGTGACTATTCTAGAGAGAAGTTTGAGAGAATGATGACAAGAGAAGAAGAATTATTATTACATCATTAATTGAAATGATTACAACAGTATATCAGAATATATAGTACACAATGTAACTGAATAACGCTGATGTGTACAATTCTCTAACAAAGTTAACAACTTTGTAACTAACTGCTAAACTAACTACTAAGCTAGGAACTGCTGATGTGAGCTGATAGGCTGCTGTTGTGAGCTGATGTGAGCTGAAGTGTGAACTTCATTACCCCCCTGCAAGCTGGAGGATGGCTGAAAATCAGTCATTCCAAGCTTGGAAATGAGTTTGGAGTGTTGAGGATAAGCTAAAGGTTTTGTAAGAACATCTGCTAACTGTTCTGCTGTAGGCAAATAAGTTAACTCAAGAAGGCCTTCTAACACTTTGTCTCTAGTAAAATGGCAGTCTATTTCAATATGTTTTGTCCTCTCATGGAAGACAGGATTTCTTCCAATATGCAGGGCACTTTGATTGTCACAATTCAAAGTGACAAGCTTCAAATTAGGAACATTAAGTTCTTGCAATAGTCTAACTGTCCAAGTTACCTCAGCTGCAGCTGCTGCCATGGCTCGATATTCAGCCTCACTAGAAGACTTGGAAATGGTAGACTGCTTTTTAGACTTCCATGAGACAGGTGAATTGCCAAGGAGTAAAATACACCCAGTAACAGACCTTCTGGTGTCTGGACAAGATGCCCAGTCAGAATCTGAGTAGGCTTGGAGAGTGAGCTGGTCAGTTGCTTGAAGTAGAATACCTTGTCCTAGAGTGTGAGATAAGTACCTTAGGACATGATGAAGAGCTTTGAAATGGGAGGCTTTAGGATGGTGCATAAACTGACTAAGAGTTTGTACAGCAAAAGATAAATCAGGTCTTGTGTGTGTGAGGAAATTCAATTTCCCAACAAGACATCTATATTGCTCTGGATCTTAATGAGAGTCTCCATCTTCAGCACTCAGTTTAATCCCAGCAGGTAATGGTGTTTTTGCCATTTTAGATACATCCAAGCCACAATCAGTTAGTAACTCTTTACTAAATTTCTTCTGAGTGACAACAACTCCAGCAGTAGTATGGCTAATTTCCATCCCCAAAAAATAATTGAGAAGCCCCAGATCTTTTATACTAAAGATATCATGAAGATGTTGCTTTAAGATCATGATTTCAGTAATATTTGACCCTGTAAGGATGATATCATCCACATAAACAGCAACAATTGTAATAGAAGAAGAAGCTTTCTTCAAGAAGAGTGAGTAGTCATTTTTTGACTGAGTGTACCCTTGCTTGACTAACTCATTATGCAATCTAGCAAACCATTGCCTAGATGCCTGCTTGAGGCCATATAAGGACCTTTTAAGTTTACAGACAAGATGATTAGGATTATCATAACCTTCTGGTGCCTTCATATATACCTCTTCTTCTAATGTGCCATGTAAAAAGGCATTGTTGATGTCAAGTTGATAAAGTGGCCACTTGTTGTGTGCTGCTACTGACAATAAACATCTGATTGTAGTCATCTTAATGACTGGAGAAAATGTTTCCTTGTAATCCAAGCCATACCTTTGAGTGAAACCCTTGGCAACAAGTCGAGCCTTTAATCTTTCTAGTGTCCCATCTGCTTTGAGCTTAACCTTGTACACCCATTTGCATCCTATGGCCTTCTTAGCCTTAGGAAGTTCAACTAACTCCCAAGTGTCATTTGCATCCAGAGCGGCTAGTTCTTTCTGCATAGCTTCAACCCAACCAGGATGTTGAGAAGCTTCCCAGTAGTTAACAGGTTCATTGAGTTCACTGGTAGTGTTGATTCGAGCTTGAACAGTGGAAGGAAGCTGAGGAAATGAGACTATGTTGCACCAATGAGGAGAAATCTGTTCAGCAAAACAGATGTAATTATCAAGGTAAGATGGAGTGGTTTTATTTCTAGTGGATTGTCTCAGAGTAGTAGTAGGTGGTAAAGGTTGTGAAGGGATATGTATATGTGATTGTGTTTCAGAAGTAGTAGGAGGTGAGGAAGAAGAAGAAGATGATGGTAAGGATTGTGTATGTGATTATGTTTCAGAAGGAAAAAGAAAAGGCTCAGGAATGACAAAATCCATGGCCATATCAATTGGAGTAGTGGCAGGTAGGTAAATGGGGGAAGATTGTGAAGGGCTTTGTTGTCCATAGTGATGGAAAGGGAGGTGATGTTCATGAAAATGAACATCCCTTGAAATAATGATCTTTCCTGTTTCCAAGGATAGAACTTTGTAGGCTTTCTGATCAGGTGGATAGCCAAGGAACACACACCATGTTGCTCTAGGATCAAATTGTGACCTTTGAGCCTTACTGGTTGAAACTGAACATAGACATCCAAAGACCCTCAAATGCTCAAGAATTGGTGTTTTCCCATGTAATTTCTCATATGGTGAAATAAAACCCACACTGCTGAGGGGCATTCTATTGATAATGTGAGTTGCACACATCAAACATTCACCCCAAAATCTGACAGGAACATTGCTTTGAAAGAATAATGCTCGGGCAGTCTCTAAAAGATGCCTGTGTTTTCTTTCTACAACTCCGTTTTGCTGAGGACTTTCAGTGCAAGATCTTTGATGTTTCATGCCATTAGAGCTAAACAACTCCAATATATCTCCTTCACATAGCTCTTTTGCATTATCAGTTCTTAAACAAGCAATGTTAGACTGATATTGTGTATGAACTAAGGCATGAAAATGTTGCAGAATGGTGACTGCATCAGATTTATGTGTCATCATAAATGTCCATGTATGTCTTGAAAAATCATCAACAATTGTCAAAAACCAAGAAAAACCATCATATGTTTTATTCTTGTATGGACCCCAAGTATCTACATGTACAAGTTCAAAACATCTAGTAGTGTGTGATATGCTAGCAGTAAAAGGGAGTCTAGTTTGCCTAGCCTTAGGGCATACTTGACAAATAGAATCACAAATTACAGTACTAGATATATCAGGATGAACTAGATGTAGTTTATTGAAAGGCAAATGACCTAACCTTAGGTGCCATAGCTTGGCAATGTCTGATTGAACCACAAGAGCTGAATCTTGAGAGGAAGAAGTATGCTCAACAGCAACAGCTATATCTTCAGTAACAGTATATACTCCAGTTTGAAGTTTACCAAGAACCACTGAATGGTGGAGGAAAGGATCCTGAAGTAAACATAAATCAACATTGAATGTGATCTCACAATCCATGTCTTGACAAAGCTTATGTGTGGATAACAAATTAAACTTGAAGCTGGGAACATGTAGAACTTTCTTCAATGTAATACCATTACCAAACTGCACTTCTCCTATATTTTCAACTATTATCTGTTTACCATCTGCAATAGTAATAGTATTTGGGACTATTTGGAAAGGTTCAAAAGAAGTGAAAAGATTGATATTGTTACAGATGTGATCTGTAGCCCCACTGTCTATGATCCATCTAGACTTGGAGGATGTTATTAAGCAAGTACCTGCTACATGAGCAGATGGTGATGCTGTTGAGCTTGCTGTAGTGTTTTCAGCTTGTGAGAGAAGCTTCATCATGTTATGAAACTGTTCTTCAGAAATATGAGTGATGTCTTTTGCAGTATTATCACCAATACTATCACCTTGAAATTCTCCCTGGGCTACAGCAGCAACTTTACCTTTCCCTTTGGATGGAAATCCATGAATCGCCCAACAATTCTCTATTGTGTGACCCGACCTCTTACAATGATCACGGTAAAATCTCTTGTGAGAACCACCACCAACAACTAGCTTCTTGCCGCACTCGAAATACAAACTTAGGAGATTGTTTGTACTTGTAGCTAGTATGCTCTCTGTTACTATTTGCTGAATTAGCATAGACTTGACCAATGCTTGATGAAGAAACCTCTTTCTGCTTCTCATCTTGAATGAGTAGTCTATAAGCTACAGAAATCTTAGGAAGAGGCTGCATCATTAAGATGTTTGTCCTAGCATTGCCAAATTTTTGATCTAGCTTCATCAGAATCGAACTAGCCTTTGTCTTCATCCTGTTGTGCTAAGAACATTGTGTGAGATTACATGTACATTTGTTACATGAACATGCAGGAACAGGTCTAATGGCACTTAATTCATCCCAAACAGCCTTAATTTGTGTAAAGAAATCAGAATTGAGGTCGATCCTTGTGAGATTTCAGACAGATTTTGTTGTAAAGTGTAAAATTGAGGCCCTGAGGTTTGTGAGTACCTCTCCTCTAAATCTTTCCAGATTTCAGAAGCAGTGTTCAGGTAAATCACACTTTTAGCAATATTAGGTTCTAGAGATCTAAGAATGTAGGAAATAATAACATCATTACATCTCTCCTAAATTTTGTGATTAGGATCAGTACTACTAGGCTTAGGCAGACTTCCATCGATGAAACACAGCTTATTCTTAGCAGAAAGGGCAATTTTCATACTTCTTTTCCATTCTCCATAACTTTCTCCATTGAATTTATCAGCTATTAATGGAAGAGAAGTATTCTCACTAGGATGAATGTAATAATGACTCAAAGGATCTGAAGCAGCAGAGGTTTGTGTATTTTCAGGCATTATGAATTGAGAAATTGACAATTCTAAGAAAGATGATAGAAATTTAGAATGAATTGTGAAGAATTTTCACAGAATTTGCAGAAATCTTTGATGAGTAGAAAAATTGAATCAAATTGAGAAGAAATTTTCATAAAATTTCCAGAAATCTTTGATCAGCAAAGGAACTGAATCAAGATTATTTTCAAAAGAAAATCTGAGAAATCAGATTGAGAAATTTGAATGAGATTGAGAATTTGAACGCAAAACCTGAACAAATTCTGCAATTCTTGAATTCTTGAATTCTGTAGACCTTAGAAATGATCTGCAGTTGAAATCACAGAAGATATTTTGCTTCAATTGAACTTGCGGAAGATTAAGAATGTAAGAATTTCACCAGGATCAAGAAATTCTGCTCTGATACCATAAAGAAGTTTTAGAACTTCTTAGAGTGACTATTCTAGAGAGAAGTTTGAGAGAATGATGACAAGAGAAGAAGAATTATTATTACATCATTAATTGAAATGATTACAACAGTATATCAGAATATATAGTACACAATGTAACTGAATAACGCTGATGTGTACAATTCTCTAACAAAGTTAACAACTTTGTAACTAACTGCTAAACTAACTACTAAGCTAGGAACTGCTGATGTGAGCTGATAGGCTGCTGTTGTGAGCTGATGTGAGCTGAAGTGTGAACTTCATTATAAAGAAGTTTTAGAACTTCTTAGAGTGACTATTCTAGAGAGAAGTTTGAGAGAATGATGACAAGAGAAGAAGAATTATTATTACATCATTAATTGAAATGATTACAACAGTATATCAGAATATATAGTACACAATGTAACTGAATAACGCCGATGTGTACAATTCTCTAACAAAGTTAACAACTTTGTAACTAACTGCTAAACTAACTACTAAGCTAGGAACTGCCGATGTGAGCTGATAGGCTGCTGTTGTGGTGATGTGAGCTGAAGTGTGAACTTCATTACCCCCTGCAAGCTGGAGGATGGCTGAAAATCGCTCATTCCAAGCTTGGAAATGAGTTTGGAGTGTTGAGGATAAGCTAAAGGTTTTGTAAGAACATCTCGCTAACCGTTCTGCGTAGGCAAATAAGTTAACTCAAGAAGGCCTTCTAACACTTTGTCTCTAGTAAAATGGCAGTCTATTTCAATATGTTTTGTCCTCTCATGGAAGACAGGGATTTCTTCCAATATGCGGGGGCACTTTGATTGTCACAATTCAAAGTGACAAGCTTCAAATTAGGAACATTAAGTTCTTGCAATAGTCTAACTGTCCAAGTTACCTCAGTGCATTTCTTTGCCATGGCTCGATATTCAGCCTCACTAGAAGACTTGGAAATGGTAGACTGCTTTTTAGACTTCCATGAGACAGGTGAATTGCCAAGGAGTAAAATACACCCAAGATGCAGACCTTCCGGTGTCCGGGACAAGATGCCCAGTCGAGAATCCGAGTAGGCTTGGAGAGTGAGCCGGTCGGTTGCTTGAAGTAGAATACCTTGTCCTAGAGTGTGAGATAAGTACCTTAGGACATGATGAAGAGCTTTGAAATGGGAGGCTTTAGGATGGTGCATAAACCGACTAAGAGTTTGTACAACAAAAGATAAATCGGGTCTTGTGTGTGTGAGGAAATTCAATTTCCCAACAAGACATCTATATTGCTCTGGATCTTAATGAGAGTCTCCATCTTCAGCACTCAGTTTAATCCCAGCAGGTAATGGTGTTTTTGCCATTTTAGATACATCCAAGCCACAATCAGTTAGTAACTCTTTACTAAATTTCTTCTGAGTGACAACAACTCCAGCAGTAGTATGGCTAATTTCCATCCCCAAAAAATAATTGAGAAGCCCCAGATCTTTTATACTAAAGATATCATGAAGATGTTGCTTTAAGATCATGATTTCAGTAATATTTGACCCTGTAAGGATGATATCATCCACATAAACAGCAACAATTGTAATAGAAGAAGAAGCTTTCTTCAAGAAGAGTGAGTAGTCATTTTTTGACTGAGTGTACCCTTGCTTGACTAACTCATTATGCAATCTAGCAAACCATTGCCTAGATGCCTGCTTGAGGCCATATAAGGACCTTTTAAGTTTACAGACAAGATGATTAGGATTATCATAACCTTCTCGGTGCCTTCATATATACCTCTTCTTCTAATGTGCCATGTAAAAAGGCATTGTTGATGTCAAGTTGATAAAGTGGCCACTTGTTGTGTCTTTGCTACTGACAATAAACATCGATTGTAGTCATCTTAATGACTGGAGAAAATGTTTCCTTGTAATCCAAGCCATACCTTTGAGTGAAACCCTTGGCAACAAGTCGAGCCTTTAATCTTTCTAGTGTCCCATCTGCTTTGAGCTTAACCTTGTACACCCATTTGCATCCTATGGCCTTCTTAGCCTTAGGAAGTTCAACTAACTCCCAAGTGTCATTTGCATCCGGAGCGGCTAGTTCTTTCGCATAGCTTCAACCCAACCAGGATGTTGAGAAGCTTCCCGGTAGTTAACGAGGTTCATTGAGTTCACCTGGTAGTGTTGATTAGAGCTTGAACAGTGGAAGGAAGCCGAGGAAATGAGACTATGTTGCACCAATGAGGAGAAATACGTTCAAAAAACGAGATGTAATTATCAAGGTAAGATGGAGTGGTTTTATTTCTAGTGGATTGTCTCGAGTAGTAGTAGGTGGTAAAGGTTGTGAAGGGATATGTATATGTGATTGTGTTTCGAAGTAGTAGGAGGTGAGGAAGAAGAAGAAGATGATGGTAAGGATTGTGTATGTGATTGTGTTTCGGAAAGGAAAAAGAAAAGGCTCGGGAATGACAAAATCCATGGCCATATCAATTGGAGTAGTGGCAGGTAGGTAAATGGGGGAAGATTGTGAAGGGCTTTGTTGTCCATAGTGATGGAAAGGGAGGTGATGTTCATGAAAATGAACATCCCTTGAAATAATGATCTTTCCTGTTTCCAAGGATAGAACTTTGTAGGCTTTACGATCGGGTGGATAGCCAAGGAACACACACCATGTTGCTCTCAGGATCAAATTTTGACCTTTGAGCCTTAATGGTTGAAACCGAACATAGACATCCAAAGACCCTCAAATGCTCAAGAATTGGTGTTTTCCCATGTAATTTCTCATATGGTGAAATAAAACCCACACCGCTGAGGGCATTCTATTGATAATGTGAGTTGCACACATCAAACATTCACCCCAAAATCGACAGGAACATTGCTTTGAAAGAATAATGCTCGGGCAGTCTCTAAAAGATGCCTGTGTTTTCTTTCTACAACTCCGTTTTGCTGAGGACTTTCAGTGCAAGATCTTTGATGTTTCATGCCATTAGAGCTAAACAACTCCATTATATCTCCTTCACATAGCTCTTTTGCATTATCAGTTCTTAAACAAGCAATGTTAGACTGATATTGTGTATGAGCTAAGGCATGAAAATGTTGCAGAATGGTGACTGCATCAGATTTATGTGTCATCATAAATGTCCATGTATGTCTTGAAAAATCATCAACAATTGTCAAAAACCAAGAAAAACCATCATATGTTTTATTCTTGTATGGATCCCAAGTATCTACATGTACAAGTTCAAAACATCTAGTAGTGTGTGATATGCTAGCGATAAAGGGAGTCTATTTGCCTAGCCTTAGGGCATACTTGACAAATAGAATCACAAATTACGAGTACTAGATATATCGGGATGAACTAGATGTAGTTTATTGAAAGGCAAATGACCTAACCTTAGGTGCCATAGCTTGGCAATGTCCGATTGAACCACAAGAGCTGAATCTTGAGAGGAAGAAGTATGCTCAACAAAGAACGGCTATATCTTCGATAGCATAATATATACTCCAGGTTTGAAGTTTACCAAGAACCACCGAATGGTGGAGGAAAGGATCTGAAGTAAACATAAATCAGCATTGAATGTGATCTCACAATCCATGTCTTGACAAAGCTTATGTGTGGATAACAAATTAAACTTGAAGCTGGGAACATGTAGAACTTTCTTCGATGTAATACCATTACCAAACTGCACTTCTCCTATATTTTCAACTATTATCTGTTTACCATCTGCAATAGTAATAGTATTTGGGACTATTTGGAAAGGTTCAAAAGAAGTGAAAAGATTGATATTGTTACAGATGTGATCTGTAGCCCCACTGTCTATGATCCATCTAGACTTGGAGGATGTTATTAAGCAAGTACCTGCTACATGAGCAGATGGTGATGCTGTTGAACTTGCTGTAGTGTTTTCAGCTTGTGAGAGAAGCTTCATCATGTTATGAAACTGTTCTTCAGAAATATGAGTGATGTCTTTTGCAGTATTATCACCAATACTATCACCTTGAAATTCTCCCTGGGCTACAGCAGCAACTTTACCTTTCCCTTTGGATGGAAATCCATGAATCAGCCAACAATTCTCTATTGTGTGACCTGACCTCTTACAATGATCACAGTAAAATCTCTTGTGAGAACCACCACCAACAACTAGCTTCTTGCCAGAATTCTGAAATACAAACTTAGGAGATTGTTTGTACTTGTAGCTAGTATGCTCTCTGTTACTATTTGCTGAATTAGCATAGACTTGACCAATGCTTGATGAAGAAACCTCTTTCTGCTTCTCATCTTGAATGAGTAGTCTATAAGCTACAGAAATCTGAGGAAGAGGCTGCATCATTAAGATGTTTGTCCTAGCATTGCCAAATTTTTGATCTTGCCATGCATGCACATACCACAGAGGACAAACGAAAATTAAGGAAATTAAACATGACGGCCAATTCACATTCGAACTTTACGGGTGTAGGAAGCTGTGTACACAACTTTTAGTAAGGTGAGATTTATCCATATCCTAGAGGAGGAGAACAACGTGGTGGATTCTCTTGCCAAGAAAGCTAGATGCTTAGATAAATGCATGAATGCAATTAAGATTTTTCTCGATCGCCCTAATTATTGTATGAATGCTTATTATTCATATTGTAACAAACTCATTTTCATTTCTATTTAGGTAATATTATCTTTGTTCGTTTAAAAATAAGAACCATTGGTATGCATATATGTAATACTATGCATTTCCAAAGGTGGTCCCGAGTTTGCTCCCTAAAAATGCTGCATCATTTGTTGGAAATCATTTTCGTCATTTTGCGCTCAATTGGCTCAAATTCAAGTTAGTCAAAATAATCTTATATATTTCAATTTATCGGGTCATCTCCACCAATAAAAAACAAGAATGTATATCATGTTTATGTTGGGGTCGGGGAATAGAGAGGCATAGAGAATTGACAAGACATGGCAGTATGGCACTATGGTAGGTTGAAGAATGAAGAGAAGAATACAACTAGGATTCAACTTCAACCGGTTAAAACATGATTAGGAAGGACTTTGAAGCATGTGAATTGTGATGTTGCAAAGTAAAACATTAGCATGTACACTACCCATAATTTCTCCTTTTAGTATATCTACTAGCTTTGTCAAAAAAAAAAAAAAAAAAGGTGCGTTGCACGGGTTGTTGTTTATTTATTTTTTTTCAAATTTTTTATTAACATTGTTGATTTTTTGTTGTGAATTGAGATTTTTCAACATCATTGTATTTATCTACTTCTTCCATTTTTTTCCTATTGTAGCAATTACCACTTTGGGTAGTTTTAGTTATTGGAACCATTCCACTTTTGGTAAAAAAAAACAATTATGGTAAACATCGCCTTTACTTTATGTTAATAAAACCATCATTAATTAGTCAAATTGCCTCATAAAGTTGCATTTACTTTATTAAGGATTTACCTATCCCTACTCTAGTTAATCCCTCTATGCTAAACTACCCATTTTGTTTTATTTTCTTAAAAACCATGCCCAACCCATTGTTGCAGTAAAAAGACAGAGAAAGTATTTGTCATTATACTTTAATTTCTAGATTTTTTATTGTGATATATGAATTTTATATTTTTAATGTTCAATTGAATATTGAAGCTAAGTCTATTACTAAATAGTATCCCAATAATTTGTATGATTAACAATAGCTAACACAGTTTTAACATGGAAAATACCCGAACGATACTTTAAGAAAGTAGATGGTAATACTTTAGTAGATGCAGGACAGAAAGAATAGAGAAAAAATATGAGTGCGAAAAAGCCAAAAATTGGTATGATCAACTTTTAATATAGCATATAAACACTAACGCATATAGAATAGAAGATAGAAAAGCCAAAAAAGAAGATCATAATGATGGTATCATGAATAAAATAAATTAAATATAAAACTAACCTATATTAATAATTGAAAATATTATTTAAGAGAAAAAAAACACTTCATCAATCATGACTATATCAAGACTTATCAAACTTACCCCTTTATTATGATTTGCGAACTCAAATAGTCTAGAAACTCGACCCTTGATTTCCCAATTAATTTTAGTAGAATTAAGTTTATTCAGAAAAGAATAAGATCTGACATATAGATATATGAAAAAGAAAAACATAAATAATTAGATATATAAAATGCTATAGTTATAGCTATAATGAAATTTATCTAAAAGAAAGACTAAATAATGCCTTATCATTCATCTACTTAAATATTTTCATGAGTTGTAAAACTATATCGTAAATAGATCTTATTTTGAAGCATATTTCAAGCACTCTCAAATGGTAAAAAATTATAATGTTCTGAATTAGGTAGCAAAAGTTATATTCAATTTACATAATACAATTATTTAGGTTGTTTATTCAAAACGAAACTCTAATTTCTCGTTATGCAAAACTCCTTTTATATATTTAAATATGGGTAGAACTCTATTTTTTAAAATATTTAAAATAAAAATTATTGACATGGCAATCATATGTGGCGCTCTCTATTTCATAAGTTGTAGAACTATATTGTAAATGGATCTTATTTCGGAGCATATTTCGAGCACTATCCAATGGAATAAAAATTATAATATTCTGAATTACGTAGCAAAAGTTATACACAATTTACATAATATAATAATTAGGTTGTTCATTTTAAACCAAACTCTAATTTTAGCTTATCTAGAACCCCTTACGTGTATTTGAATCTATGTAGAACTCTATTTTTTTTAAAAGATAAAATTAAAATTTGATGACATGTCAATCCTACGTCGCACGCTCTATGGCCTCGAAATCTTGAGGAGCTCCCTATCTCCCGAATAACCTATATTAATATCAAAAATATTAATAAGAGAAAAAAATCTATTCATCAATCATGACCATATCAATACTTATCAAACTTACCCCTTTTTTATGATTTGCGACCTCAAATAGTCTAGAAACTCGAACCTTGATTTCCCAATTAATTTTAGTAGAATTAAGTTTATTGAGAAAAGAATAATATCTGACATATAGATATATGAAAAAGAAAAACATAAATAATTAGATATATAAAATGCTATATTTATAGCTATAATTATATTTATCTAAAAGAAAGACTAAATAATGCCTTACAACTCATCTACTTAAATATATTTTCATGAATTGTAAAACTATATCGTAAAAGGATCTTATTTTGAAGCATATTTCAAGCACTCTCAAATGGTAAACTTGTAATATTTTGAATTAGGTAGCAAAAGTTATATTCAATTTGCATAATACAATAATGTAGTTTGTTTATTCAAAACGAAACGCTAATTTCTCGTTTTGCAAAACTCCTTTATGCATTTAAATATGTGTAGAACTCTATTTTTTAAAATATTTTAAATAAAAATTAATGACATGATAATCCTACGTGGCGCTCTCTATTTCATAAGTTGAAGTACTATATTGTAAATGGATCTTATTTCGGAGCATATTTCGAGCACTATCCAATGGAACAAAAATTATAATATTCCGAATTACGTAGCAAAAGTTATACACAATTTACTTAATATAACAATTTAGGTTGTTCATTCAAAACCAAACTCTAATTTCAGCTTATCTAGACATCCTTATGTGTATTTAAACCTATGTAGAACTCTATTTTCTTAAAAGATAAGAATAAAATTTGATGACATGACAATCCTACGTGGGGCGCTCTATGGCCTCGAAATCTTGAGGAGCTCCCTATGTTCCTGAAAAGTTCCTCCTTTATATATATATATATATATATATATATATATATATATATATATATATATATATATATATATATATATATATATATATATATATATATATATATATATACTAGTTTTGAAGCCCGAGCATTGCACGAGTTGTTTTTTATTTTATTTTTTTGTAAATTTTTGGTTAACATTGTTGATTTTGTGTTGCTGTGAAATGAGATTTTTCAACACTATTGTCTTTACTTTATATTAATAAAACCATCATTAATTACTCAAATTGCCTCATAAAGTTGCGTTTACTTTATTAAGGATTTACTTATCTCTTACTCTAGTTAATTAAAGGGGTATCTCTGATGCTAAACTACCCATTTTGTCATTTCCTTAAAAACCATGTCCAAACCCATTGTTGCTATAGAAAAAGAACGGAGAAAGTATTTGTCATTATACTCTAATTTATAGATTTGTTATTACGATATATTAATTTTATATTTTTTAATGTTCATTTAAATATTGTAGCTAAGTCTATTATTAAATTTACCCAAATAATTGCTATGACTAACAATAGCTAACACAGTTTTAATTAACATGAAGAATGCCCGAATAATACATTAAGAAAGTAGAGGGTAATAATTTAATAGATGCTGGACAGAAAGAATAGAGCAAAACGTGAGTGTCATCCACAACATCAACTTTTAATATAGCACATAAACACTAACACATATAGAATGGAAGAAGGGAAAGCCAAAAAAATATCATAGTGATGGTATCATGAATAAAATTAATTATATATAAAACTGACCTCTACTAATAATCGAAAATACTATCTAAGAGAAAAAAATACCTCTTCATTAATCATGACCATATCAAGATTTATCAAACTTCCCCTTTTTTATGATCAGTGACGTCAAATACTATAGAAACGCGAACCTTGTTTTTCCAATTAGTTTTAGTAGAATTAAGTTCATGGAGAAAAGAATAAGATATGTCATATAGATATATGGAAAAGACAAACATAAATAATTATGTATGCAATAAATATTCTAGGAATAAAATAATTAGTCAATTGCATAATACCTCTGCAATATCGTTGATAAATTTTCATTTGATTCTTCATTTAATGTCCCCGTGGTATGCTATAGGTTCAAAATTATAGATATGTATTTTTTTATCTTTATACAACTTAATTTTTAAAAGTATGATATTGAAAGATATAATTGCTATTGTCACATATAATTTTTTATAGTTATTTTTATGTGTATTGAAAATAAAAAATTAAATAATACGTTATTTTTCATCTAAATAAATAAATTTTCATAAGTTGTAAAACTATATTGTATATGGAACTTATTTCGAAGCATATTTCTAGCGCTCTCTAATGGTAAAAAAATTATAATATTGCGAATTTGTAGCAAAAGTTATACTTCCTCCGTTCTATTTTAAATGAAACATTGGGTAAAATAACACTATTTATTGATCAATTTTAACTCCAATGTATCCCTATTCTATAAAGAAAAAAATAGTCAAGTGGGATCTTGTTAGATTCGTTTCGATACATACTATCAAATTATAACTTTTTTATATTTTTTACGTGTGCACAATTAAAGATATTAGTGATTAAAGAAGCATGTTGGGTTGCGTGAAAAAGCAAACATTTCATTTAATACAGAATGGAGGAAGTATTCAATTTACATAGTATAATAATTTAGGTTGTTTATTTAAAATCAGACTGTAATAATCTTCACTTAACCAAAATACCTCATATGTATTTATAACTATGTTGAACACTATATTTTTAAACAAATTAAAAATTAAAAAGAATGATATGGCATGCTTAGGTGGAGCTCTCTATAATATTCTAAGGTTGTCTTTTAAAATCAAACTCTAATTTTTTTCATCATCCAAAACTCTAATATATATGTAACTTTATCGCTATAGAATTTAGTATTTGTTGTAACAACAAAGTTTCTTTAGTATATATTTGAGTTTTTTGCGGGGATATAACAGGGTAATTGAGCATTTTGTGGGGATATACCTCACTATTTTTTTTTTGTGGGAATATACCAATCTAAATTTAAGTTTTGTTAAAAGGTACCAAAAACACAATTCTGGCGAGAAAGTCAAATTGTCGGCCTTTGACTTGCTTAATTACTCTTTGTATAGTGCGTGATATTCAGTTGCTTCTATTACATTAATTCCCTCCAACTTCCTCACTTTGTCACTTTGTGGCTCATTCGCGAGTTCCTACCAAGTCAAAGGCCGGAAATTTGACTTTCTCGCCGGAAATAGTGTTTTTGGTACCTTTTAACAAAACTTAAATTTAGGTTGGTATGTCCCCACAAAAAAAATTAGTGAGGTATATCCCCACAAAATTCCCTATTACCCTGGTATATCCCCGCAAAAATCTCTATATATTTTGTTGCAATATTAAATTGTTTTGGTTCAATTGAGTAAGGCTGATGTTTTGAAATATATGTTTAATCCTGTAAATTGGACCTATTATAAAATACTATAATCACATACTAAATTGTACACTATACTTATAGCTTAATTATTATTATATTTATCTAAAAGAAAGACTAAAAAATGTCTTACCATTCATCTAATTAAATATATTTTTCATGAGTTGTAAAACTATATTGTAAATGGTTCTCATTTTGAAGCATATTTCAAGCACTCTCCAATGGTAAAAAAATCATAATGTTTTGAATTAGGTAGCAAAAGTTATAATCAATTTACATAATATAATAATATAGGTTTTTTATTCAAAAGCAAACTCTAATTTCTCCCTATTCAAAACTCCTTTTATGTATTTAAATATGTATTATAGAACTCTATTTTTTATAATATTTAAAATAAAAATTAATAACATGGCAATCCTACGTGACGTTCTCTATTTCATAAGTTGTAGAACTATATTGTATATGGATCTTATTTTGGAGCATATTTCGAGCACTATCCAATGGTACAAAAATTATAATATTCCCAATTACATAGCAAAGGTTATACACAAGTTACATAATATAATAATTTAGGTTGTTCATTCAAAACCAAACTCTAATTTTCGCTTATCCAAAGCTCCTTATATGTATTTTTTTTTGTGAAAAAATAAAAATAAAGATTGATGACATAACAATCCTACGTGGCGCGCTCTATAGCCTCGAAATCTTGAGGAGCTTCCTATGCTCCCGAAACTTATGGAAGTATATTTGATTTAGAGAATGTGTGTGTATATATAGGTCGATCGTGACTTGTAACATTGAAAATAGATAAATTGTGCATTTGAATGCATGTTTTGGTAAGACTGCATAAGAAGTCATACAAGTAAAAGGGTTGAACTAGCATTATGGTCCAAGCGGCTAAAATACGATTAAGAATGTGGACTTTTAGTAAGGATGTTTAATGTTTTGGGAGAAGTCTAATGGTGAATGGAGCTATGATTACTGTCGGAAAAGAAATACTAGTGTTCTAACAAATTACAAGGAACAAATTTTGGATTTTGATCAACTCGATCGTTTAATTTAGAACTAATTTGACAAGGGTTCGTATTAGTATAGATACATACGGCTAAAGGAGGGAGCGTGATATATGGAAAATGTTTTAGGGCCTGTTCTCTTCGGTATAAAACAACTGAACTGAACTGAACTGAACTGAATTGAACTGAATTAATTTATAACTAATTAATAGTAATGATTATCATTTAGGAACTGAACTGAACTGAACTGAACTGAATTGAACTGAACTGAACTGAAAATAAGCTGGGGAGAACAGGCCCTTAGTTTAAATCTTAGATTAGAATTTTTAATTATATGTTGTCTAGTTCTTGAGTGTGTCTTGGGTGTAACATGTTACACCATAATTTATTGTGTAACATGCATAATGACATAGACTACAACATGAATGACAAGAACTCTACAAGTATTGGCATGAATCGATCTCATGTCATTTTATCATTTATTTCATGTCATTGGAGTTCTTTTTTTACAAAAGAAGCGATGATTTATGGGTTGTTACACCCAAGAATTTGTGTTGTTAGTTCTTTACCTATGGGATTGGGTTTACTGGTCCACCCGTGCGCTACATTGAGATCTAGATGCATGACCGGACATTCAGTGTCCCCCTAAACATTATTCATAACCTTATGCTCTCGACTATTTATTAGACCATCACTATTCACTATCATGACATTAAGGCCCTGTTCTTTTGGACTTATTTTCAGTTCAGGTTATCAAAAAAAAAAGTTCTGTTCAGCAAAAATAAGTTTTGTTCAACCAAAATAAGTTCAGTTCAATTCAGCAAAAATAAGTTCGATTCGATTCGGTCTTGTCTAATGTTGTAATTATTATTTTTGTTTTCAATATTATTATTAATATTGTTATTATTATTAATATTATAATTATAATAACGATGAATTTGTATTTTTTATTTTTTTATTTTTTTTATTTTGTTGTTTTTCATTATTTTCTATTATTGTTTATTATTATTATTATTATTATTATTATTATTATTATTATTATTATTATTATTATTATTATTATTATTATTATTATTATTATTATTATTATTATTATTATTATTATTATTTATTATTTATTATTTATTATTTATTATCTATTATTATTTATTATTTATTATTTATTATTTATTATTTATTATTTATTATTTATTATTTATTATTTATTATTATTTATTATTATTATTATTTATTTATTATTTTTTATTTATTATTTATTATTTATTATTTATTATTTATTATTTATTATTTATTATTTATTATTTATTATTTATTATTTATTATTTATTATTTATTATTTATTATTTATTATTTATTATTTATTATTTATTATTTATTATTTATTATTTATTATTTATTATTTATTATTAATTATTAATTATTAATTATTAATTATTTATTATTTATTATTTATTATTTATTATTTATTATTTATTATTTATTATTTATTATTTATTATTTATTATTTATTATTTATTATTTATTATTTATTATTTATTATTTATTATTTATTATTTATTATTTATTATTTATTATTTATTATTTATTATTTATTATTTATTATTTATTATTTATTATTTATTATTTATTATTTATTATTTATTATTTATTATTTATTATTTATTATTTATTATTTATTATTTATCATTTATCATTTATCATTTATTATTTATTATTAATTATTTATTATTTATTATTTATTATGTATTTTCTATTATTTATTATTTATTATTTATTATTTATCATTATTTATTATTTATTAATATTTATTATTGTTATTATTTACTATTATTTATTACTCCCTCCTTTTTCTTTTGTTGTTTTTGTATTCCCCATTGGGAAATTTCAATATGTTGTTCCTATTTTGAATCTTTTCATAAATAATGTAATTTATGAATTAAATTTTTCATTAGTCTTAAGATGTAATAAATGTGTTCACACTATTAAGTAATCATTTTTTACCTTTCTACCCCTCAAACTTTTGTCTAATTTGTTGTCTAATATAGAGATATTCAAAGAGCAATAAATGTGTTCACACTAGTTTGTAGTTAATTTACCCTTTTACCCCTCAAACTTTTTGTATGATTGGTTGCCTAAGGGCTAGAATTTTTTTTTTATTCATTTAATTTTATTTAAAATAGTGGAATCTTTCCCATTTTTCGAGTTGCATTGGTTTATTCCCCTATTCCAAATAGGAACAACAAAAGAGAACGGAGGGAGTCTTATTTATTATTTATTATTATAAAATAATAAAATAATAATAATAAGTATTGATAATATTATGTTAATATTTATTGATTATTATAATAACAAGTATTGATAATATTATGTTAATATTTATTGATTATTATAATAATAAGTATGGATAATATTATGTTAATACAGTTTAGTTCACCAAAAATAAGTTCAGTTCAGTTCAGTCAAAATAAGTTCAGTTCAGTTCAGCCAAAATAAGTTCAGTTGAGCGCAGTTCAGCTAAAATAAGTTCAGTTAAGCAAAAATAAGTTTAGTTCAGCAAAAATAAGTTCAGTTCAGTTCAGTCAGAATAAGTTCAAAAGAACAGGGCCTAAACGGCTAAATGTATATAACTGCATCCACAAATGTAACAAACTAACAACAAATCAAAATATTTCCTCCTAGTTCCTTTTTTCTTTTCAAAATTCCTTCCTAGCTATATAGTACTCCATGTGTTTCAAATTTTAAGGCATGTAAATCTATCCTAACTTATCTTGATATTATAAAATTGCATTTAAGTTTACATTGATATTAAAGATGCAGTAAAAGCGTTCCCTCTAGGTTTTCCTCTTGGGAGGGTTTTTTCTCTCTAGGGTTTTTCCTTGGGAGGGTTTTTTCCTAGCCTCCATCGTTAGGTTTTTTCTGCTTTTTTGAAGGTCTTTCCTTCATTCTTTATCCTTCTTTCTCTTTCATCTATTTTCTTCTTGGCCTCAATTGTGAATCTTTGTAAGGGATTCCACTGGTGTTCGTACCGGTGGTAAGCCCCAAAAACTCCTTTAATTGCTTCCAATAAGTATATCTTATCCTTAAGATGGTATTTATTTTAGGGTTTTCAATTTCTTTTTTTGTTCGTGCGATGAAAGAGGAAGATCTAACAATCTCTATTCTCTGTAAGAATCTAGATTACCGCAGAAGTATTTTCACCCAAGCAACTATGCATCAGCAGAAGTTAAGCCGAATCAGAGCGAACTCACAGATTGTATTGCTTCGGATGAAGTTTTTTATTAAGGCTATTTTTAATCGACTGTGCGATGTATCTAGCTCTAAGGTGTTATATATTGGTGTTGGAATTTTCGATTTTTCAAGAATTAATTGTAAGTGTTGTTTGGCTATCTCTTATGAATGAAATATGTTTTCTTCCTGTCAAAAAAAAAAAAAAACTTTACATTGATATTGTAGAATGCTTTATATTTTGAAATTTAATAGTTAAAAATGCTTATAATTTGCAACAGATGGAGTGTTTCTTTAGGTTATTATGAGAGGGCCAGGTAATATCGATTATTTAGGTATAATGTTATTGTCTTATTGGTGGAGGACAAATTTGCTAATCATTCACATGCATCTTTAAATACAAACTACAAACAATCTCATAAAAATTAAGCACTTATGAGAGGGTCGGGTAATATCATTCTCTGTTGGTGTTGCTCCGCGGAAGCGTTGAGCCTGTTTGTGTTCTTGAGGTTGGATTTAATTGATATTTTAAACAGGTTTAAATTATTTCCCGATTTAGGGTTGTCCTATTGTCAAAGAAAACTCTGCCGGAATTTTTAGAGAAATTTATTAAAATAGTCTGAGAATCAGGGCGTTGTTGTAATAGTTAATCAAGTTTAATGGAGTTGGGATTTGAGTTCCACATTCTCCGATGTAGTTCGGTGGGTGTAATGGTAATAGGTCGGGTTAGCTCGACCAGAGTCTCTTCTATTGTGATTAATTCTCTGTAAGCTGGTCGGGAATATCCGTGCTGTTATATATACTCATACCCTAACAACTGAGGACTTTCTTCTATGGAGACAGTCACAAAACTCAGATGTTTCTAAGGTCAAAATTAACTACTCTCATTTCTTTTTAGTCATCATATTTTATCTCTACTAGGAGAATACATTTATTGCATACAGGGGCGGATCCAGGATTCCGAGTCAGGGGTAGCGCAATTTTATATTACCATCTAATACCGAAAAAATATTCAAAATACTACAAAATTCAAAAAAAACCTCAAAGTACTCTAATAAAAGAAAATTAGGATTGTTCACGATGAGTTGACAAACTCTAGAACTGATTTGATATTTGAAACAAAATCTTTGAAACTTAAAGTAACTCAAATTCACTAATTTACTTTCTCAAGAATTGATACCATAATTCAGATTTGATATTTGAAACAAAATCTTTCTCAAGAATTCACTAATCAGTTCAACTAGTATTTTCTTACTCTCATTAAGTTCAACATTGAAATAATAAAAAAAACAATCTCACAACTCATCAGAAATTCACAACATCATCATTTTTATTATTGTAATTATTCGAATATCCAAAAATTATAATTGAATAACAATTGACACAATTCACAAGTAACAACTCTAAATCCATATTCCACAATTGACAATTCATATACCACAAGTCCACAAATTTATAAACTCTTACAATTCATAGATCCCACAAGGCATAAATTATTATTCACGGATTTGAGAAGGATAATAGCCCAAAACAAGCACTATATGCACAAAAAATTGAATAAATCAAATTCCTTTAAATGGAGATTGGAGAAGTGTAGAATATTCTTCTAAGTCATGCAAGGGACATAAACATAATACCTACGATTGGAGCACCACCGCTGAATCAACTACTCACCTAGCGGACCAGCAGCGTCAATCTAGATTAGATCACCATCGCTGCGTGCAGACACCCGCACCACTCCAAGCCTCCACCACTCAAGCTGCGATTTGAGTTTTTTAGAGAAACTAGCGATGGCCACCGCAGCCGGTAACAGCATAATTTCAGATGAAGAAATGGACTTGAGTGAGAAGAGAGAAAGAGAGAAGGCTTGACTGGTGGAGGCTTGGAGGAAAGAGAAACGAAAACGACTACAGTACTTAGAAATGATTAGGGTTTGCTACTCACTCTTTCTGGCTTTCTGCCTCTTGGTTTTCTTTAAAAAAAAAAAACTCAATTTTTTCCAGAAAATCAAGGGTAGCAAGTGCTACCCCTTGTGACTTACTGGCTCCGCCCCTGATTGCATACATCCTCTGATGTGAGACACTTAGAATATATATAAGAACCATATGCAAAGTGTTATCTAAGAGCTCCTTGAGTCCAGTCGTAAGAGCCTCAGAAACTAGGACATCCTCTCTTCTTAGCAATTACTTCCATAGTCATTCTTGAAGCTCTTGTAGGTAGTCTGCATAGAAACATATATAAGGTTAATAATTACCCGCCGGAGGTTGGGGATCGATCGGAGTTGGGGATGACCCACTGTTGGCGTTGAGCACGTACGTCATAGGAAACCGCGCAGGGCCACCAAAAATTTAAGGCCCCCATATATGTACTACTTTATATTAATAGATATTGACTCCTTGTATAAAAAAAAATTCATTGTTGGTGTTGGGCTCATATATCATATATGCACCATCTTTATTGGAGAAATATGATAGATATGTAACCGGATAGTAAATTAGTCCAAATATCATTTCTGATCATCAAATTACGGTTTTATTCCCCTTAAACAATTCCTAATTTGAGTAATCAAGCAATAATTTTATTAATACACTCTTGAATGAAAGATTGATGTCACTTCTCAAATATTTCAAAAGAATATTTTTTGCAATTTTTAACCCTTAAATGAGGTTAGACACCTTTTATTTATACTATTGTAAAAAAAAAACCTTTTATTTATACTAATAACAAAGTCATACATCGGCGAATATAACTCCTATTCGATTTAAACAAGCCCAACTTACATATTGCACCATGTAAAACCCTTACCTTAAGGGTATGGTAAAATCATGAGTTTACTAACTATTAAAATATATAGTATAACATAAGATTGTAACACATGACTATTTAGTAAGCCAACTAACATAAACTCTTGTCTAGATGCAAATAAATTAAAGTCGATGGTGACCAACATTAAAAAGACAACTTTTTAAAAGGGTGCCTTTGATTTGATATCAATGATGTTAATATGTGAATATTTTTTTATTTTATAATTCAAATTTAAATTTTGAAATATATTTGTTCTTTTAATGTATTAAGAAACGGACTAATATTATCTTCATTGTACATGTCCTGCTTGGTAACTGAACCATCTCTAAATATATGAATATTTTTTATATTTTATACTATTAAATCAAAATGGAAACATGTTTGTACTTTTAATATATTAATAAAGGGCCCAATAGAATCTTAATTGTACGGGCCTCCTTGACAAAACATTATGCATCTGGCCCTGGTATGATTCCCGTAATCTACAAAATTCACAAGTAGCGGACAATCAATGTCGGATCATACCAACTACATAATCAATCAGATTGACTTGTTGACTTCTAGAAATCAGCATTACCTGAGTCTCATACTTTAACAACCGAGGACTTTCTCCTATGGAGATAGTCGCAAGACTCAAATATGTCTACTGAAAATGGTTACATGAAGAAAACATAAATATAAGAACAAGTTAATTAAAGTTATGATATGATTATCTAAAGAACTCACTAGTGCTAAAATTAAGAAATGATTAAATACATGAATAAAACTTTATTTATAAAAAGAACAAGGGATATAACTAGTTCCTCTTTTCCCATTGTTTCGAGATGATCGATCACCTCCCTCAGCTTTTCGGACAGACAGCGTCACAGAAGAATATGCAATCAGGCAATGGCTCAAAAATAGCATTCGGTTGCAACAGTTCTACACTAACCTCGGTTACAGGATCAGTTCCTAAAATAATTATGGCAGTTTCATTTTTAAGCAAACTATTGGATCAAAATTTTCTTCTATGAAATTCAAGAACTATCCAAACTTATCTACTACATATTCTGCTCAAAATAAAGTGAATTCGAAAAATGAAAAATTTATGAGCAGCAGTAACTAAAAACCCTACATTCATTTAAAAGATATAGTTGAGATTACTATGATTATGAGTATAGTTGAGATTAATTAATAATAGAGGAGGTATTAATTTTATGGGAGTATTTTTTTTTTATTCGGTAATTAACTGGCTTAAGCAGGGTCAGCCCTCATGAGCTGGGGGTAAGAAGGGGGATCCCAACCCACAAGGAAACTTCCAGAGACTGGAACTGGGGATACCCAGAAGCAAATATTTACACAAACTCTCCAAATTGGGGTTGATGAGAGTCGAACACACGACCATGAGGTTGGGAGGTGGGAGCTCCAACCATTGCGCTCCCACATGATTTTCTTATGGAAGTATATTGGATATAAACAATACCAATTTACACACTGCACCACGTAAATACCTAAGGGTAATGGTAAAATCATGAGTTTATTAACTATTAAAATATGTGTAGTATAAGATAAGATTGTAACACATGACTATTCAATAAGCCAACTAATACAAAATATAAACTTTTGTCTAGATGCAAATAAATTAACGTCAATGGAGACCAACATTAGACAACTTATTGAAAGGGTGCCTTTGATTTTATATCAATGATGTTAATGTGTGAATATTTTTTTATTTTAATAATCCAAAATTAAATTTTGAAATATATTTTTACTTTTAATGTGTAAAGAAACGGACTAATATTATTTTCATTTTACATGGCCTCCTTAAAAATTAAACCAACCCTAAATATATGAATATTTTTATATTTTATTAAATCACAATTGAAACACTTTGTACTTTTAATCTATTAATAAAGGCCCAATATAATCTTAATTGCATGAGGCCTCCTTGACAATTAAACCGCCCCACCGATGACCATTGTAGCTTTGTGGACGAACTCCAAATCACCAAGTTCTTGCACGTTCAATCACATCATGATGCAATCTTTTGGCATAGTAAGAAAACCTAGCAGCAGCCCTGGTGCAAAAAATGATGCTCTCTTCAGTAACTCCAAGTGAGGCCTGTGGAACCAAGCATTATGCTTCTGTCCTGGTTTGATTCTCGTAGTCTACAAAACTCACAAGTAGCGCACAATCATGAATGCAAAGGAAAGACTTTGTAGCATGTGAATTGTGATGTTACAAAGTAAAACAATAGCACGTACACTATCCATAATCTCTCCTTAAATGTATATATGTTGCTTTTTTTTTTATATATATATACAAGTAAAATATTATAGTGATGCACGGGGAATTTTATTAGGATTAATCTCAATATTGTATTTTTAAAAATACTATGTTTTTAATAATATTTATTGATGCATCAAGGACGGATGAAGTGTCATGCATATATAGAAGAATGCACTTACATGCCTCAAAATTCAATATTTAATGAAGGAAATTTTGTTAATAAATATCACACTTTGAGCACTTTTTTGAAATAAATACCTAGGTTGTCTAAAATTTTATATAAATACCAACTTTCTGCCATTTCTTTTGAAATCACTACCACTTAATAGATTTTTGCACAGTTTTGCTCCGTTAGTGGCATGTGAAATTACCTTTTTACCTTTCATTAATCTCCACCACCACCACCATCAAAAGTCCAAAACCCCACGAAACTCACTACCTTTGCGATCCCCTCCTCTCTCCTGACCACCATTACGAGGTGGTGGTGGTTTCATAGTTGGTTAGTATTATTGGATGCAGAGTGGATTTTTTGGTGGGTGGAGGTGGTGGTAGTTTAGTTGGTTAGGGTGGTGGGGTGGGATAATTTTTGAGTGAGTGGAGGTGGTAAAGGTTATGTAGTTGGTTGTGGTCGTGGGTGGATCTACTTTTGGGTGGGTGGGGGTGGTGGTGGCGGCAACGGTGGTAAGCATGGTTATTGCATGTGTTAGACTGTTAGGGACGGTGGTGGTAGTGGGGGAAGGGTAAAATCGTGATTTCACGTGCCACTAACAGAGCAAAACTAACTTTTTTGCAAGATTCTGTTAAGTGGTAGTGATTCCAAAAAAATTTAGTCAACCTTGGTATTTATATAAAATTTCATACAACCTAGGTATTTATTTCAAAAAAAGTGCCCAAAGTATGGTATTTATATTTTTGTTGACTTGACGTTTCGAATCTGCATTATAGTATTAAGGAAAGTTGCTATTGTACTCGTCGTTTGATTTGTTATCAAATAAAAATCTTCCTTTATCATTAAATATTAGAAAAATTGACATCATAATATATAAAAAAAAAACTTTAATAGATCCGGTGCACACATGGTAATTGATATTTACTTCATATAGTGAGTTTTTTTTTTTTTTTTTTTTTGAGAGGAAACGCTAGAAACCGTTTTATTAAACTAGATCAAGTTCCACCAAAGATAGGATACTTTGGGGAAAAGAGTTCGTACAAACTACTTCAGAGTTAAAATTAACGTTCCACCTTGCCATTAAATGTGCAACGGTGTTTCCCGCTCTCCTAACATGACAACAAGAGAAATCACTAAACGCTTCACTAAGAGTGATTACATATGAGAGTAAAGAATAAATAGGAGCAGAACCCATTTGTTTGCCTCGAATGGTTGAGATAACTGACATTGCATCCCTTTCCAAGCATACTTTGGTGAAGCCAAATCTGCGAGCCATCATCACTCCATACCTTGTAGCGGCAGCTTCAGCCATGTGAGCATCCCACGCAATGTTGAAACGTGTTGCAGCTGTCGCCAGCAAACATCCCTGCCAGTCACGTATTATCACCCCAAGCCCCACCATTCTGTTAACACCCACATGTGCATCAAAATTAATTTTTACCCAACCTTGCTCGGGTTTATTCCATGTTGGAGCTGATGGTATGGCTTGAAATTCACTCGCATGTATTTGGGTCTTCTTGGTACAAACACGAGTATCCTCAACAAGCTTCCACAACCCAGCAGCAATGTGGACCGAAGACGGGGGAGAAGCCTCAAACACTTCTTTGTAAAGATATAGTGAACTAATTATATAGAATATAATGGATTTTATTAACGGAAAACATATAGTGAAATTATATGCAATATAGTGGAGGATTTAACAACATATATAGAAAGATGTAGTTTCTGAATGATATAGTGAATTGTTCAGAAATGATGTAGTTTCTTCATGATATAGTATATAATGAGTTTATTCATGATATGGTGGGTTTCTGAATGATATAGTGGATTATTTTGTAGTTTCTGCATGATATAATATGTTTCTGAATGATATAGTAAGTTTATGCATGATATAGTGGGTTTCTGCATGATATTGTGGGTTTCTGAATGATATAGTGGATTGTTCGGAAATGATACGTGCTTTTGCCTGGTGCACACTAATACTAACATGAACCAGGTCTACGCAAGTCAGATTGCACAATCTAAACTTTTGGGTGTCTTAACGTATTAATCACATATTTCAGTTTTAATAATCCCAAATTTGTAAGTATGTTCTCCCATATTATACCTAAGTGATCTATTACACATATTTACATGTTAAAGTTCACTCTTTTTAGGATCCAAATTTCCACTCTTCATTGTCATTGCTCTCCTTTCCTAATTCCTACCGGTAATCAAAATATGAGAAATTTATTTTATTAATTTTTATTTCTTGAATTGATCAACTTTATATTAGTATCAATATGTAAAGAGAATCCCCAAATTCTAGATAAAATACACCCCAAACTTAAAATTTATGGCGTCAAATTTTTCTTAGGCCTTGTTTGGTCAAGAGAGATTTGGGGAAAAAATTAGAGGTTTGAACTCATATTAGAATATTTAGCTAGTCAATCCTCTAATTTGAGTGTTGAAAAAGAGAGATTTTAAATAGCTAGTTGGCCCAAAAAAACTCTTTTTGAATAATGGGGGGGAAGAGCTTTTTGACATTAAAGGTTTGAGAATGAGTAGGCTAAATTATATTTATGATTTAAAGTTCTTAAAAATTACATCCATAAACAATAAAAAGTATGTCCTTATTGGTCATTTTACACAATCATATAGTAATCAACCATCAGCTACTTACCAAACATTTTTATACAAAGAGGTAATACAACCAACTATCAACTAATACAACAACTAATAGCTATCCACTAATTGTCCGACAGGGCTAATAAAAATCCAAGGGACCAAATCACATAATAATGCATCCATTATCTCTACTAAAATGATAAATAGAATTTGCTCTAATTTCTAAATTTTGTGAAAATTCTATTAAATTTGTTCCATTTTCGATGAACAAATGTTTAATTTCAACAAATGTTCGTTTTAAGCCTATTTTTCAACAAGAAATATGTTCTATTTTTCGTGAAAATTGTTCTATTTTCGATAAACAAATGTTCTATTTCAACAAATGTTCATTTTAAACTTATTTTTCAGCTAAAATATGTTATATTTTCCATAAAAAAATGTTTTATTTATGATAAGCAAATGTTCTATGTCAACAAATTTTCATTTAAAGCTTATGTTTCAGCAAGAAGTATGTTCTATCTTCCGTGAAAATATTTGTTGAGCAAATATTCTATTCAAGTAATAATGTTAGTTTTTAAGCCTAAATTTTAACAAAATTATGTTCTATTCTCAATAAGCAAATGTTCTATGTAAGTCTTATATTTAGAATTCTTTAGTCCTAATTTAGTGCATGTTACATTTATATGTTTGGACATTTAATTGAATATAATGAAACAGGATTATGAAAATAATACTTGTTTGAATTGAAGAGCAAAAAATGCAGAGTATAAGTTCATTGTTAAAATTTAAAAATGTTTTTGCACCTGTTCCTTATACCTTTGTTTATGTTCATATAATACTCGATTTATTTCCTTGTAAATATATTTCATTTCAACAGTAAAATGTTCGTTTTCATAAATGAATTCTTGTAATGTTCCATTTCAACAATAAATGTTAGTTTTTGTAAGTGAATTCTTGTAATTTTTCATTTTAACAGTAAAATGTTCATTTTCGGAAGTGAATTCTTGTAATGCTCCACTTCAAGTCTTCAACAGTAAAATGTTCATTTTCTTTTTCGTAAATGTTCTATTTTGTATTGTAGGAGCACAATTCTCATTCTGCCCCTGCACGGATTATTAATTTCGACTAATTCCTTACATGAAAATCTTTTTCCTAAAAGTCAACCTTTCCCTTCCCGTTTTAATCCAATCCTAACCTACCACATACACTACAAACCCAAGCTAATACCATACCTTGACACCTCAAAAAAACAAAATTCTCCCCATTTCCTCATCCTCAAGAAATCAAAATTAAGATAAAGCTATCATCAATCAATTCATTGACAATAAAAACACCCAAATCAATTTCCCAGAAAACAAAAATGGCGAATTCATCAATAATCCCCCAAAATGATAGTTTGATTCCAGGTCTACCAAACGATCTCTCAGCTTTAATCTTATCATACATACCATACCCATTTCATGATCGTTTAAAATCAACCTGTAAATCATGGAGAAAATTCTACTCATCAAATTCCCCACTCTCTCTCCGACAAACCCATCTTTCTCTCTCATCACTCTCTCACCTCATCTGTATGTTCCCAGAAGACCCATCTTTAACCTCTCCACATCTTTTCGACCCGACCCATTTAGCTTGGGCCGAAATTCCACCTATGCCCATAAACCCACATGTATACTCTCTCTCAAATTTCGCTTCTTTAACTGTTGGGCCTCACCTATATGTATTAGGTGGGTCACAGTTTGATACCCGGTCTTTCCCACTGGACCGGCCCACTGCAGTTTCTGAGGTTTGGAGGTTTGATTTTGGGCTTGGAAAGTGGGCCCAGGTAGCTAGTATGAGGACCCCACGTGGGTCCCTAGCTGCGGCGGTGGGGAAAGGGGTGATCTACGTGGCAGGGGGTGGGTCCCGGCATACGATGTTTGGGGCTGCAGGGAGTAGGGGTGGGGTCAGCTGAGGTGTATGATATTGAGAGGGATGAGTGGGGCCCGCTTGATGAGTTGCCCGGGTCACGGGCCGGGTGTGTTGGGTTTTGTGTGGGTGGGGGGGGGGAGTTTTGGGTCATGGGCGGGTACGGCGAGGCGAGGACGATTAATGGGGTATTGCCGGTGGATGAGTATTATAAGGATGTGGTGGTGTTGGAGGTGAAGGATGGTGGTGGTGGTGGCGGTGGCGGAGGCGGGTGGAGAGAGATTGGGGATATGTGGGAGGAGAAGGAGAGAGCAAGGCTTGGTAAGGTTGTGGTTATTGATGATGATCATGAGGAGGAGGTGTTTATGCTTGATGGGAATGACATTTTCAGGTGATGATTTATCCCCCTTTTATTTGTATGATTACATTGGTACTTAAATTTGATTGCATTGTTATATATATATTAGGATTGTGGAATTGATTGTGAAATGATCAGGGTTTTGTTGTTAGATTGAATATGCTGTTTTTATTGATATGTAGTTAAATGGTAGTGTAGGGTTGAAAGGATGTGATTATGGAAATGTGGTGTCTCGTTTATAGAATAGCATCGAGCGATGCCTTTTGGCATTTTGGATTGTTTAGAAGGGAAGATAATGGAAGAAATTAATTGAGTTAGACGAGTGATGTGTAGGATGATCTGAGTTTATGATTTGGAGGAATATGAAGCAATCCGTTTAATATCTATAGGGGATATGGATATAGTGATGTGTTGCTGAGCCTGAGGCATGCTTTTGCCACCTTTAGATGCTGGATGGATTAGAAGGATTGATTCTGGAAGAAACTAATATCGAAATATGTTTGCATTGTTATCGTGGACAGAATTTGCAATGCTGAGTACTTAGCCATCTTTTATGGTTCTTGTAAAAAAGCATAGTAGAGTACCTATCTCATTAATTGTTGCTGCTATGATCATTCATAATTTAATTAAATAGCTGTGGCTTGTCCTTTTGGTTGTTGGAAGAGTTGTAAACAAAATCCTAGTTATTGCCTATCGTGAAGCGTTGTGTGATTGAGGATCAAAGCAGATACCTGTCAAATTTTTCTATGTATTGCTAGAAGTTCTGTTTGGAACTTTGGATTATTGGATTAGAGAGAAAGGAGTGATACTTTGAGTTAGAAGACGCTTTGCACAACATTAGTAGTAATGCAGCTTTACTGCACAGTTCAATAAGTTTTCGACAATCTTAGGTAGAGACATGGATTAGATGATATAGCTGTCTATTATACATCTGCAGAAACACAGTGTCCAGGTCTGGATTTTTGTATCCTAATTCCTAGGTCCCTAAGGTGATAGGATTCTCAAATTCATGGAGTGTTTCCTTTTAACGAATATCTGTAACTCTGAATAGAGTGTAGGTAATTATTTCCATATTGAGGTATATCTGGGAACTTGGAAGACGTTTTGGGTGCAAATCCTGCGTATTAACTCTCGGCCTAATTTGCATTAGTAACTTTTTAAGCAACCCCCTCCCTCCGCTCCTTTTAGAATCTACTAGAACTCTAGCAACCATCCCCTGTTTGCAAAAGCTTCTTTGTGAGAGCTTTCGCATTGCAGCATTTAAATGAGTCTTTTGCCATCTAGGTGATATATCAAAAGTGAGCCTCTAGTATGCAACCTTGCACATACAACTAATACCATTTTAATATAATGGTATGCTTCAAAGTGATACAAGTTTTTTTTTTTGTTATATTGAACCTGTGGAGTCCTGTTGTTTAAAGGGCAATACCAACTTTCTTTTTTCCTATAAAAAGAAAATAAACAAGATAATAATCTATTGGAATCCCCAGCCTGGGCGAGTTGGCTTGTCAGGACTCAGGATCCTCATCTGTCATTCATCATTGTTGTTACTCCTTGTTTTCTTCTCCTTTTGGGAGTGTAGCATTCTTAGAAGTAGATGACGGGGTCTTTTCTATTATTCATTAGAACTTAAACTTTTGCTTACACTTAACAAGGCAAGCTCATGTATCTGTGTACACTGGACTTTTGTGCTACAAGCTTACAATTAGTGCCTTTTGTATCTGTCATTGCTCCTTTTAGACCATATACTGTTGAACTTTTTTGATGAAGTACTACGAAAAATTGAAAGGTAACCCATCTTCCCTGCGCTTCTTGGTGAGCTGTTGATCGTAGGGCAATCTCCTGGGAGATGGGGAGTTCTAGTGCACCACCCCTCAGCTACTTTTAACAGAAGTTGTGTAGTTACTTCTAACAAAACCCATATCGTTACTTCTAACTGAAGCCATATGTTTTTATCCATTCTCAATCGAATTGGCTATGTTTGTCTTTTGTTCTCGTCAAATATGATCAGCTTGTCTTCAGGATTTGAGCAGCATTTTCATGTATTACGGGAAAATTTTACTATATTTTCTGTATCATTTATAAATGCTTGTCCAATCTTTTTATAAGTGATACATTCTTCATACTTCTAAATATTACAGGTATAATATGGTGTCAAATCGCTGGTATAAGGAGTCAACTGTTCCGAGAAAAACTCAGGATGGATCACAGTTTGGCTTCGTGGCACTTCATGGAGAGCTTAATGTCATCTCCCTCCTCCAGGGAGTTGATTTGTCAGCTATTCGGAGATCAAGGCATCGTAAAAGGGGAACTGCTCTGTTCATGCAAATCTACAACCCTAGAAACATGTCATGGAGATCTCTTGTAACTCGGACACCTTTTAAGAGCCCTATAGATTTCAAAACTGCAGTTATGTGCACACTACTTGTATAGTCTACTAGTCTACATGTACAACCTGGGGCGCGTCCTCTTGACCTTAAAATATAAGTTTCAGAAGGTGTAAACTTATGGTGAAACTAGACTCGATGAAGAGGTTTAATAAGTTCAGTTAAAGATAAGTGCAGGTGAAGAGATGAGATTGCACAGCATTAAGAACATGTAAAACCATTGCTATGGTTTAATAAATTCAGTTAAGATAAGTGCAGGTGAAGAGATGAGATTGCACAGCATTAAGAACATGTAAAACCATTGCTATATGTAATGTAGTTCATTGACCTGTATAGTTAAGTGTTCATACATACCATTGTAAAAGTACAGCTTTTATGAGATGTTTACTAATACTGATTTCCTTAGCTCTGTAAAGTGATATCATGTTAATGCTTTATAGGTATGAGATTTACAGGTGAAGTTTCTAGAGAAATTGTTGGTGTCCCATGGTGAGATGCCAAAATTGCATCTCACAAGAATACCAAATACCAAGTAAGAGTTACTTTGATATCAAATCCATCACATATAATATAAAGTTTAGACCGGTTATTGCCTAAGGATTAACCGTTTTTTGGTAAGGTTTTTCGGTTAACCATTAACAGTTATTCAAGTTATACTATTATATTTTACTTAATGTACATATACATTTTATATTTTTTGTGCATATACTCCAATATAAAACGTATTATTATAAAGTGGATAATAAATCTATTGGAAAACATAACCAACACTAAGAATTCACTCTATTCCCTAATTATAGTGTTTATATTAGTAGTAAAGTTCCCAAAGAAGCACATACTTCCTCTAATTGTTATTACTTAGTAACAAATATTAAATTTAATGTAATTATTGGAAAATATTTCACAATAATTATATGGAGAAAAAAATTCGGCTATTCGGTATAACCTTCTACTCAAAAATGATAATCGTAATCGTACCATTTAACCATTATTTTTGTTTGTTCGTTAATAGTACTGTTAATTTTTTTTATTGGCAAGATTACCACCCATTTAGACCGGTTTTCCGGTTTCGGTTTTTTATGAACACTCCCAGTATAACATCACAATAATAAAACAATTTTGACGATGTACTATTTAAAATTGTGACACAAATAGTATCTATTTTGTTTATCCCCAAGAAGAAAATACTAACTCTATTATGCAAAATGCATGCCAATACCTTAATTCTTTTAGTTGCAGTATTTTAATTGTTGTAATAACAAAAACTTGAATGGACCAAGTTCACAATAACTTATTATGCACCGGAAACCATATGGTATAGTCAGTTTTCATTTGTTATACTAAGTTTTCGTTAGATATAGTTAGTATTTATATATAATCACCTTTTATATATAGTCAGTTTTTGTACGATATAATCAATCTTTTGATATAATCAATTTTCGTATGATATAGTCGATTTTTTCCTCATATAGTCAGTTTTTGGCAATTAGTTGTTGGCTGTGGGCTAGCTTTTGGCTGGTTTGACTGGGTGTAAATATTGGTTGTACCCGGTATAAATTGGCTTTTTAAGTTGGTTGTTTAAGCTAGCTGTTTACAAAAGTGTTTGCTATTAAATTTGTTGTAGCTGTTGGTTGGTTATTAGAGAAGTTTGAGCTGCATCACCAACTGAGGAAAGAATGGAGATTCAGATGAGCTTACATACTATCCTAATGTTTTGAGACTTTATGGATGGTTTCATGATGATACAAGGATGTTCTTGATACTCGAGTAAGCTCTTGGCGATGACAAGAACGTTGTCCATAGAGACATCAAGGTAGAAAATTCATTGCTAGATCATGGAGGTATTGTTTACTGTTTGAGGTACACTAATTAATACGCAATTCTGTTCTTTGCGGATTGATCATTGAACTGGTAGGTTACTAAAATATAGACATATCAAAAGAGTTTGGAGCTTAGAGACTGCTACTAATTACAAATTATTACTTCATCTATAGAGAAGAGAGTAATTCATCTAGAGAGACTTCTGAAGACGATAAAAGAGTTCACAGAGAGTGAATCATCTTCCTGTATTATCTCACATATTGAAAAGTCCTAATGTAGTTTGTGGTTTTCTCCCTGATTTGTGTTTTCACGTTGAACGTTGTTGTTCTTTGTTGTTTATTCTTTCCTGCATATTATACTTCAATTGCTTGATTTGTTAGCGTCGATTATGTACATTTATATATTTCAAAATATCAACCTTTTATCATAGATAATAAAAGATGTTAGAGTCCTGTCAAAAAAAAAAATATATTAAAATAAAAGATGTTAGAGCAAGTCTTATGTAAGATTGCCTTACAATAAAATTATGTAAGACCATCTCATTTTGTGGGATAAAAGGGTCACTTTTTAAGTTCAAGGGGTCACTTTTTAAGTTAAAAGGATTACTTTTAGATAACGGGTCAACTTGTACATTAAAGGGGTCAATCCTACCATAAGTGACCGGCCATTTTAAAACAACAAGTGATCCTCGTCTTACCATAAATCTTAGGAAAAATTGTAAAAAATAATCTCAAGTTTAAGGTGTCTTCCCATATTAATCCCAAGTTTAAATTATTTTTGAATAATATGAAGTTTGGGAGTTATCTTCCCATATTGGTCCAAAAGACCTATAATCATTTGAACTAATTTTAAAAAGTTGATAAGACACCATTTTATTTAAAAAAATCACCTCTAATCGCCTTCATCACCACTCCACTATTAAAATGAAAGGCAAACAAAAATGTTTCACGCGGCGTATTGACCTTTAAAACGAGTTTTAAACCGACTTTTTTCACTAGGGACCAATAAGGGAAGACTACTAACAAACTTGAGATTATTTAAAAATAATCCAAAGTTGGGATTAATTTGGGAAGATGGCCAAAACTTGGGATTATTTTTGACAATTTTTCCTAAATCTTATATGAGCTTTTGTAATGATGTTAAAGGGTATTGAAAGCATACAAGTTAGAGGTAATCATGGGCATGGTTGGGCTTTGGCCAAAAGAAAAGGGGTATGTTTCGGACCAAAGTCTGGCTAGGCTCGACAAAGCTTCGAGCCAGGCCAAGTGGTTTTTTCGGACGTGGCATTAATATAGCCCAAAAATCCGGATTTAGGTCGTCTATGGTCGTTTTTCGCCAAAACTCAAGCGGGGCCGAAATATCAAGTCGAAAACCGCTAAACTTTGGAACGGGTCGAGTTAATATTGATCATTTGTAGTACAAATCAAAATGTTGTAATATAAAAACAAAGTAAAAAAAAAATATCAATTTTAGTTAGCAAAGATCAATTATTACGGACTAAAATAAGCTTAAATTTATAATAGTTAGTTCTAGACATCAAAATTATCGGCTCAAAAAAAATCTTGAGTTAAAATCAACTCATCTAGTTCAAAATAGATAACTAGATCAATGCTCAAGTACAGTGAAGGATTTCAAGCGCACACAATAAAACCATTTGATAGCATAAAAAATAATATTTCTTGGTTTGCAAATGCGTGCAGGGAATCACTCCAAGATATTCAAGGCACTAACTAAGGGACATTGTTACACCTACCCATTGGGTAGATCAGACAACCCACTACTAATAGAGTATTAAAAAAAAAATTATTATGTTGAGTTAGATTTCATTACCACAACCATCGACAAGTCTTTATTATTGGGAAGTAGTCTACCCGTGGGTATACGTTTTTTCCCTAACTAAGCTAGTTTAAGAAGGAAGAGGAGCTAATATATTAGTTGATGATGTCGCAAAGGAAGCAAAAGGGCGAAGAGATAGGATTCAATACCATTTGTATTTTGTCAAACCCTTCCCTAAATTGTATAGATTTCTATCTATTAGACAAAAACGGTTGTAAAATGATAGTATTAGTAAACCATGAGAATCCTAGTTCTCATGCTGCTCTTGTAACTGAACCTAATTTAATCTCCTCCGTTCTTCCCAAAGAAATAAGAAAATAAAACCATTTTATTACAATCTAGCCATCATAGCATAAAGTATTGAACCACATAAGAAAAAGGGAAAATACATCACATCAAATTCAAAAATTGAAAATAAATAACTTGGCGATCAAATCAAGCCTTGAAGAAAAGTGCAAGAAAAAAAACTTGGTGAATAATACTAAAACACAAGTAAAACTAAACAGTAGGAGCATGCATGGAAAGGAAGAGGGATTCGATCAATCAATGCAAGTTGGAGATTGGCGTGGTACTTTGCTAGACACATTTACCATCCCAATGATTTGAACAGCTGTAAGGGTCACAACAAGACGCAAAACCTTGTCGCCATATCCCACAAGCGTAACCCTCAGGCAAGCATTCACGATCTGCAAAATTTAAATACGCCATGTCTAAAGTTGAGTCGAAAAATTAAAATAAGACCTCAAAAAGTTAAGATCAGAACGCGTTATTTAAGGTGAAGAGAACATAGTTTAATGACTTCAAATTTACCTACCTTTTTGTCTAGGACGTGTAAAGTAATAGGAGTAATAAATTGTCGAATAAGAACAGTAATATGGTGAGTGAGATGAGTGTTTAAAGAAAATGAATTTAGGGAAATAATATCAATATAACATCAAATTTACCTATAGTACATACACCAACCGAATCACTACAATGGTACCCATCACAACAGTGGATGAAAAAATTGCAACTCTGTCCGTCACATGCCCCCAACACTTTCCCACAAAACATCACTTGCACTGCAAAAAGAATCAATCAAAATATTTGCTATATTATCAAGTGAAAATAGGCATTTATTTTAGATTGAGGATTAAGAGAATATGCAAATGAAAATCAATTTTTACTTGATCACCTAATACAAAGAGAACAAGGACTGAAAATATATTGATCTTTTGGTGCTTCCCCTCCATTTCTTTTAAGGAGATTGATGATTTGATGCCAATTGCCAAGTATCAGGAGCCCTATTTATACTAATATTCCTCCCACACCCAATTAATTAATTAGATGGCAGCTCTAATTTTTACATAACAGTGATTGTCAATTATTATTACCCTTATTTAGTTTCACATGCACTAATCGAATAACTATATAGTTGAATATTATAGTTAGCTCTTCATATATACTCAACAATTAATTGAGTAATAGTTTTATTAGGAAAGTGTCATGTGTGTAATATGTTACACCATTTTTTTTTTGTGGTCCAAGACTTTAAGCTATGATGGCTAGATTGTGTGGGTACGAGTTGAAATTGAGTAATTGGCAGTTATCGAGTCGTCTTGAGTAATTGATTGTTGGGAGTAATTGGCAGTTGTTGAGGTGTCTTGAGTAATTTGTTGTTGTGAGTAATTAATTAAGATTTGAATTTGACTAATTAGTAGTGAAGAGTGTTATCTTGTTGTTGTTGCGTTAGGGTTTCAATTTCATCATTTTGACTTCCATTGCCCCTTTTTTTGACAATTAGAATGAAGATTGGGCTATTCTTTTCTTGAATAATTTAATGACACATAAATTGACAATAATGAGACAAAATATAAAAAAAATGTAGAAGGGGAGTGAAAATGCTTTAGAATGACAACCTATATTACTGATCATAATGATATAGTTATATCAATAATGACATAAAATTGAGCTTTAAAAATGACATGAAATATTTTTATAATGTCGTGGAACAAAATTCTAACATAAGGTAAAATATATTAATAACAATAATATAATGATACAAAATAGACCAATAATGTTATAAAAGAGTTCTAAAATGATACAGAATAATAACATGAAAGAATTTCATAAATTACGTAAACATATATAAAAATGACGCGAAACAGTTTCATAATGATACGAAGCATGTGATTTGTAATAGCCCATATTTTAAGCACTTGTTATTAGTTTCGGCTCGAGTTTCTCTCTCCTCTAGCTAGTCGTTGTGGTCGATGTTGTTTCTTTCAGTCTTTTTCTCTTGTGGGGATGTGTTGCCCGTGCTTTCTCCTTCCTTTATTGCCGGCGCTGCTATCTCTATCGGGTCTGGCTGTTCAGCTGCCGCGGGTGTCGGCACCACCGCCACGCCGGTGGCTGCTGACATTAATCGGCCGTACGTCTCTCTTCCTTGCTGGAGCTTGTGTTGCTAGTGGTCTAATATTCTTCCGTCATTTTATCTCTTTGTTTCTCCATATACTACTTTTCCTTGCAATCTTTCTTTTGAGAAAGGTAGGATTGTAAGAAGTCAACTTAGAGGTAAAAGAACTCTAGCCTTTTTATTATTTTGTTTTTATTTAAGAACACAAATTAAGAATTATGGGAGTTAATATAAGGTGGTAGACAAAATTTCCTATGATTCTGATTTTTACATCGATTGCATGTTACATGCAAATGAGTTGTGATTCGGAAGAAACAAAATAGTTTTATAGAGCATATCTATTGATTTTAGTTGCTCCTCATTTCATGGACACATATTGTGTTTCATTTTCAACTTAGTTTGTCGACAACATATTGTTGCGTGTTTTCTTTTTTTTCTTTTTTTTGAGGGACAACCCGCAACAAACGGGCTAATTTAATAAATCAGAACGAGCACAATCAAGAATAACAGAAGGGAAATCATCGTCCCAAGTACGCATACCCACCTCAACAGGCTGAAGATGGGCAAGCAAATGAGCAACCTTATTACCTACACACTTATCAAACGACCACACAATGCAATAAAAAACAAAGCTAAATTAATAATGTCTTCTATAATAATAAAAAAAGTGCTCGTTTTAGACTCGCGCTTCTTCAACGCCGATATCACAGATAAGTTGTCGCATTCCACAATCACCTTGCCCATACCATTTGCTCGAGCGAGACTAAGACCCCACCGAATTGCCATGGCTTCAGCATCTCAAACTTCGAACACAGAGGATGATTAAGAATAAGTCATACTTGTTTTTTTTTGTTTTTTGACAACGTCATACTTGTTGTTGTAATACTAACGAGGACCCATTAGCTATATTTATACAAATATATTAAAAGGCGTTCCTATCAAAGGAATGGTGCCACGTGTGACACTCTTTTCAAGCATCTAATACACATGTTTATAACCTCATTTAAAAATAAACAATATGTAGTTACTAGGATTCGAACACATGACCTTTGGAATGAAAGGTGAGAGTTTAACCACTAATCCACTACAATTTGAATGCTTAATGTTTCAAAGTAAAACTTATTAAAGTCTTAGAATTATATGTAATTATAAAGACATAGACAAGCCTTTTGATCTCTAACACTTTTATTATGTAATAACATTCTCTTACCCCAATTCCATTGAAATTGTTATTTTTATCTCCAGATCATTAGAAGTTTTTTTAAACAACTTATCATGCCATAACGTCCATTTTCTAATTTTGCACTAAACAAAGTATTACAAAAAGCTAATAAAATCAATTATTAAATTTATGAATAATAATATATTTGATAATTGTAACTGACTCGGAGCATCGCTAGGGCCAAAATACTAGTATCTATTTCAAAAAGTGTTCTTTTAATGTTAGAGAGCGATTAAGAGCATTGACATAAATGAGATCCGATCCAAGACAAAAATTACTAACTAAGTTGTATAACTTCTACTTGTATCTAAAAAAGAAGTTAGTACTTAACAATAATAGCCATAACAACTAACACGATCCTGCTAACGGGTGCCCCGATGCACTAGATAAGAAATTGATTTTACCGCAAAAGTCATTTAAACAAAAATCATTTCGGAAGAGTAATATATAAATTCAGGTTCCTTATCCAACGACCCAAAGACACCCGTTAGCATCTATACTAATATATTAAAAAGCGTGCATAAACAAGGAATGGTGCCACGTGGCGCTCTCCCTAAGGGAGTTCTACTCCATGTAATGCACAACAATTAAAAAAAATAGAAATTGCGTAGCATAGGGTTTGATCCCGGGACCTCAAGAGCATATACTAAAGTCTTAACCACGAGACCAAATAACATTTAGTGTTATAATCTTAAAGTTAGGGCTGGCAATGGGTCGGGTTGGGTCAAGATCAGGTTGGGTTGGCGGGTTAGCGGGTTGAGAACCCCTTGACCCAACCCAACCTATTAACTTAAACGGGTTGGAAATCACAACCCAACCTAATGATAAGGTCGACCCGTTTAATTTTTTTTTTTCGTGTTTTTTCCAGAAAAAAAATAAAACAACACAATTTATTTGCAAATAACAGTAGGCAGCAACTTAACATTAAGTCATTACATAACCATATGCTAATATTGTTCAAAATCAACCTAACTTTTGTTCAAAATCTTCAAAATCAACCCAATTGTTGTTGAAAATCAACATCATTACAACCCCGTAAGCAATTGTTCTACTTTAAGTGTAATGACTAAGTCATAATAAGCAAGAGCACTCCAAAGTCTAATTAACAAATGAATCAGAATTTTGTGTTCCTGGAGAAAGTTCAGGGCTTTCACTCTCCAAAGGACCTTCAACTTCATCCTGTACTTTCAATTTTTTAGGTTGTTTTTTCATAAATGGGTTAAATGGGTTAAAATCAGGTCGAAATTTTCAACCTGACCCAACCCATTAATGAAACGGGTTGGGTCAGGTCGACCCATTTAATTAAACGGGTTGAAATTTTCGACCCAACCCATTATTAATGGGTTGGGTTCGGATCGAGTTGGCGGGTTGGGTAATATTTTGCCATCTCTACTTAAAGTATAATATTCATAACTGAAAACTTTCCTTACTCGGGCCATAGCCCGGGCCTAATAACTAGTTATATATATAATTGTTGGGATATAGTCGAAGATAAATTTTGGAATGGATCTATTTACGTCATGGTTTGGAATTCGAAAGGGTATTGAGCTAATTAATGAAGGAAATTATGTAACGTCAAAATGGATTAGTTTTCTCTTATGAAATTTTATAAGAAACATATATATTAACTATTGTTGTTTTATGTGAGGCGAATTATCTCGCAGTTTATGTATGATGGTGATGATCAAGAGTAACGGGCCATTGAAGAGGGATTGTGGAATTGAAGCGATATTCGGGGATCATGTAAAGGTACACATTATTACCCTTATTTAATTTCACATGCAGTGCGTAATCAAATAACTATATAGTTGAATATTTATAGTTACCTCTTCATTCATACTCAACAATTAATTGAGTAATAGTTTTATTAGGAAAGTGTCTTGTGTGTAATATGTTACACCATAATTTTTTTTTTGTGGTCCAAGACTTTAAGCTATGATGGCTAGATTGTGTGGGCAATAGAGCTGTTCACGGACGGGACGGCCCGCTAAGCCCGCCCAACCCGACCCGCTAAAGTTGCGGGCTTGGACAACAAACTTTGAAAAAAAATTCTAAATGGCCGGGCCCGGCCCGCTAATATTAATGGGCGGATATGGACAACCTCAAATATACCGCGGGCAAGCCCGCCCGGCCCGTTTATCATAATATTTATTTTCTATGAAATATAATTTTTTATCTAACTAATTTAGTGTTGATTTATCTTTTGGAATATATAGTTTATTTGCACTAATATAGCTTTGGTAACACATAATTGTCTTTATTCTTACCTTTAGCAACTTAATTTCTTAATAATTTGTTGTCCTCTAACATTTTTGTTACGAATATTTTTAACTTTCTCTATTATGTTGTGATTATCAACTTTTTTTCTATTTTAACAAAAATTATGTTTTAATCTATAAATATTAAAGGAAATTAACTAGAGTACTTGGAAATAAATAAAAGTATTAATAGGCCTGTTAGGCCCGCGGGCAAGCCCGCCCGTTTATTAGGGCGGGTCATGGACAAGTAGTTAAGCCCGCATAAAAGGGCTTGGACTAGACAAATTAGGCCCGTTGGACAAATTTTTTTTATTAGGCCCGGCCCGCAACCCGCCCAAACCCGCAAATGATCACCTCTAGTGGGCAATAAACTGCTGGTTGAAATTGAGTAATTGGCAGTTGTCGAGTCGTCTTGAGTAATTGGTTGTTGTGAGTACGTAATTGGTTGTTGTTGAGGTGTCTTGAGTATGTGGTTGTGACTAGGGCTGCTTATCGGTCGAGCCGAGCCCGGACAGTGGTCTGCTCAGCTTGTGTTTGTTTAAGTTTATTCGAGCTCGAGCCGAGCTTGAATGTAATACTCTGTATTTTTGGAGTTATTTTGCTATAAATAAGAAAATATAAAGTAGAAGTGAAAGTAAAGTATAGTATAGTTTAAGTAAGCCTACAGTTATAATTTAAATATACAACCTACCTTGGTACCTAATTATATTCTAATTCAGTTTTATTAAGTAAGTCATAATTCGATTTGGAAACGAATCCTAATAAACTAAGGTTTCTCATACTATAAAAAGGAAGAGAAAAAAAAAAAAAAGATTGAAAACCCTATTCACTTAATTAGCCGTTTTTCTTTTCCTCTCTTCACTCTCAAGATCTTTTCTCTCTCCTCTCTTCTCCTCCCTCCTCACGCTGCCCTTCTTTTCTTTTTTTTTTTATTTTCGTCTGCTACCCTTCTCCTGAATTCGTCGGGTTTGAGGCGGGTGAGAGGCGGCGTGCGAGCGTGGTGAGGTGCGAGTGTGGTGTGTGCGGCTGGGAGGTTCGTTCGCGTCAAGGTGGTGGTTCGAGAGTGAAGCTTGCGTGTGTGTGTGTCGAGTGAGGCTAAGGTGCGACGCGAAGTCGAGTGGTGGGCGAACGAGGGTCGACGCGAGTGCCGCCCGGATAATCGTCGGGGTCGCCGGCGCAAGTCGCCCGCAGCCGTGGTGGTCACCGGCGGTGGTCGGTAGTCATCTTTCCTATTTTCTTTGAATTATAAATCTGATTTTTATTGTTATACTTACTATCTTTGAGTAAACTTTGTGACTATGAGTAAAGTATAAAAATAGTAATAATATATAAACAAAAATCAGATTTAGAATTATGTATATAGTTCTTATGATAATTATATTTCTTAATCCTGTTTTTATCATCCTTAAGTATATTGGTTTAAGTTGTGACTTTAAATAAAAGTATATTATGAACTAAACAAAATCAGATTTATTACATATATTACTAATTATTACTTTGGTTTAGTTCTTCAAATCTGATTTTGTAGTTCTTATATGGGTATTTAGTTAAGTTTTGGTATTGCAAACAAAGTAGTGTAAAAGTCAAACAAAAATCAGATTTATAAGCACCTCATTAGTAAGTAATAAATATGTTAGTTCAATAAAGTTTATGAAAGAAAAGCCTAACCAACGGGAACGTTTATTTTATTCGGTTAGGTCCCAATTTCATAAGCGGAACGTTTAAGTAAGCAAGAAAGATTCTCCATTACAAGGTACGTACGCGTCTTGGTTCGAGTTCGATATATTAGTATCATGTTTAGGTTGTGATTGTTATATTGGAACCTAGAATCATGATAGGGAACTGTGGTTGATTATGATTGATGAGATTGTTTGGTAACATGAAATCAATTGGAAATCTGTATGTATTTCCTTGTTGTATGACTTGTGAGTTGAAATGAGTTATTATTGGTATGCGTAATTCTATCGCATTACAAGCATGAAATGAGAATTGGATTGAAAGCATATGATTTATTGTTGTAACAAGGATGTTGCAAGAGATTGCTTTAATTAGAGAATTTGAGCAATGTACCTAAGAATTTAACGATTATATGTTCGATGTTGTATGAATGAATATTATTAAGAAGGATATTGGCGATAACTTGTAGTTGGACTCCCTACAAGTAATGAACAATGGGGGGAGTGTTTGACTTGTTCTACACTCCTACGCAGGCCTACTGTGACGACAGTAGTGTCCTTATAAATCTTGATAACTCAAGTAGGCGGAAGGTTCCGTACGATCTTGGGGGTATGCATACTAAGGTGATGGATGTGGAACGGAACGAAACCGTGTTTACATTCCATCTAATAGACCAAGTTGTCTATTAAGGATTCAGTAGCCCGTATGATTCTAGTAAGATGACGGTGCCCGTTCGCTGCCAACTAAATAAAAAAAAAAATAAAGAATGTAATGCTATGGTAGTATCATGTCAAGGAATGATCCCTATTATTCTGTTTATGCTTTGTATGCATATACTGCTTTACTATGTACTCAGCATAGCTGATTGTGTGTTATTGTGTTGTTTGTTGACCTGTGATGAACCATTGATGCTTCAATGGGGAGCAGACTAGGTGTGCTGGTGTTGCTGCATGAGTTGGCATACGGGGAATATTTTCTGGTTTATAAGCTTTTAAATGTTTTATTGAACTTATAGGACAATTAGTATGAATAGTTAATGGTTTGATTAAAAAGGGGTCTATGGTGATTCCCGAGTTGTAATTTGAAGTTAATATTTTAGTTCCGCTGCAATGTAGTTTTATAAAGGAGTTGTTGACATTTTGATTTTATCTTGCCTTGCGTTTCACCGCGGCGGTAACACTCCCAAGGTCGATGCAACGTAGACGTGTATGGAATTTGGGGGTGTTACAAAACCGGCCAAACAGAAAGAACCATCCGGACCTTGGAAGACATGTTAAGAGCTTGTGCCTTAGAATACCGGGGATCATGGGAAGACCATTTAGACCTCATAGAGTTCTCATATAACAACAATTATCATGCTAGTATCAAAATGGCTCCATTTGAAGCGTTGTATGGGAGAAAATGTCGCAATCCTTTGTGTTGGAACGATATTAGTGAGACAGTGGGTGTTAGGTCCCGAAATGATTCAAGAGACTCGCTGATCAAGTGCGAGTCATTCAAGACAAGATTAGGGCTGCACAGACAGGCGTAAGTCCTATGCGGATCAGAAGCGAAGGGAAGAGAACTATGAAGTTGGTGAAAAAGTGCTGCTGAAAGTGTCTCCAATGAAAGGAGTGATGCGATTTGGGAAGAAAGGGAAACTAAGCCCTAAGTTCTTAGGACCATATCAGATTTTGGCGAGAGTAGGCAAAGTGGCTTATCGCTTAGATTTGCCCAACGAGTTAGCAAGGGTTCACAACGTGTTTCACGTATCCCAACTTCGGAAATACGTACCTGACGAGTCGCATGTCTTAGAACCTGAAAACGTCGAGTTAGACGAATCCTTGTCCTATGAGGAAAAACCCATCAAGATCCTAGACAACAAGGTGCGTAGTACGAGGAATAAAGACGTCAAAATCGTGAAGGTGTTGTGGAGAAATCAGAATACCGAAGAAGCCACATGGGAAGCAGAGGATGCGATGCGTCTGAAGTACCCTGAGCTTTTTCAAGAGGTAGGCGAGTTACGAGGACGTAACTTTTCTTTTAAGGGGGGGAGAACGCGATAGAATTTCGCGCTTCCCCTAAAGTTTGCTTAAGTTTGTTATTTATGTGTATTATTGTTTATGTGAATTGCGAAAACGAGAAAACGCTTGTGAAATTTTGGGACTTAGAAGTGCGAAAGTTCGTCGTTAAGACTGGCTACCTCAAAGTTTCGGGACGAAACTTTCTTTAAGGGGAGAAGCCTGTAATACTCCGTATTTTTGGAGTTATTTTGCTATAAATAAGAAAATATAAAGTAGAAGTGAAAGTAAAGTATAGTATAGTTTAAGTAAGCCTACAGTTATAATTTAAATATACAACCTACCTTGGTACCTAATTATATTCTAATTCGGTTTTATTAAGTAAGTCATAATTCGATTTGGAAACGAATCCTAATAAACTAAGGTTTCTCATACTATAAAAAGGAAGAGAAAAAAAAAAAAAAGATTGAAAACCCTATTCACTTAATTAGCCGTTTTTCTTTTCCTCTCTTCACTCTCAAGATCTTTTCTCTCTCCTCCCTCCTCACGCTGCCCTTCTTTTCTTTTTTTTTTTATTTTCGTCTGCTACCCTTCTCCTGAATTCGTCGGGTTTGAGGCGGGTGAGAGGCGGCGTGCGAGCGTGGTGAGGTGCGAGTGTGGTGTGTGCGGCTGGGAGGTTCGTTCGCGTCAAGGTGGTGGTTCGAGAGTGAAGCTTGCGTGTGTGTGTGTCGAGTGAGGCTAAGGTGCGACGCGAAGTCGAGTGGTGGGCGAACGAGGGTCGACGCGAGTGCTGCCAGATAATCGTCGGGGTCGCCGGCGCAAGTCAGCCGCAGTCGTGGTGGTCACCGGCGGTGGTCGGTAGTCATCTTTCCTATTTTCTTTGAATTATAAATCTGATTTTTATTGTTATACTTACTATCTTTGAGTAAACTTTGTGACTATGAGTAAAGTATAAAAATAGTAATAATATATAAACAAAAATCAGATTTAGAATTATGTATATAGTTCTTATGATAATTATATTTCTTAATCCTGTTTTTATCATCCTTAAGTATATTGGTTTAAGTTGTGACTTTAAATAAAAGTATATTATGAACTAAACAAAATCAGATTTATTACATATATTACTAATTATTACTTTGGTTTAGTTCTTCAAATCTGATTTTGTAGTTCTTATATGGGTATTTAGTTAAGTTTTGGTATTGCAAACAAAGTAGTGTAAAAGTCAAACAAAAATCAGATTTATAAGCACCTCATTAGTAAGTAATAAATATGTTAGTTCAATAAAGTTTATGAAAGAAAAGCCTAACCAACGGGAACGTTTATTTTATTCGGTTAGGTCCCAATTTCATAAGCGGAACGTTTAAGTAAGCAGCAAAGATTCTCCATTACAAGGTACGTACGCGTACTGGTTCAGTTCGATATATTAGTATCATGTTTAGGTTGTGATTGTTATATTGGAACCTAGAATCATGATAGGGAACTGTGGTTGATTATGATTGATGAGATTGTTTGGTAACATGAAATCAATTGGAAATCTGTATGTATTTCCTTGTTGTATGACTTGTGAGTTGAAATGAGTTATTATTGGTATGCGTAATTCTATCGCATTACAAGCATGAAATGAGAATTGGATTGAAAGCATATGATTTATTGTTGTAACAAGGATGTTGCAAGAGATTGCTTTAATTAGAGAATTTGAGCAATGTACCTAAGAATTTAACGATTATATGTTCGATGTTGTATGAATGAATATTATTAAGAAGGATATTGGCGATAACTTGTAGTTGGACTCCCTACAAGTAATGAACAATGGGGGGAGTGTTTGACTTGTTCTACACTCCTACGCAGGCCTACTGTGACGACAGTAGTGTCCTTATAAATCTTGATAACTCAAGTAGGCGGAAGGTTCCGTACGATCTTGGGGGTATGCATACTAAGGTGATGGATGTGGAACGGAACGAAACCGTGTTTACATTCCATCTAATAGACCAAGTTGTCTATTAAGGATTCAGTAGCCCGTATGATTCTAGTAAGATGACGGTGCCCGTTCGCTGCCAACTAAATAAAAAAAAAAATAAAGAATGTAATGCTATGGTAGTATCATGTCAAGGAATGATCCCTATTATTCTGTTTATGCTTTGTATGCATATACTGCTTTACTATGTACTCAGCATAGCTGATTGTGTGTTATTGTGTTGTTTGTTGACCTGTGATGAACCATTGATGCTTCAATGGGGAGCAGACTAGGTGTGCTGGTGTTGCTGCATGAGTTGGCATACGGGGAATATTTTCTGGTTTATAAGCTTTTAAATGTTTTATTGAACTTATAGGACAATTAGTATGAATAGTTAATGGTTTGATTAAAAAGGGGTCTATGGTGATTCCCGAGTTGTAATTGGAAGTTAATATTTTAGTTCCGCTGCAATGTAGTTTTATAAAGGAGTTGTTGACATTTTGATTTTATCTTGCCTTGCGTTTCACCGCGGCGGTAACACTCCCAAGGTCGATGCAACGTAGACGTGTATGGAATTTGGGGGTGTTACAAAACTGGCCAAACAGAAAGAACCATCCAGACCTTGGAAGACATGTTAAGAGCTTGTGCCTTAGAATACCAGGGATCATGGGAAGACCATTTAGACCTCATAGAGTTCTCATATAACAACAGTTATCATGCTAGTATCAAAATGGCTCCATTTGAAGCGTTGTATGGGAGAAAATGTCGCAGTCCTTTGTGTTGGAACGATATTAGTGAGACAGTGGTGTTAGGTCCTGAAATGATTCAAGAGACTGTTGATCAAGTGCGAGTCATTCAAGACAAGATTAGGGCTGCACAGGACAGGCAGAAGTCCTATGCGGATCAGAAGCGAAGGGAAGAGAACTATGAAGTTGGTGAAAAAGTGCTGCTGAAAGTGTCTCCAATGAAAGGAGTGATGCGATTTGGGAAGAAAGGGAAACTAAGCCCTAAGTTCTTAGGACCATATCAGATTTTGGCGAGAGTAGGCAAAGTGGCTTATCGCTTAGATTTGCCCAACGAGTTAGCAAGGGTTCACAACGTGTTTCACGTATCCCAACTTCGGAAATACGTACCTGACGAGTCGCATGTCTTAGAACCTGAAAACGTCGAGTTAGACGAATCCTTGTCCTATGAGGAAAAACCCATCAAGATCCTAGACAACAAGGTGCGTAGTACGAGGAATAAAGACGTCAAAATCGTGAAGGTGTTGTGGAGAAATCAGAATACCGAAGAAGCCACATGGGAAGCAGAGGATGCGATGCGTCTGAAGTACCCTGAGCTTTTTCAAGAGGTAGGCGAGTTACGAGGACGTAACTTTTCTTTTAAGGGGGGGAGAACGCGATAGAATTTCGCGCTTCCCCTAAAGTTTGCTTAAGTTTGTTATTTATGTGTATTATTGTTTATGTGAATTGCGAAAACGAGAAAACGCTTGTGAAATTTTGGGACTTAGAAGTGCGAAAGTTCGTCGTTAAGACTGGCTACCTCAAAGTTTCGGGACGAAACTTTCTTTAAGGGGAGAAGCCTGTAATACTCCGTATTTTTGGAGTTATTTTGCTATAAATAAGAAAATATAAAGTAGAAGTGAAAGTAAAGTATAGTATAGTTTAAGTAAGCCTACAGTTATAATTTAAATATACAACCTACCTTGGTACCTAATTATATTCTAATTCAGTTTTATTAAGTAAGTCATAATTCGATTTGGAAACGAATCCTAATAAACTAAGGTTTCTCATACTATAAAAAGGAAGAGAAAAAAAAAAAAGATTGAAAACCCTATTCACTTAATCAGCCGTTTTTCTTTTCCTCTCTTCACTCTCAAGATCTTTTCTCTCTCCTCCTCCTCACTCACGCCCTTCTTTTCTTTTTTTTTTTTTTATTTTCGTCCGCTACCCTTCTCCCGAATCGTCGGGTTTGAGGCGGGTGAGAGCGGCGTGCGAGCGTGGTGAGGTGCGAGTGTGGTGTGTGCGGGGCCGGGAGGTTCGTTCGCGTCAAGGTGGTGGTTCGAGAGTGAAGCTTGCGTGTGTGTGTGTCGAGTGAGGCTAAGGTGCGACGCGAAGTCGAGTGGTGGGCGAACGAGGGTCGACGCGAGTGCTGCCAGATAATCGTCGGGGTCGCCGGCGCAAGTCAGCCGCAGTCGTGGTGGTCACCGGCGGTGGTCGGTAGTCATCTTTCCTATTTTCTTTGAATTATAAATCTGATTTTTATTGTTATACTTACTATCTTTGAGTAAACTTTGTGACTATGAGTAAAGTATAAAAATAGTAATAATATATAAACAAAAATCAGATTTAGAATTATGTATATAGTTCTTATGATAATTATATTTCTTAATCCTGTTTTTATCATCCTTAAGTATATTGGTTTAAGTTGTGACTTTAAATAAAAGTATATTATGAACTAAACAAAATCAGATTTATTACATATATTACTAATTATTACTTTGGTTTAGTTCTTCAAATCTGATTTTGTAGTTCTTATATGGGTATTTAGTTAAGTTTTGGTATTGCAAACAAAGTAGTGTAAAAGTCAAACAAAAATCAGATTTATAAGCACCTCATTAGTAAGTAATAAATATGTTAGTTCAATAAAGTTTATGAAAGAAAAGCCTAACCAACGGGAACGTTTATTTTATTCGGTTAGGTCCCAATTTCATAAGCGGAACGTTTAAGTAAGCAAAGAAAGATTCTCCATTACAAGGTACGTACGCGTCTTGGTTCGGGTCGATATATTAGTATCATGTTTAGGTTGTGATTGTTATATTGGAACCTAGAATCATGATAGGGAACTGTGGTTGATTATGATTGATGAGATTGTTTGGTAACATGAAATCAATTGGAAATCTGTATGTATTTCCTTGTTGTATGACTTGTGAGTTGAAATGAGTTATTATTGGTATGCGTAATTCTATCGCATTACAAGCATGAAATGAGAATTGGATTGAAAGCATATGATTTATTGTTGTAACAAGGATGTTGCAAGAGATTGCTTTAATTAGAGAATTTGAGCAATGTACCTAAGAATTTAACAATTATATGTTCGATGTTGTATGAATGAATATTATTAAGAAGGATATTGGCGATAACTTGTAGTTGGACTCCCTACAAGTAATGAACAATGGGGGGAGTGTTTGACTTGTTCTACACTCCTACGCAGGCCTACTGTGACGACAGTAGTGTCCTTATAAATCTTGATAACTCAAGTAGGCGGAAGGTTCCGTACGATCTTGGGGGTATGCATACTAAGGTGATGGATGTGGAACGGAACGAAACCGTGTTTACATTCCATCTAATAGACCAAGTTGTCTATTAAGGATTCAGTAGCCCGTATGATTCTAGTAAGATGACGGTGCCCGTTCGCTGCCAACTAAATAAAAAAAAAAATAAAGAATGTAATGCTATGGTAGTATCATGTCTAGGAATGATCCCTATTATTCTGTTTATGCTTTGTATGCATATACTGCTTTACTATGTACTCAGCATAGCTGATTGTGTGTTATTGTGTTGTTTGTTGACCTGTGATGAACCATTGATGCTTCAATGGGGAGCAGACTAGGTGTGCTGGTGTTGCTGCATGAGTTGGCATACGGGGAATATATTATGGTTTATAAGCTTTTAAATGTTTTATTGAACTTATAGGACAATTAGTATGAATAGTTAATGGTTTGAATAAAAAGGGGTCTATGGTGATTCCCGAGTTGTAATTTGAAGTTAATATTTTAGTTCCGCTGCAATGTAGTTTTATAAAGGAGTTGTTGACATTTTGATTTTATCTTGCCTTGCGTTTCACCACGGCGGTAACACTCCCAAGGTCGATGCAACGTAGACGTGTATGGAATTTGGGGGTGTTACATTGAAGCTTAAAGCCAAACTTTGTTCGAGCGGAGCTTTGCCAAATGTTAAACGAGCCGAACTCGAACTGTTCACGAACAGATTTGACTCTTTATCACCCCTTGTTTTTTACATGTTTAATTTGTTTTTCCTTTTTAATATTTGATTTTGATAGGTTTTCTTTTAGACAAAGGAACTATTAACTTATAATTGTGTGATATCTAGGTTAATATATTTATGTATATATATAAATATATTATTTTTCTATATAAAAGTATAATCAAGCTCGTTCACGAGCTCTTGGGCCGAGCTTTGCCTAGCTCAGCTCGGCTCGTTAAAGTCTCAAGCCGAGTTGAAATTCGAGCCGAGCTTTGACCGATCTTTGACCAAGTCAAGCCCAAACTGTTCGCGAACAGGACAGGCTCATTATCACCCCTAGTTGTGACTTGTGAGTAATTAATTAAATTTGACTAATTAGTAGTGAAGAGTGTTATCTTCTTATTGTTGTTGTGTTAGGGTTTCCATTCATCATGTTGACTTCCATTGCCCCTTTTTTGACAATTACGGCTCGTTAAAGTCTCAAGCCGAGTTGGAATTCGAGCCGAGCCACCACGAGCTGAGCTTTGACAGATCTTTGACCAAGTCAAGCCCAAACTGTTCGCGAACAGGACAGGCTCATTATCACCCCTAGTTGTGACTTGTGAGTAATTAATTAAATTTGACTAATTAGTAGTGAAGAGTGTTATCTTCTTGTTGTTGTGTTAGGGTTTCCATTCATCATGTTGACTTCCATTGCCCCTTTTTTTGACAATTAGAATGAAGATTGGGCTATTCTTTTCTTGAATGATTTAATGACGATTAAATTGACAATAATGATACAAAATTTTAAAAAAATGATGTAGAAGGGGAGTGAAAATGTTTTAGGCTATGTTTAGTTCACCTTCTTTTTACTGATCTGACCTGAACTATCAGATCTTATCTGATCTGAACTTATTTTTTCTTTTCTGATCTGATTTGATGTGATATGAACTTATATGATCTGAACTTATCTTTTATAAAACATATTATTACTAATATTATTATTACTTTATATTTCATTACTAGTATTACTATTACTATCATTTTATTACTATGCACAACTTTTAATAATAATAATAATAATAATAATAATAATAATAATAATAATAATAATAATAATAATAATAATAATAATAATAATAATAATAACAATAATATATTTCATTAATAGTATTACTATTACTATCATTTTATTACTATGCATAACTTTTACTAATAATAATAATAATAACAACAACAACAACAACAATAGCAACATCAGCTATTAATAATTACAATAATCATGATATCAATAACAATAATAAAAAAATAATAACAATAATAATAATAAAAATAATAATAAGTTTTTAAATATAAGCATGATATGAACTTATCTTATAATTATAATAATCATCATAATAATCATGATATCAATAACAATAATAACAACAATAATAATCACAATAAGAATAAGTTTTTAAATATAAGCATGATCTGAACTATCTTATAATTATAATGATCATCATAATAATCATGATATCAATAACAATAATAACAACAATAATAATAAGTTTTTAAATATAAGCATGATCTGAACTAAACTTATTTGATCTGAACTTATTTTTTCTGATTTGTTCTGGTCTGATCTAATCTGAAATAAGTAAAAATAAGGTGAATTGAACATAGCCTACGCCCTAGAATGACATATATTACTCATATGATATAAGTTATATCAATAATGACATACAAATTGAGCTTCAAAAATGACATGAATATTTCTATAATGTCGTGGAACAAAATTCTAACATAAGGTAAAATATACTAATAACAATAATAAAATGACACAAAATAGACCAATAATGTCATGAAAGAGTTCTAAAATGATACAAAATATATTTAAAAAAACACAAAAGAATTTAGTAAATTACGTAAACATATATAAAAATGACACGAAACAATTTCATAATGATACGAAACAGGTCATTTGTAATAGCCCAATATTTTAAGCACCTGTTATTAAAGATTAACAATATTTTATTAGCATACTTGCCTTTGGAAATTATTTTGTCAAAAATGGGCGCATAATTATTTATAACCTGGTATAGTGGTATTTACATGCTATAAGTGTTTTGGAAGAAAATCAGATTTTTATTTTCATACAAGAGAAAAAACAATTTTACCCTTGTGTTTTTAGATTTCTCTCGTGACTTCTTGGGGATTCTAGAGGTAATCATGGGCATGGTTGGGCTTTGGCCAAAAGAAAAGGGCTCCGTTTCGGACCAAAGTCTGGCTAGGCCTGACAAAGCTTCAAGCCAGGCCAAGTGGTTTTTTTCGGACGTGGCATCAATATAGCCTAACACTAGTAGAAAAATGGCGATTTGCGTCTCATCATCTGCGTCGCACAACAGGACAAACGTCGCAGAAGACTCATCTGCGTCGCATGCAACACCGAATCGACGCAGAAGAGGAACTATGTGCGTCGGACTCTTCGACGGGTGCGACGCAAATAACAAACCCCCACTTATTATAACAATGTGCGTCGGATGTTAAATAGGGTGCGACGCAGATGAAAGCTTAAAAGCCCAACAATGTGCGTCGGATGTCAATTAGGTGCGACGCACATAATGAAAGCCCAAAATAAACGTGCACTTCTTACTTAGGATTATAAACCCTACCAACTTCTAAAACTCCTTCTCTCTCTCTTTGAACGCCGCTTCTTCAATCTTCCTCCCCTTCTCTTCTTCTAAAGCTCACTCTTTTAATTTTCTTTCTCTTCTTATTCCTCTGTTTCTCTCTGTGTGATGAAGAAGAAACATTTTAAGTTTAAACCACTCCAAGAGTTGTACGATCATGGTCATACCCTTTTGAACACAAAGGTAAGTCTCTATATCCAATGTCTTTTCTTTTGTATTTATTTTCTCTCTCCTTTTATTTCTCTACATGTTTCAATTTATTGGTATCATCAATCAATTTCTGGGAACTTTTTTTCTCAATTTCTTCTTGTTTTTGTTGATTTTTTCTTAATTTTCTGAGTTATGAATGTTGAAAATTAAGAGTTATGAATGTTTGATATTGAATGTTCGGTTTTTTTTTTTGTTTTTATTTTTTAGATCTGATTTCTTTTTGTTTAATTTTTTTCATTCTCAGATCTGGGATTCATTCTCTATCTCCTTCCCTCTTTCTTCATCTTCCTCGCGAGTAGAAAGTTGAAGATGACGGTGAAGATTGAAGATTCAACGAAATTAAGTTACCCACCCAGATTGTATTGTTGATTGCTTAAGATTTTAAGGTTTTTTTTTGTATTAGATCTAATTTTTTTTCTTTGGGTTATATTTTTTAATTTCGTTTTAGGGTTCTTTTGTATTAGATTTGATTTTGTTTTTTGGGTTATATTTTTATATTTCGTTTTGTACTTCGATTCATATCAATTACTAGATATGTTGCGTTGATCTCAATGGAATAGTTTTAAACTCCTATTCTCTTCATTTCAATTAATAATTAAGTTATTATTTCCTATTCTCTTCATTTCAATTTATGTCATGTTATTTGTTGTGGAGACTGTTGCTGCTAATGGACGAATTGAACTCTGAACCAGCAACAACGAAAGAAAAACTACCTACCATGTGCGTCGGATGTTGCACCATGTCCGACGCAGATGACTGTTATGTGCGTCGCATGTGGCAACATGTCCGACGCAGATGACTGTTATGTGCGTCGCATGTTGCAACATGTCCGACGCAGATGACTGTCATATGCTTGTGCCAGCGCTTCATGTGCGTCGCACCTTGTGCCCTGTCCGACGCAAATAGTTTAGGATCTGCGTCGTGTCCTAATCCGACGCAAATCGTGTCTCTCTCATTTGCGTCGAGGCCTGTGCCGTCGGACCCATGTCCGACGCAAATGGGCGCCTCGCATCCGACGCAAATCGTCCTTTCTGTACTAGTGTAAAATTCTGTATTTAGGTCGTCCATGGTCGTTTTTCGCCCAAAACTCGAGCGGGGCCGAAATATCAAGCCGAAAACCTCTAATCTTTGGAACGGGTCGGGTTAATGTTGATCACCTCTAGTACAAGTCAAAATGTTGTAATATAAAAACAATGTAAAAAATTATATCAATTTTAGTTAGCAAAGATCAATTATTACGTACTAATTAAGCTTAAATTTATAATAGTTAGTTCTAGACTTCATAATTATCGGCTCAAAAAAATATTCAGTTAAAATCAACTTATCTAGTTCAAAATTGATAACTAGATCAATGCTCAAGTGCAGTGAAGGATTCCAAGCGCACACAATAAAACCATTTGATAGCATCAAATATAATCTTTCTTGGTTTGCAAATGCGTGCAGGGAATTACTCCAAGATCTTCAAGGCACTAATAGCAAGAGGAGCTAATATATGAGCTGATGTTGTAGCAAAGGAAGTAAAAGGGAGAAGAGATGGGTTCAATACTATTTGTTTAGTACCTAACTTAGTAAACCACGAGAATCCCAGTTCTCATGCTGCTCTTGTAACTCAACGTAATTTAAGTAATTAAATTTGCTCCGTTCTTCCCAAACATAAACAATAAACCATTTTATTACAATCTAGCCATCATAGCTTAAAGTCTTGGACCACACAAGAAAAAGGGAAAATACATTACATCGAATTCAAAAATCGAAAAAAATAACTTGGCGATCAATTCAAGCCTTGAAGAAAAGTGCAAGAAAAAACTTGGTGAATAATATTAAAACACAAGTAAAACTAAACAGTAGGAGTATGCACGGAAAGGAAGAGGGATTCGATCGATCAATGCAAGTCGGAGATTGGCGTGGTACTTTGCTAGACACAGTTACCATCCACATAACTTGAACAACTATATGGGTCACAACAAGACGCAAAACCTTGTCGCCATATCCCACAAGCGTAATCCTGAGGCAAGCATCCAAGATCTGCAAAATGTAGATACGCCGTGTCTAAAATTGAGTCGAAAAAGTAAAATCATACTTCAAGAAGTTAAGACCACAACGCGCTATTTCAGGTGAAGAGAATATAGTTCAATGACTTCAAATTTACCAAAGCCTTTTTATCTAGGATGTGTAAGTAATAGGAGTAATAAATTGTCGAATAAGAATAGTAAATAGGTGGTGATATGGTGAGTGAGATGAGCATTTAAAGAAAATGAATCTAGGGCAATAATATCAATATAACATCAAACTTACCCTTAGTACATCCACCAAGCAAAGAATTACAATGGTACCCGTCACAACAGTGGTTGAAAGGATTGCAACTCTGTCCTTCACAGTACCCCAACACTTTCCCACAAAACATCACTTGCACTGCAAAAACAATCAATCAAAAATATTTGCTATATTATCAAGTGATGACAATAGGCATTTATTTTAGATTGAGGATTAAGAGAAAATGCAAATGAAAACCAAATTTTACATGATTACCTAACACAAGGAGAACAAGGACTAAAAATATATTGATCTTTTGGTGCTTCCCCTCCATTTTTTTTAAGGAAATTGATGATTGATGCCAATTGCCAGGTATTAGGAGCCCTATTTATACTAATAATCCTCCCACACCCAATTAATTAATTAGATGGCAGCTCCAATTTTTACATGATTGTGATTTGTGATTGTCAATTATTATTACCCTTATTTAATTTCACATGCAATAATCGAATAACTATATAGTTGAATATTTAAAGTCAGCTCTTCATTTATAGTTTATACTCAACAATTAATTGAGTAATAGTTTTATTAGAGTTGTGAGGCACAAAATCACTTTAATTTGGATATGTAAGATGGGAAAAGCTATATGCAGCCCTAAGGGCTGCATATAAGAAGCTAAATATGGAAATAAGTTGCATTAATTGATGATTTATTGCATTGATTGATGCATAATTTTTCCATAAATTCACAACTTATTTTCATTTTAAGTAGTGTATTTATGTCTTATATGCAATCTTAAGGGTTGCATATAGCATAACCCATGTAACATATCTTCAAGTAATAATCATGCGTTATGACCAAGTCTAGTTAATGATTCATTAATAAAGTCAAGGTTCTATTGATAAATGGAGTAGTAGCTTTCCTAGTGACGCAGTCGGAATTCTAAGAGAAAAGCAAGCGCTAATCTCAGTCAAGAACAGACAAATTTACAAGCGATAAATCTGTAGAAAATCCGGAATCCACCAGAAAAAGAGTAAAACTCTGAAATATTATTAAAAGTCAAAAGCTGCCTCCAAATAATGACCTAATGTTGTTTAAATACTCAAAACAAAACCCTAATATGAAAATAAGGAAATAATAAAATCCGGAAATACTTAAAATGCTGTTTTCCGGCCCTAAACGAACTCGGATGGCTTAAAAAGCCTGTACGTCATGGCGAAGTGATGAGTTTGACTCGTTGGCCCGTTCCGCTTCCAGAAAGGTATCACAATAAGCAATCGGACTCCGGAGGTCTAATTAGTAGAAATCATTTCAAGACTTTTGTCGAACTTCTTCGTCGAACTTGTTCGCTAACCTTCCTACGTCACCTAGTCTTATTTTTAGTAGACTTGATAGTTGGTCTCCTTTGCTGGTCTATTTTATTTTGACCTCATTGTATTTTTATTCTTTAACTAGTAGTTACTCTGCCTTTTCACTAGAGTCTCGTTGTTCTATTTATATAAGCTCTTTATTTATATTTTTTTTGGTTTATGATCTCACTTGTGATACACGTCAGACAGGTAGATGTTGATCTATTGCACACTTCCTTTGATATCTAGAGTAGTCTTCAAATTTGAACCACATGCAAGCATTTGGTACCACGAAACGTCCAAAAAAAATTCAATGGTAACAAAACTATTAGATTTGTAGAAAACTCTGTAATTCTGGAGTATCTACCATTGATCATATATATAGGAGGGTTACAATCCTAATCCTAATCCTAATCCTAATTGCATCAAATAAGACTAGACGTTTGTGGCCAAGTAGCTAGAGTGGGTTGGATTGGTAGTGACTGGATATAGATCCCTCGAACTATTGCACCTTGTTATTTTTTTTCCCCGTATGTGGGTCTCATCGGAAAACAATTAAGGTCAAACTCTATTGAACATGAATTATCAGTAGTAAATTTTCGGACAGAAATTAAGTTCTTAATTATTTGAAGAGCAAGGACAACATGACGAAGGGATAAAGTAGTAGGAGGGAGGGAAGTATGACCAAACCCAGTTTTGGAATGCGATGACCGTTGCCCATTAAAATATGATTGTTAGTGCTTAAATTAAATAGGGGTAAGAGATTACCTAAGTTATAAGTCATATGCGATGTCGCACTAGAATCCATATGCCACCCATTATCCGGATTGGTCAACTGCATTGAAGAATAAGCTTGGCCCCATTCAGTAGGTGTCATAAGCGGGCCATAGGGAACTAGGGCAGCAACATAAGCTGGAGGGTGATGCAGTGGGCCTCGTGGGATTAGCACTGGACCATTGTACTGGCGCAGATTTGCTGGGCCAACAATTGCTGGTGGTAGGGGCTCAAGAGGAGCAGCAGTTGGAAGAGGGACTAGGGGGGAGAGGTGGCTCTAGGGGGAGGAGGAGATGGAAGGGGTACAGGTGGCTCTAAGGGAGGAGGATATGGAAGGGGTAGAGGAACCAGTGGGAGAGGTGGAAGGACTGGAGGCAGAGGAAAAGTGAGTAGCTTTCTTCTTTCTTTTTGCTCACACCTGTCTTCATGTATTTCAGGTACCTGCTGGGGTTGGTGTGTTTTTTGGCAATGATGGGTCAACTTACTTTAATGTCAGTTAATCACTTAATCACTTTATAAACTATGTATGTTGTTAGATTGTTGCCATGAACTAAATGATTTGCATGTATAGGGGAGGATGCAAACACAGGGCTCATAATCGGCTTTGGGTCTAGGCAGCCAAGCTTCAACAAGCAACAACAACCATCCTTGAGTTCATGGATGTTAACCTCATCTGTTTTGGGGTCCTGTTTTAGGGTGAACTAACTATTTTAGGGTCAATGGATATTTGTTTTTGGCAATGGAACTTATATAACTGTTTTAGAGTTATTTTGGAACATATATTTTGGTTTTCATGGAACTTGTTTCCATTAACAACACCCTGTTTTGTATGGGCTCTAAACATTCAATTGCTATATATATAATGACATTCATGTTTTAGCAGTATTTGTTAGAGTGCAAATTACGTGCCAATACAAACCCTTAATCATGTTGACATTATAACAACATAATGTTGACAAAGTAGTTGTGGTGAAGAAAGGAGTTTTCATAGTTCGTTTTGCTGCGATGGATACTCGTGATAAGGTTCTTGGTGGTGTATATTTCTTTGATAGCAAACCCTTAATCATGAAGCCATGGTCACATGATATGGATTTTGAGAAGGATGCCATTGAAACCTTGCCTATTTGGATTCAAGTGAGAGTTGGATTCAAATATTGGGGAGAAAAATCATTATTCAAGATTGTCTCGCAACTTGGGAAGCCATTACAACGAGACGAGGCTACAAGAAAACGAGAGAAAATACAATATGCAAGGGTGTTAATTGAGGTGAAGTTGAAGCAGAATTTTCCTGAGTTCTTGCCTTTTATGGATGAATATGGTGAAAAACAATCTGCTCATATTTCTTATGAATGGAAGCCAAGTGTTTGTGCTCAATGCCATAAATTGGGTCATGAATCGAAGGAGTGCAGGGTTGCTAAAGTGAGAAAAATCTGGGTTCCAAAGCAGGCTGTCGTTCTCGTGGTGGTTAGAAATGCGCTTCAAAACACCGAAGTTAGATCCGAAAATCGAGTGCTCGGTGGATTTGGATGGATTTCGAAGGCTTTAAAGCCTCTTAAAGTCGAACAATCTCAAAGCAAGCCTACTGTCATTAATAATGCTTTTGACATGTTAGGAATTGATAGTGAACAGGCAGATTTAAGGAAGAATGATGATGTGAATGCTCATGTAATTGGAGAAATAGGAGTGGGGGGAGGGAACTCTTCCACTTCTAATGGATAGGATCCTGTTCTGGAATGTCCGGGGGATCAATCTAGCCAAGAAACAAAATGATGTGAAACATTTTATTCAACATCATAATGTTGGGTTAGTTGGTCTTCTGGAGACTAAGGTGAAGGCTTCTAATATGGGAAGTCTTTACCAAAGAATGTTTGGAGGATGGTGTTTTACCACTAATTCATCTTTTCATGATGGTGGTAGGATCATTGTTGCTTGGAAGCCTGGGGTTTTCACTGTGAGTATTCTTGGAGGATCAAGTCAAACTCTTCATTGTCTGGTTGAACCTATGAGTGGTTTGCCAAGTTTTTTGTGCACTTTCATTTATGCTTTTAATGATAGTGGTAAGAGAATGCAGGTTTGGCAAGATTTAAAGAGATATAACACTGATAGTCCTTGGTTGTTAGGTGGAGATTTGAATTGTGTTATGTCAGTTGAGGAAAGAATTAGTAGTCCTGTTCGTAGTAGTGAAATTGAGCAGATAAACTTGTGTATGGAGGAGTGTAACATGAGTGACTTACACTCTACAGGTAATTTTTTTACCTGGAATAATAAGCAGCAAGATAGTTCAAGAGTTTTCTCGAAGATTGATAGAATTATGGCTAATCCTAGTTGGATGGATAGTTATTCTACAGCTGAAGCAAGTTTCCTGAATGAGGGCACTTTTGATCACTGTCCTGGGTTATTAACTGTCTATCCAAGACAAGAACAGGGGAAAAAGCCTTTCAAATACTTTACAATGTGGAGAAGGGCTGCTAACTTTAGTTCTAGAGTCTCTAATGCTTGGAATAGAGATATAACTGGTTCTAAAATGTTTGTGGTTGTTCAAAAATTGAAGCAAGTCAAGTCTGAGCTGAAAGACTTGAATAAGAATGGTTTTCAGGATGTGCAAATTGCTGACATCCAAGCTTTTCAGAAAATGCAGCAAGTTCGATCTCTTATGCATCAGAATCCGGGTGATATTGAGTTAGCTAATGCTGAATTGTTGGCTGTGGAAGACTATAAAGAGAAACATCAATGTTACATTGAGTTTTTGCAACAGAAATCCAAGATGACTTGGGTTAGAGATGGTGATGAAAACTCTAAGCTTTTTCATCAAAGTATTAGAGCTCGAAGAATTCAAAATCATGTTTATGCCATTTATGACAAACATGGTAATTGGCAAGATTCTGCTCAGTCAGTGCCTGATGCTTTTCTGGAGTTTTATCAAGAGTTGCTGGGTACAAAGTGTGTTTCCAGAAGACATGTAGTTCAAGCTATTGTGCATAGTGGCCCTATTTTGTCGGAGGAGCACAGGGCAATACTGGAAAGGCCTTATTCTGCTGTTGAGATTAAAGAGGCCCTTTTCTCTATTCCTGGTGATAAATCACCAGGGCCTGATGGTTTCGGAGCACATTTTTACAAGGATACATGGGGTATTGTGGGACCAGACATCATTGATGCAATTATGGATTTTTTCAGAGGAGGTAAGCTTCTTAAAGAACTAAATTCTACTGCAATTACCCTCATTCCTAAAATCAAATGTCCTAATAATGTTGGGGACTTCGGACCTATTTCTTCTTTGTAATGTCTTGTATAAATGCATAACTAAGGTGCTAGCTAATAGGTTGAGGGTCGTTTTACCGATATCATAAATGAGAACCAAGGGGGTTTGTTCATGGGCGTTTTATTGTGCATAATATCATGGTAATTCGGGATTTGGTTAAGCATTATGGGAGAAAAGCTGCTAAACCAGGTTGTCTTATAAAGATTGATATTCAGAAGGCGTATGATACTGTTGACTGGGATTTTTTAGAGGAAATGATGGAGTATTTGAATTTTCCTAGTCACTTTATCAAGCTGGTTATGGAGTGTGTGTCTACCCCTAAATTTTCTATCATGTTTAATGGTAGCCTTCATGGTTATTTTGCTTCTAAGAGGGGTTTGAGATAAGGGGATCCTATTTCCCCCCTCCTTTTTGTGATAAGTATGGAGTACCTTTCTAGGATTCCGAAGAATTTAGATGTTGTGGATGACTTTTCTTATCATCCTAGATGTAGAGCTTTGAAGCTTACTCACTTATGTTTTGCGGATGATCTCATTCTTTCTTGTGCAAGGGTGATTTCAAGTCCATTTATATCATGCTCCAGGCTTTCAAGCTCTTCTCGACTCTTTCGGTTTAAAAGCCAACATCCGAGAAGTCGGCTTTTTTATAGTTGTGGTATGAATGATGATGATGTTCGGAGGGTAAAGGAGGTGTCTAACTTCCAAAGAAGTAATATTCCTTTTAAGTACTTGGGAGTTCCCATTTGCTCAAAGAGGATTTCTAGAGCTCATTGTGATATCTTAATTGACAAGATGATTAGTAGAATTAGGACCTGGAGTTCAAGGAACTTGTCATACAGTGCAAGGGTGCAACTCATTAATTCAGTTTTATTGAGTTTGCATCAATATTGGGCCCAAGTTTACATTCTTCCCAAATGTGTTTTGCAAGAAATCAATAAGATTTGTCGAGCATTCCTTTGGAGTGGGCAAATGTTTTGTCAAAAGCCTGGTGTCATTGCTTGGCATAAGCTTTGCTGTGAGAAAAGCTCTGGTGGTCTTGGCTTTAGAGATGTGCTTTGGTGGAATGTTGCTTGTATGGGGAGATATGTTTGGGCAATTGCAAAAAAGCAGGATAATGTTTGGGTTAAATGGATTCACTCTGTGTATCTTCATGACTCTGATTGGTGGGATTACATCCCTAATCAAGGGGTAAGTTGGTATTGGAGGCAGATTTGTGCAACAAAGGAAAAGCTTAAGCAAGTCTCGCACTATGAGCGATCATGTAATATGCAACATTATTCGATTAAAAATATGTACAGGAAACGGGTGCAGCGACGATACTCGTATCTCATGGCATGGTTTTGTGTGGAATAGGCTGGCATTACCTAAACATAGATTTATTTGCTTGGATGGTAATGCAGCGAGAGATTGCGGACTACGAGAGAGGTTACACAAGTTTGGGCTTGTTGGAAATGCCGATGTCTGATTTGTAATATGGGAGACGAAACACATACTCATCTTTTTTTCCTGTGCCAATATAGTAGGAGATGCCTCCAGGAGGTTACAAATTGGCTGCATATTTCTTATACTGGTAATGAGTTACAGAGAGTCATGAAATGGATTAAAGATTGCAAGCATTCTAAGTTCGGAAAGAAATGTCTACTTTGTCTTTGCTATTGCTGCCATGGTTTATGTAATTTGGCGAGTAGAAATGAAATCATGTGGAATAAAAAGATTCCTACAGTTGCTCATTCTGTTAACATGTTGAAAAATGTCACTAGGATGAGAATTTTATCCATTCTGCCTAGGAAACTTTCTAGTGCTGATAAAAGTTGGGTTTTGAGTCTGTAAGTCTGTGGTCTTTTGTGTGGAGTGTGCTGTTGACACTCTTTGTGATGCTTCTGTTGGGTTTGTCCTTCAGGTAGCTTAAGTTGTAATTTGTCTTTGTCTAGTATATCTTTCCTTACTTAGCAAAAAAAAAAAAAAAAAATGCGTGCCAATAAGCTCCAATTGAAGAACAATAGATGTGTAAAATAAGCTTTTAATACCAATAGCATTGATGATGATAATTCAGATTACATAAGTTCATACTAGGATTCATTCCATCACCACATATACAACCAACCAAAACATACTTCTAACCTTAAGTCATTACTAGCAATCCTAATTTAGTACAACCAAATTGCAAGGATTACAAACAGAAAGCCTAAAGCAATTACATCATAATTTTCCCCTTTAGCAGTCTTCAAACTCTCAAAATGCATCTTCAACATTTCATCACTCATACTGTGCATTGCTTCCTCCATCTTCTCTTTCTTCAATTTCAGCTTCTGCAACTTATCCTCCACATTTTTGAACTGCAATTCAAGGTTAGCAATCATTGTGTATTGCTCCATTAACTTCATCTGCAGAAACTCAAATCCAGGACACTGTCCCTCATTGTCCTCCTCCCATTTGAAGAACCCACAATCAGATGTGCCCTAATTTCAATTTGAGGAGAAAAAGGGTACCAAATGGAAAAGCCCAAAGTATAATGGTACCAATAATGGAAATTTTAACAGTACTATTAACGAACAATAAAAGTAACGGTTAAATGGTACGGTTACTGTTATGATTTTTGAGTAGAAGGTTATACCGAAAAATCGAAATATTTTTTTCTCTATTTAATTATTGTGAAATATTTTCCAACAATTACATTAAATTTAATATTTGTTACTAAGTAATACTCCCTCTGTCCCAGAATACTCTTTACACTTTCCTTTTTCATCTGTCCCAGAATACTCTTTACACTTCTATTTTTGGATATGACCCACTATTATTTTAATCCTTCTACCTTTTAACCATTAGCCCACACTCTCTCTCCTCCAAATAAAATAATACCACTCCTACTACCTACCAACTATAACTATTGGCCCATACTCTCTCTCCACCAAATAAAATAATACTACTTTTACTACCTACTAACACCTATCACATTTACTTTTTCAATAAAATAACAATTGATAACCAAACAACAACTTATCATCTAAAACTACGTGCCCTGATAAGTGTCAAGAGTATTCTGGGACGGAGGGAGTAACAATTAGAGGTAGGGAGGGCATGGGTAGGGTGTGGGTCGGATCAGGCCAGACCCTAGACCCGGACCCTAAGGGTCTAGAAAATCTGGACCCGGACCCAGACCCTTAGGGTCTACAGGGTCTAGGGTCTAGCCTATTTCCTTTTTTTTGCCCAATTTTCAAAATCATTTATATTTCTTGACTTTTGATAGTGCCTACGATATGTAGGGTCTACGATATGTGTCTAGGGTTTAGGGTCCAAATGCCAAAAGTTGAAATTTTAGGATGAATACGAAGGTTTTTCTCCAAAATACAAAAGGCAAAAAGAATACTAAATAACTTTAGGGTCAAAGTGTAAGTCTGGGTCTAGAATATTAAAACCCAAACCCTAAGGAGTTCCCTTGAACCCAGACCTAGACCTTTAGGGTCCAGAAAAAGTTGGACCCAGACCCCAAAATCAGGGTCGAGTCTAACAAGGTCCGATTAGGGTCCTGGACCCATGCCCATTATTAATTAGAGGAAATATGAGCTTATTTGGAAACTTTAGTACTAATATAAACACTATAATTAGGGAATATAGTGAATTCTGTTGGTTATGTTTTCCAATAGATTTATTATGTACTTTATAATACATTTTATATTAGAGTATATATAATATTAAATTATATGCACAAAAAATATAAGATGTATATGTACATTAAGTAAAATATATTAGTATAACTTGTATAACAATTCATGGTTAATCGGAAAACCGTACTGAAAAAACGGTTAATCCTTAGGCAGTAACCGTTCTAAACTTTATATTATATGTGATGGATTTGAGAGGAAGATATTGGGAATTCCGAAAGAGAAGGGGAGGCCAGTGAACCCGTTAAAATCAACTTATCTAGTTCAAAATTGATAACTAGATCAATGCTCAAGTGCAGTGAAGGATTTCAAGCGCACACAATAAAACCATTTGATAGGATAAAAAAATAATCTTTCTTGGTTTGCAAATGCATGCAGGGAATTACTCCAAGATCTTTAAGGCACTAACTAAGCTAGTTCACGAAGGAAGAGGAGCTAATATATTAGCTGATGTTGTAGCAAAGGAAGCAAAAGGGAGAAGAGATAGGGTTCAATACCATTTGTATTTTGTCAAACCCTTCCTTGGATTGTATAAATTTCTATCTATTAGACAAAAACGGTTGTAAAATGGTAATACCTAACTTAGTAAACCATGAGAATCCCAATTCTCATGCAGCTCGTGTAACTGAACCTAATTTAAGTAATTAAATATGCTCCGTTCTTCCCAAAAGAAAAAACATTTTATTGCAATCTAGCCATCATAGCTTAAAGTCTTGGATCACACAAGAAAAAGAAGAATACATCACATCGAATTCAAAAATTGAAAAAAATAACTTGGCGATCAATTCAAGCCTTGAAGAAAAGTGCAAGAAAAAACTTGGTGAATAATATTAAAGCACAAGTAAAACTAAACAGGAGGAGGATGCATGGAAAGTAAGATGGATTCGATCGATGCAAGTCGGAGATTGGCGTGGTACTTTGCTAGACACAGTTACCATCCCAATGATTTGAACAACTGTATGGGTCACAGCAAGACGCGAAACCTTGTCGCCATAGCCCACAAGCGTAATCCTGAGGCAAGCATCCAAGATCTGCAAAATTTAAATACGCCGTGTCTAAAGTTGTCGAAAAAGTAAAATCAAACTTCAAAAAGTGTTAGAGACGATACGAGATATAATCAGTATCGGAAAATATATATATGATATATTTTCCATATTGATATTATTAAGAAAATAATATATTTAGGTTTATTTATGTTAAAATATTAGAGGATAGTAGAGATATTATGTTATCACATATACGGCTGGAATATTAGAGATATTAGGAAATCATATTGTATAATCTTTAGAGAATATTGTGTTATCTTTAGAGATATGCTTAGACGATTTCCAATCTTTGTCTTTTGGCTTATTTCCTCTTCTATGAGGATTGTATTTGGTGATCAGTGGTATATATACCACACCTAATGAATGAGGACGCACAACTTTACCTCTAATTTATCATGGTATAAAGAGCAGGTTAGATCTTGAAATAGTCTAAAGAAATTTATCTCATGCCGGTGGGTTGACACATCAATCCCCTCGGCGCGATTCACAGACAATCATAAAAAATTAAAAATACAATTTTTTTTTCTTCGCTTCTGCATATCTTGATTTTTTGTGTATTTTCTCCTACAATACACATCAACTAGGCTCAGTGAATTTTGGGTTGCCGAATTATAGCAGTGATGACATCTTATTTAATTTGCCTTGCTCCAAGTCTCTGTCTTTCATGCCACAAAAGGACTTGCTGCCAATATACTTGGTTTTCTTCTCCTTCCTCTACCTCATTAATTTGGCACGTAGTACTTTGATGAATCAAATCATTTATTTCAATTATATATTTCACCTTATTCTTAATTAACTTATCGGATCACATCCAAAATTTCCCTCTTGTTTAGTTAAGTAATGTTGCGGGATGCTGTGTTACAACTTACAAGGTTTGGTTGGTGCTTGACTTTCTTTTCAAGCACCTAATGTCCTTGGTTTTTAACCATAAAATTCCTCCACAAAAAGTTTCGGCTCTCCTGTGTTGTGAGACAGGGATTATTGGTTCTCCTTGTGCCATGAGACAAGGTTTTTAATTGATTTGAGTGTGGTTTGCTGTGAAAAACCATTATTTGATTGGAGCACGGTTTTGCTCAGGAAAAACCAAAACACGACGAGTTCGAGAAGAAGAGACGTTTTCGTTGTAATGTTATATTTGCAGGTTCAAAAAGAATGACGTTCCTGTTTGATTAATGGGTTCGAAAAAGATGAACGTTGTCATCATTAAAAAAAAAAATTTTGAAGGCGACATCACCAGATTTGTGCATCTAGACTTCAACAAAGAGAAGAATTTCCAATCGCAACGTTCGTGATACTGCCGTTACGATTGCGGGATGGTGTTAGAGATACGAGATATAATCAGTATCGGAAGATATATGTATGATATATTTTCCATATTGATATTATTAAGAAAATAATATATTTAGGTTTATTTATGTTAAAATATTAGAGGATAGTAGAGTATTATGTTATCACATATACGGCTGGAATATTATCTTTGTCTTTTGGCTTATTTCCTCTTCTGTGAGGATTGTATTCGGTGATCAGTGGTATATATACCACGCCTAATGAATGAGAACACACAGCTTTACCTCTAATTTATCAAAAAGTTAAGATCACAACGCCCTATTTCAGGTGAAGAGAATATAGTTCAATGACTTCAAATTTACCAAAGCCTTTTTATCTAGGACGTGTAAGTAATAGGAGTAATAAATTGGCGAATAAGAATAGTAAATAGGTGGTGATATGGTGAGTGAGATGAGCATTTAAAGAAAATAAATCTAGGGCAATAATATCAATATAACATCAAACTTACCCTTAGTACATACACCAACCAAAGCATTACAATGGTACCCGTCACAACATTGGTTGAAAGGATCGCAACTATGTCCATCACAGTACCCCAATACTTTCCCACTAAACATCACTTGCACTGCGAAAACAATGAATCAAAAATATTTGCTATATTATCAAGTGATATAGGCATTTATTTTAGATTGAGGATTAAGAGAAAATGCAAATGAAAATCAAATTTTACATGATTACCTAATACAAGGAGAACAAGGACTGAAAATATATTGATCTTTTGGTGCTTTGCCTCCATTTCTTTTAAGGAGATTGATGATTTGATGCCAATTGCCAAGTATTAGGAGCCCTATTTATACTAATAATCCTCCCACACCCAATTAATTAATTAGATGGCAGCTCCAATTTTTACATGATGGTGATTTGTGATTGTCAATTATTATTACCCTTATTTAATTTCACATGCAATAATCGAATAACTATATAGTTGAATATTTAAAGTCAGCTCTTCATTAATAGTTTATACTCAACAATTAATTAAGTAATAGTTTTATTAGAGTTGTGAGGCACAAAATCACTCTGGATATGTAAGATATCTTCAAGTAATAATCAGGCGTTATGACCAAGTCTAGTTAATGATTCATTAATAAAGTCAAGGTTCTATTGATAAATGGAGTAGTAGCTTCTCTAGTCTTATTTTTAGTAGACTCGATAGTTAGTCTCCTATTTTTTTTTTTTTTTTTTAATAGGAGATTAAGTCAACCCAGAGACTAACCCTCTAAAATTTCTTACTACCAGAGGAAACACCAACACATCGGCTTGGTAAGGCGATGATAAGATGCGAAAGAAACACCCCAAAGATAACGCTTTGATGAAACCCCGACCTCGCGCCGAGGCGAGAGTCTTCTATCCACTTGAGCTAACTCCTATCCTTAGTTAGTCTCCTTTTCTGGTCTATTTTATTTTGACCTCATTGTATTTTTATTCTTTAGCTAGTAGTTACTCTGCCTTTTCAGTAGAGTCTGGTTGTTCTATTTAAATAAGCTCTTCATTTATATATTTTTTGGTTTATGATCTCACTTGTGATACACGTCAGACAGATAGATGTTGATCTATTGTACACTTCCTTTGATATCTAGAGTAGTCTTCAAATTTGAACCACATGCAAGCATTTGGTACCACGAAACGTCCAAAAAAAATTCAATGCTAACAAAACTATTAGATTTGTAGAGAACTCCGTAATTCAGGAGTATCTACCGTTGATCATATATATAGGAGAGTTACAATAGTAATCCTAATCCTAATCCTAATCCTAATTGCATCAAATAAGACTAGACGTTTGTGGCCAAGTAGCTAGAGAGGGTTGGATTGGTAGTGACTGGATATAGATTCCTCGAACTATTACACCTTGTTATTTTTTTTCCCCGTATGTGGGTCTCATAGGAAAACAATTAGGGTCAAACTCTATAGAACATGAATTATCAGTAGTAAATTTTCGGACAGAAATTAAGTTCTTAATTATTTGAAGAGCAAGGACAACATGACGAAGGGATAAAGTAGTAGGAGGGAGGGAAGTATGACCAAACCCAGTTTTGGAATGCGATGACAGTTGCCCATTAAAATATAATTGTTAGTGCTTAAATTAAATAGGGGTAAGAGATTACCTAAGTTATGAGTCATATGCGATGTCGCACTAGAATCCATATGCCACCCATTATCCGGATTGGTCAACTGCATTGAAGAATAAGCTTGGCCCCATTCAGTAGGTGTCATAAGCGGGCCATAGGGAACTAGGGCAGCAACATAAGCTGGCGGGTGATGCAGTGGGCCTCGTGGGATTAGCGCTGGACCATTGTACTGGTGCAGATTTGCTGGGCCAACAATTGCTGGTGGTAGGGGCTCAGGAGGAGCAGCAGTTGGAAGAGGGACTAGGGGGAGAGGTGGCTCTAGGGGGAGGAGGAGATGGAAGGGGTACAGGTGGCTCTAAGGGAGGAGGATATGGAAGGGGTAGAGGAACCAGGGGGAGAGGTGGAAGGACTGGAGGCAGAGGAAAAGTGAGTAGCTTTCTTCTTTCTTCTTTCTTCTTGCTCACACCTGTCTTCATATATTTCAGGTACCTGTTGGGGTTGGTGTGTTTTTTGGCAATGATGGGTCAACTTACTTTAATGTAAGTTAATCACACTTAATCACTTTGTTAAATATGTATGTTGTTAGATTGTTGCCATGAACTAACTGATTTGCATGTACAGGGGAGGATGCAAACACAGGGCTCACAATCAGCTTTGGGTCTAGGCAGCCAAGCTTCAACAAGCAACAACAACCATCCTTGAGTTCATGGATGTTAACCTCATCTATTTTAATTAGGGTCCTGTTTTAGGGTGAACTAACTATTTTAGGGTCATTGGATATTTGTTTTTGGCAATGGAACTTATATAACTGTTTTAGAGTTATTTTGGAACATATATTTTGGTTTTCATGGAACTTGTTTCCATTAATAACACCTGTTTTGTATGGGCTCTAAACATTGCTCACAATTGCTATATATATAATGACATTCATGTTTTGGAAGTATTTGTTAGAGTGCAAATTATGTGCCAATAAGCTCCAATTGAAGAACAATAGATGTGCAAAATAAGCTTTTAATATCAACAGCATTGATGATGATAATTCAGATTACATAAGTTCATACTAGGATTCATTCCATCACCACATATACAACCAACCAAGACATACTTCTAACCTTAAGTCATTACTAGCAAGCTTAATTTAGTACAACCAAATTGCAAGGATTACAAACAGAACCCATTACGCCTAAAGCAATTACATCATAATTTTCCCCTTTGGCAGTCTTCAAACTCTCAAAACGCATATTCAACATTTCATCACTCATACTGTGGATTGCTTCCTCCATCTTCACTTTCTTCAATTTCAGCTTCTGCAACTTATCCTCCACATTTTTGAACTGCAATTCAAGGTCAGCAACCATTGTGTATTGCTCCATTAACTTCATCTGCAGAAACTCACATCCAGGACACTGTTCCTCATTGTCCTCCTCCCATTTGAAGAACCCACAATCAGATGTGTCCTAATTTCAATTTGAGGAGAACAAATTATAAACCCTAATTTTACTTAATTTAACCTTAAACAAAAGCAAAAAAAATTGAAAATTTTCGTAATTCAATAAAGGACAAATATTTAACACTTACATGCCACTTCGAACAACCTAAATAATTTCTTCCCCATGTTCGCTCCATGCTTGCAGGGATGTTATAGTAGCATTTCAGTTGAACCTCTCTTCCACTCTCCTTTGAATTGCTGGAACCCGATGAGTGTTGTGCTGCCATGGGAGGAGAATTGCAAAGTCGAAGTCTTTGGGGTTTTCGCAGAATAAGTAAGGTAGGTAGAAGGAGAGTGTGTTGGGGGAAAAAATTCTGGATTTTATTAACTAAATAAAGTCACGTGAGGCACATGACTACTGTTTACCTGCATTAGCAGGTTGGTAACCTGTTAGGTCCACGTGTGTAAAGTACCCCAAAAGTTGGGACTGTTTTTGTCAGGACGTCCAAAGTTTTGGACTGTTTAAATCATTTTTCCATCGTATACGTATAATTTATGTCAAGCAAATTTCAAGTGAAGATATGAGGTCGGTGTGATAAATCTGTTTAGGTGTACAATAAATTATGGTCATTACTAGTTACCGCCCGTATTTACTAAACATCGCCCGTATTTTTTTCAAAATTTTCCTAAATTACCCCTATGTATACTCACTCTCACTTCTCACTCATTCTCACCTCACCCCAACCATCACCCACCCACCAGAGCAACCACCACCACCACCACCGCAACCACCACCATGGCGTCAACCACCACCACACCGGCGACCACCACCACCACATCCGTTATCATGGCTTTTTTGAAAAAAAAAAATTTTTTTTGGGGAAAAAGCTATGGTAACGGATGAAAATTCCATTACCACCATGGAGGTAACGGAATTTTCATCCGTTACCACCATGGTGGTAACAGAATTTTCATCCGTTATTGTGCACTGGTGGCAGATTTTTTTATAAAAAACTAACCACATTCCGTTCCGGTGTGGTTGACGGTTCTTCGTGGTGCTCTGGTGGTCGCAGTCAGCGATGGTGGTAGTCAGGTGGTGGTGGTGGTGGTGGTCAGGTGGTGGTAGTGCGAGAGGTGAGAGAGTAAGAGTGTGGTAAATAGGGAGGGGTATGGGGAGAATTTTAAGGAAAAAATACGAGCAATTTTTAGTAAATACGGGTAATAAATAGCGATTGGATAAATTATTGTGAATCCTATTCACCCAATCCGTTTCGGGTAGGAGGGAGTACAGAGTACTGTATTTGTCAACCATTTCCTCGAAAAAAAAAATTCTCCATAATGACCAAAACGTATAAATTAGAGAGAGAAGAAGAAAGAAGAGAGAGAAGAAGAAGAAGCAGAACAATGGGAGCCACGAAGTTCCAACAAAGGGGCAATACTTTCAGGGAAATTCTTGAATGCTCCCTAAACTATAGGTGTTTCAAACAATCCCTTTACCACAAAACTTTACTCCATTGTTCTACACATTTTTACAATTTTTTTGCTTCTTTCTCTTCACTCTTTACCCTTTTTTTTTTCTTCTGATTCATTTTTTTTTTTTATTCTCATTTCATTTTACGTTGATTAATTTCTCTGGGTTTGGTCCAATTTGGTGATTTTTTTGATAATTGATTCATCAAATTTTAATGGAATTAATTACAGATTTGAGGGAGGAATTCTGGAATTAATAAACAACCAGAGGAGATATTCAATATGGTTAGTCATTAAGAAAATTTGAATTGATATTATATACTTTATAGTATATTGTTGAATGAAAATTTATTAGTAGTTGGCCTAATATTTGTAATTGCAAAAATTGATCTTTTCATTATGAATGAACCTAATTTATGATGTTAAAATTGTTGATTGGTTAATTGCAGGCAACTAAGGCAAATATTATTGTTGGGTCCCATGTTTGGGTGGAAGATCCAGATATATGTTGGGTTGATGGGCAAGTGGTAAAAGTTAATGGTGAAGAACTTGAAATCAAAACTTCAAATGGGAAGCAGGTAAAATAAAGAAATTAGAAAAAAGATTACAACTTGAATATTTTTTTTTTTAGAATTTTGAAGTTGGAATGAATTTTAGTAAATACTAGTTTGAAGGAAATGCTATTATGTATAGATAGGTTATCTCTTGGAATTATTAGATTTTTTTTATGTAAGTGATGACATTATGGATGGAATTATGTTTGATTTGTTTTGTTTAGGAACACATAACCTTTTCTTAATTGTTACCATCTAGGTAATGATTTACAATGTGCATTGCATGGTATGTTATGTATCAACTTAATCACTGTAAGTACTAGCTACTTCAGGGCTTATATACTGGATGGAAATTCAGAAGAGCTTCTTGGGTCACTTCCCTCGCTTATTCCAAACCTCGAACCCCCCGAGTAAAGCAAGCATAGTGTTTGTCTACTTTCCACCAGCATTAATGATCATAGTGTGGACTAATCATATGCTCAAGTGTTTTTCAACTTATGTTTAATTTGATGGCTTGAATACCAAAAGATCATTTATGCTCTCTTGCCTTAGCTTGCTATATACTTGGTTTAATCTTTTTGTTTGTTTCTTTATGAGCGTAGACAGGCAAAACATGTATTTTTATTTGTCTTGTTGAAGAATGTGTCATTTTTACACTATGGCTATGAATCTCAGTTTGTCCTGTACAACCAGCATCTGTCTGTTACTATTAAACTGGGCCTCCGCCCATCTTGCCTTCCTATGCAAAATATGGGAATGAACTGGAGGACTGGTGCTTCTCGTTTGTGTTATGCTGTTTTCTATAGCTGAGAAGCTAGGAGTGTAAAGAATGTTATAGGGGTTTTGAGAGACTTGTAACTGGTTAGTTGTTACTGGTTTTAGTAGACTGCTGGTTGCTGCTCGAAAATGTTTTTCAGTTAGTGCAAGCACATGATCAGTTCCATTTTGAAAGGCTAATATATTTCCTGATTATCCGTGTCCATTTTATTTTTACTTTTCTCCAAGTCCTTTCTTCCAGGCTTTTGTATGGAAACCTTCTCAAAAGCTTCGTGTTTGAGATTGTCTATGACTTTATGTCTGGGGATCATATATCATTCTTTGAATTTTCTTTTTCTGATCATTTCAATACTACTGCACGCAGAGGTTCTACCTTTGTATCTTTTAGACAATCCCCTGAAGTCTGTTTAGTAGGTGTTGCTCTTAATTTTTTACCCTTATGTGGGTGTTATTGCTTTCTGGGAATAAACTTAGGCTGGGGAACAACCTTTTTCATTTATTTATGGTGCCTTTTGCATTATATTCACTATAGCACCTGTCTCTAGTTTAGTGTTGGGAAATTGTAACTCTATTTCGTAAAACTTCTATTTCTGGAAGGATCTTCTGGAGTGGGAATTGAATAGATTGCTAATATAATGACTGTTCTTGAGTTAGTTTTTGTTTTATGTAAGTTCGAAGATTTATGAATCTAGCTGAGTGTTTGCATATAATTCATTTCAAACACTAATGGCAAAACCGAACTCCCTGCTTTTATCCATCTCTCCTTTAGGCTAATAGGGGTGCCTCTCTGAAGCCTGTTATTGCGTTAGCATTGATTACAGTTGTGCCTCTTGAACTCCAGCAACACCCAGTCTATTTCTATTGTGAGAGGTCATGGCAGCTACTCATTAACCGATCCTATTTTTGTAGTTTTAACATATAGATTATACCTTCCTCTGTAATAGATTGTCATTGCTACTGTTCACACAGATATGTTATTCACCCGTCACCGACTCACCGTAACTGTTTTGTGTTTCTCTGCATCCAATATGCATGCTCAACTTGTTTAAGTAACATTGTTTGATTTCTATGCACAACATACCATCAGCTTCTTTGACAACCAAGTATTTCTTGTTCATCATTTCATAATATTTTGCCTCGCTGATTGATGGGCATTCCCCCCATCATCATCTCATAGAAAACTTACAAAACTAACCCACATGCTCCACTGATATGTCCAAGAGGATATGAATCTGGCAGATGCTTAGCAATCTAGCATTGCGGTAACAATTCTATGGATTTCCTTATGAACCCGGAGAAATTGAGGGGTGGGGAGTTTGAGAAGCATGTGAGTGAGTGTCCATTCAAATATGAATCCATCTACTGGCTCCGTTAATTTTCCCTTTCTCTTGGTAGATTCCTTTAGTGGCTAAGACGTACCATCTATGGATGAAAGCTTCCTTTGGACTGTGACATTCAATTGGGAAAGTGCTGATGACAGTTCCGGAGGCCATAGCAGGCAATATCTCTGGATGCATGTGTTAATGTGGAATGGAAGTACTTGGACTCTGGGAGTCATTTATTTTTTTTGTTATCTTGTGTTACGGGTTATGTTGATCTGTTGATGATGCAAAAGGGACAAGTAAATTTGAGCATTGGAGGGTGAATATTTTTTGTTCGGTGGGATAACTGGATAAGGAAATTTCTTCTTGCAGAGTGCATATACGGCAGTTCTTTGTGTATTTTGGTTACGAAGGAGTAAGGACGGTATAGTAATTAGAATCAAGCTACTGCAACCATTGACTTTAGGACCAATCTGTTCCCTTAGATTTTGGGTTTTGCAGCCAGTGCTTTTGTGGGCTTCCCATATTTCTCTGCTTTGTCACTGACATGTGATGTTGTATGGATTTTTTTCAATAAAGGACTTATGTGCTCTTACAAATACTCTTCTTTATGTATTAGTGAAAATAACATTTGTTTTATGTTTGAATATATTGTCATATTTGTTGTATTACGCCCAACAGGTTACAGCAAGTCGATCAAAAATTTATCCAAAGGATATGGAAGCCCCAGATGGTGGAGTTGATGACATGACAAAGCTTTCGTACTTGCATGAGCCTGGAGTGCTGCAGAATTTAGGAACTCGATATGCACTTAACGAAATCTATGTAAGTGTTCCTTTACATTAATTACTAACATATGCTTTTGTTCATCCTTGAAAGAAGATCATTAATTGCTGCAGCTATGGGCCGGCTCTGTTATAATACCATATGCTACTCTTTGACATCATGGCAGACTTACACTGGAAATATTCTCATTGCTGTAAATCCATTCCAAAGACTACCCCATATATATGATATTCAAATGATGAACCACTACAAAGGGGCAGCACTTGGAGAGCTCAGTCCTCATGTTTTTGCACTTGGTGATGTTGCATTTAGGTGATTTTATCATCTCAAAATACTTCTTATTTTAATTTATAGTATTTGCTTGAAGGCTTGTAAAATTTTACTCAAATTTCGTTCCAATAGGGCAATGATAAATGAGGGTAAAAGCAATTCCATTTTGGTTAGTGGCGAAAGTGGGGCTGGCAAGACAGAGACTACTAAAATGCTTATGCGTTACCTTGCCTATTTGGGTGGTCGTGCTGTTACAGAGGGACGGACTGTTGAACAACAAGTGTTGGAGGTAATTTCAATATAGATGGTAGATGCCGTAAATCTATCTCTATGCCAATGCTATATATTATCTGATCTAAATTTGAGCTCTCCGAAAAGGTTTTCTTAAGGATGGAAGAAGAGACTACCCCCCCCCCAACACACACACACACATAAGATATGTAAGCAAAGGCTATTAGGGAAGAATTGAACATGTAAAGAAGGCTGTACTGCATCGTATATATATCCTATCAGCTCATGTTTAAGCAAATATAGAGGAAAATATGTTCCAATAATGATATGAGTAGCCACAAATTCTTTGAAGTCCTATATTCTTTTCTTTTTTAATTTTGCCATGTTTAAATTGGACATGTTCTTCAAGTAATTATCTGGAACAAATACTGTGACTGAAACATTTGCTAGATCCTCACTGGAAGTATTCTAGAAGATGGAAGTTTTTTTGCTTCCTATGATGATGCATTGGCTAAAGAAGGAAACATCACTACTCATCATGCTACCTGTCTTTACTCATCGGGGGACTGGGGAGCTTCTACTTTTCTTCATGTAGCCTATGACCTCTTGCACTTCCTTTTTAATTTTCATTTTAGCTAGCTTTAGTCTAGTGTGTGTTTGTTACTCTTTCTTCGGTTTGGAGTTTGGACTCATTCTACACTGTTATTACTTGTTGCAACGTGCACTTCATCATTGCATCCACCTCTATTACAAGCTATCACAAAGCCAGACTACAGTCAATATTAGTTGGCAATTATGAGAAGGATCTCTAGGTCAATTTTTTTTGTCAAACCTTATCTTTCTATGAAGAAGGCCAGAGGCATAACATGGTTTCAGGCCAAATGAAATCCTGATATTGCTAATATACTCCATTTGTCCTATAACAGTTTCACATGAGTTTTGTAGAGCAATAAGGACAGTTGTCCAGTTTGAATAATAAATTCTAAAGTTGATAGAATACGAAGAGAAAATGTTAAGATAGAGAGAAAAGGGTTGATGTGATGGAGAGACAAAAGGGCAAGTTTACTTAAACTAGAAGTGTGAAAATTCGTTTGAGACATCCAGTTAAGGTTTATGTGAAAGGTCTTTTTGGGACAAATGAAGTAATAAAAGCAATTAACTATATTTGAAATAATTGCTCCACGTGTGGGTTGGTCATTGAGACTAAGAAAAATTGCTGATATAGTATGAATAACTTGAAAAAAGATAGAGAGAAAAAGGATGTAAGAGAAAGCGTTGGAAGGAAGAGAGAAGTTTGATAAGATAAAAGAAGAAAGGGAAAAGTAGTATTTAAAATGTCAGCTTTAACCTTAAGGCTCAAAGCAAGTGTGAAGTTTATTATTGCGACATTCCGTAAGCATGAAGTTCATTATGGGATGGGGAGAATAGATTTATTATTTCCAAATGCAAATAAGTTTTAATGCCATATTAGTGCTTACTAATGACCGGCAACTTGACTGTGTGATGACCTCGTTTATTGTGGTTACTTTTGCATCTGCTGGTTTTCTTTCCTTAGTTATCTGGTTAGCATCTTGACCAAAGTACAAGATTGTGACTCAAAATTACCTTGGTTCGTTGTTGACTGTTGAGGCATCTTTTGATGATTATTGTGAAGGAAGATGCGAGAAATATCTGATGTAAAACTAGTGGAGAAAATGAAAAAACGAAGCAGAGCAACTGAAAAGAGTGTCGAAAGTAGAAAAAGAGACAAATTTTAGCAAATGGTGCTGCTACAGTTAGTGGTGAACAGCTTTGGGAAAAAATGCGAGCATGTAAATTTCAGCTTTGGGAAAAAATGCGAGCTTACCTACGGAATGTCCTATTTAGAAGGCACTTCTCTTATATATGGTTAATTGATGATGACTTTGTGATGAATGGTTCACTTTTCTAGGTGAATAGCCTTCAGATTACTCGTGGAAGTGATTGTAATTAGCATCATGGTCTACTGATTACATTTTTCATGGTGATATATAAATGTGGTACAGTATTCGAAAAAAAGTTGAGTTGTCTATACTGGTCTATCACCCTTCCTTGTCTAGTTCCCACACTAATTGTTTCATATGGATTAATTTGTCCATACTCGATTTATATATTCAGGGACTCCTTATCTGTAATTTCTTTATTATCTAATTTGAACTTACCTACGGCATTTGTTTGAGTGTAGTCAAATCCAGTTCTAGAAGCTTTTGGCAATGCAAAAACAGTTCGCAATAATAATTCAAGGTTTGTTCTTTTGCTTTATCGTACTGACTGCTTTGCCTCTTCATAAGCTCCTCTTTACATAGTGAAGGAAAAATATGTTCAATTCAAAACCAAATAAAGATATGAGGCTGTTGCAGATCAGAAGCACTATCGGTATCTTAGTGTGGCAGTGCCCTTAAATTGACTTAATTGTTGGAAAATCCACCTATTCTCTATGTCATGCCTATTGAGTAGAGTATCTCATCATGTTGGTTATATGTTTCCTTCTAGGTAGCATAGACATTTATACAAGGAGATGTGCCCCTTTATGACATGCATAACATATTGGATAATGACTTACTGGAAATTTGGAACCACTGTAATATTGTTCCATTTGCTAACCTATATAACTTATTTCCGATAGTGATTTGTTAGAATGTCATGGTTTGCTTTGTTTTTTTCTTCTTTTCTATATATCCAAGGGAAAGATATTACTTCTCATGCTCAACCACCTATAGTAATTCTGTTTTAATAATTTTATCTTTTAGAATTTTTTGATGTACTAAATATAAAATCTTGGTTGATGAAAGTAGTTTTTCTCCCCCATTTCTATTTATAAGGCACACACGCTTCGTTAATTGGTTTTCACTCTTAATATCTTTAATAAGACTACAAATAAAAATTATAATGTTTATAAATATATACTGAGAGCAACAAACGTCAAAATTTGACCTTGATTATAGTGCGTGCCTTATCAAAAGAAATGGAGGGAGTAGTACTAAGGAAACCTAGAGATAGTTCCAGTACACCTTGCTGATAATTATCTGCTGTAATGGTGAAACATATGGAGTTTCTGTGTGTCTCTAAGGCCTTAGTACATTTGGTTTCTTGCTGTAGATAGACAAGAGAAAATGCTGGACGTGCAAGTAGTATCTTGCCAGTGTCCTTCAGTGAATCAATCTGAGAAATATTTGTGCTTTTGGAGATTCCATGTTTCTTTTTTAAGTGCAGCAATTCCAGGTTCCTCAATATTGAAATCATATTTATAACTTCCTTAATATTCTGCAGTCGCTTCGGTAAATTTGTTGAGATACAATTTGATAAGCGCGGAAGAATATCAGGAGCGGCCATCAGGACATATCTCCTTGAAAGATCCCGTGTTTGCCAAATTTCAGATCCTGAGCGTAACTACCACTGCTTTTATCTTCTCTGCGCAGCACCGAAGGAGGTCTGTGTTGAAAAGTTTGGTGCAGCATGAGCTTTGTTATTATGTTGAAGTTTTCAATCGCAGCAATCTAATATATATTCTTTTTTCACAATACCAGGAAGTGGAGAAGTATAAGCTTGGAGATCCGAGATCATTTCACTATCTTAATCAATCAAATTGTTATGAGTTAGTTGGAATTAATGATGCACAAGACTATCTTGCTACAAGGAGAGCTATGGGCATTGTTGGAATAAGTAAGGAAGAGCAGGTATATTATGTTCTTGTGCCCATGATGCATCATTGAATATGCTGAGATACACGAAGCTAATATCTCTTCTCCCTTTTAATGTGTTAATATGAAGGACGCAATCTTTCGAGTGGTTGCTGCAATTCTTCATCTCGGTAATATAGAATTTTCCAAGGGTCAAGAAATCGATTCGTCTGTTCCTAAAGACGATAAGTCCAAGTTCCATCTTCAGATAACAGCTGAGCTTCTTATGTATGCTTAGTTTATTGCTCAATTCATTGTGTATGTAATTGTACTTTTGCTGTGATAGCTGATGCCATTTTTAATCTAGGTGTGATCCTGTTGCTTTAGAAGATGCTCTTTGCAAACGTGTAATGATTACTCCTGAAGAAGTAATAAAGAGGAGCCTTGACCCAGGGGCTGCCACGACGAGCAGAGATGGTCTAGCAAAGACAATATATTCCCGCTTGTTTGACTGGTAATGACCCCCATAATTATGATTTTCTTGGGTCCTGTATATATATTGTTTTGCCGGTGATTGAATCTGTTCCTTTTTTATGCTCTGTTGAAGCCTTTTCTTCCCGCTAACTTAATCTTTTATTCCATGAAGGCTGGTGGATAAAATCAATAAATCAATTGGTCAAGATCCTAACTCCAAGTGTTTGATTGGTGTCCTGGACATTTATGGTTTTGAAAGCTTCAAAACTAATAGGTAAAAAGGAATAATATTGGAGGAAAACATTAGTTTCTTACAGCAGTTCACTCCATTATGTCTATTGTGCAGTTTTGAGCAGTTTTGCATCAATTTTACAAATGAAAAGCTGCAACAACATTTCAACCAGGTCAAGATATTACAATTTTTTTTTTTTTTTGTGAAGCTGAATTGTTTAGACAGTATTCTAAGTGCTTTGAAACCCTACTTCATATGACACATCTTTTCGCTGTATATTTCAGCATGTTTTCAAAATGGAACAAGAGGAGTACACGAAGGAGGAAATCGATTGGAGCTATATTGAATTTGTGGATAACCAAGATGTTTTGGATCTTCTTGAAAAGGTGATTCCCTGTTATACAAGTCTTTTGGTCATTGTTGTGGTTAAATTTTATTATGCTATCAAAAATCGATTTAATATATCGAATGAGCTTCTTGAGGGGCTTAATTTTTAATCATTTCTTTCACAAGTAAGAGGCTGATACGTATATGGACTTTGGGTACTGCATCTTAGCATCCAACCTGTGAAGTTGGTGTTATAAATTCCAGTAAATTGCTTGAAGTTATTTTCTCTTGAGGAATGTGCCCTCATAAGGAACTCCTATGTGCGCCTTTTCCTAATAGTAGATTCTGCAATATGTTTTTTTTCAACTGCATATGGAGTTTATGGACCCTTCAAACTTCAAAGTCATATTCTTCCTGACAATTGCCATTCATTCTCAATGCAGAAACCTGGAGGAATCATTGCACTGCTTGATGAAGCTTGGTAAGATATATTCTCTCCCATGAGGATCACTAATATTTTTTTCTTAACATGTTACCTTCGGCTGGTTATGGGTATATGGGTTGTGAATGACATTTAGTCCAAGATGATCTGAGAAAGGAATTGTGGTTTTGATTGTTTACTTTTCTTTGCGTTGATATATTCCAGCATGTTTCCAAAGTCGACACATGAAACCTTCTCGCAAAAGTTATATCAGACTTTTAAGACTCATAAGCGCTTCATCAAGCCAAAATTATCACGTACTGATTTTACCCTTGCTCATTATGCTGGAGAGGTGATTTGAATTTCCCCTCATTTTCTCTAGCAGGCTAAATGTTGATTTACTGATATTTGCAGTTTTCCTTAGTTTAATTGATTCTCGTTAATATGATTATTCTCTTGAAAGGTACAATACCAATCTGATCAATTTCTGGACAAGAACAAAGACTATGTCGTCCCAGAACATCAGGACTTGTTGAGTACTTCCAAATGTTCGTTTGCAGCAGGCCTTTTCCCTGTAATTCCTGAGGAGACAACCAAGTCCTCAAAGTTCTCATCTATTGGTTCTCGTTTTAAGGTATGTGATAGTAATTTTTCCTTTGTCAATGAATATATGCGTCTGATCTGATACACAGTGAAGCTTAACATATGTAACATTTTGATGCAGCTTCAACTGCAACAATTGATGGAAACACTAAATTCTACAGAACCACACTACATCAGATGTGTAAAGCCAAATAATCTTCTTAAGCCTGCTATATTCGAGAATATGAATGTCATGCAGCAACTTCGTTGTGGTGTGAGTACAATAAACAATCTATATATCAGCATGTCTTTTCTGTTTTTCCTTTTTATACTAACTCTTCTGTTTAGGGTGTTCTTGAAGCAATCAGAATCAGCTGTGCTGGATATCCCACACGCAGGAATTTTTTTGAATTCATTAATCGATTTAAACTTCTTGCTCCTGAAGCTGTAAAAGAGAAGTATGTGTTGTCTTTTGCTATACCTATAGTTTCACATGATTCCTGTTGATTTAGCAATTCATAGAAGTTTTTTTGCACTTCTTCTGTCCAGCAATGCTGAAAAGGTCGTCTGCTCAAAGATCTTGGAAAAGATGGGGCTAACTGGTTACCAGGTGAGAGAATGATTATCCTGTTTCCTTATTTAAATATTAACCACTTGTTTCTCTGCTCGCACAACTAGCGTATAAAGCGTCATAACAGTTCCATGTTTCTTTTTTCTTTTTCTCCTTGCGTGTATGTGTGCTGTTTACTAGACGAAAGTCTGTATTGATAGAGCAATCATGAGTCCTAGGTTTTCATGTCATGATGAACACTTCACTTACTGAAGCTTGATAGCTGATAATCCCTGAAGAACTAGAAAGCATGATGGAAATTTTTTGTTCTGCCTTACACAACTAATATTTTACAGTAAGTATGACAAGGTAATATGGGACAAAATAAATTCACTTGGTTTCAGACTTGGTACAACCTAAAGTCATTAATCTCTTTGGTTTTCACACCCCAAAAACTATAAGGAAGGTCTACAAGAGGTCATTGCCTACAAGCTAGTGTGTCAAGATGTGTCCAATACTCTTCATTTAAAACTTATGTTGTTACGATATTTTTGAAGTTCTGCCTTTTCCTGACTTATTAAATCTGATTGCCTAGATCTGAACAATTCAAAGTCATTTGAACTCAGAAGTTATCACTGGATTTTAAAAAACAGTTCTCACCTTGTATTTCTGGTTACCTGTTTCATATCACATTGCCATCTTTGTTTTCTAATCCCAGTGCTGCTCAGTACAAAGACTACAAACATTATATTATTTTATAGAAAACAGAAGACATGGACGACCAAAAGGTGTATACTTAACTTATCCATTCCTTTTGCGATTCTAAGAGCAGCCGGTTAAAGTTGGGGATCGTGGAAGTATTTTTGTAGTTTGTGATCAAGCTGACCAGCTCTCCCCCCCTCTCCCCCCCTCGTTTCAATCCACAGTCACTGCTTGCATATCTGTAATATTAACAGATTTCTGGTCTCTCAAGATATATGTATATGGATGGCAATAACGCCAATTCCTTTTATCCTGTTATGATAATAGATTAAGATTTCTCATTTCTTTCTAGATGCAAAAGTAATGCTTGAATGTCTTGTAGAATCATCTAAACCAATATGATAGGCTGCAAGCTACAGTCTCTTTTTGTGCTAGATAGGGTTCGAATATCAAACTCTTCACTTCTCCAATTATCTTGATAATTTGCAGATTGGGAAAACTAAAGTTTTCTTGAGAGCTGGTCAGATGGCTGAGTTAGATGCACGCAGATCAGAGAAACTTAGCAATGCTGCAAGGACCATTCAAAGGAAAATTAGAACTCATATTTCCCGTCAGTATTTTCTTGCTTTGCGCAATACTGCCGTTGTTATACAAACATCATGGAGGAGTAAGCCTCTTGGAAATCCTGCAAACATGATAGCTTCCTCTACATCAACTTTTTACAATAATGAGGCATTGTGTATATATATTCATCTTGCTTTTCTTCCTATTGCTTTCATACTTGCAGGAAAATTTGCGTGCCAGGTTTTTGAAAATTTGCGAAGAGAGGCGGCTTCCATAAAACTACAGAAGAACTTGCGTAGACACTTGTCCAGAAAATCTTATACACGAATGCAATTGTCGGCACTCACCTTACAAACAGGGTCAAGGATCTTGGCTGCTCGCAATGAGTTCAGATTTAAAAGGCAAACAAAAGCGGCAAAAATATTGCAGGTTATTACATTTCCATGCTTTAATAGTTTGAATCGTCTTGACAACTGTTTGATTAATGTATTGCGTTTTGACTGGATTTTTACAGGCTTTTTGGCGATGTCACTTAGCATATTCATACTATAAGAAGCTCAAATGGGCAGCTGTTCTTACACAATGCAGGTGGAGGGGGCGGCTAGGTCGAAAAGAATTGAGAAAGCTGAAGATGGTATGTGTTCTGCGTTCTGTGTTCTGTTTGTTTATCGTTATAGCAGAAATGTATGGTAAGAAGTAAGAACTATATGTTTGTGCTTTCCCCTTAAGTCTGTTTACAAAATTCTTGGGATTTTAATATTACAGGTAAAGTATTTAGGAGGCTTGGTTCCTGTATTGTAGGCTCCTTTTACGAGCCAAACTGTACAGACAACTAACCCATGAAAACTCTTTTTGGAGTCTCTTTTAACCCCCTTGTAAGGAAACCAACCTAAGAAAACCAGTAGAGTGCGAAGTATCTAAATTTTTACTATCACATATTCACATCATTGATCATCTCTGCGACAAGCTTGAAGAATGAATTAAACGTGAGCTGGAGTGATTTGTTTGATAGTCATGTAAAATTCAATGTCTGCAATATATGAACTATGAATTTTCAGTTTTGGTTGCTACTTGCTACTGGTACTAGTCTGAGCAGTTTTACCAAGCAGAGGAGGGTTTTTGTAGCACACTATCTAGTATTGAAAATTTTGAAACTGATACCCTTTTGACACTTGGATTATGGGGTTTCTATCATAAAAATAGGGTCTCAAGAGTTCTTACAGGCTTACAGACAGCCAATTTAAGAATGTCATACATTAGGAGAAAAGAAAAAGATTTATGTTGTATTGGTCATTTGCTTTCTGGATATCTCTTTCTAAATTGAAAATAACTGGAAGATTAAGTTTCTATCTGGTTGTTAGTTGATTCAGCTGATTAAATTATGTAGCATTATATTTCTTTGTTTGTTTTCCTGTTTACGATTTTCTTTTGTAGATTTTGGCCTCTGCTACCAGAATGTTTTTTACGTATGTATGTGTGCAGTATGTATCATTAAGGCTGCTTACACGTAAGCTTCACCATTTCCCGCCTGTTGCAAGATCTGGCTAGTTGCTTTGTAGTATGGCCAAGCTTGAGTTTTGAGTTGGGATGGTTGGTAATCTTCTACAATATGGTTTTTTTCTCAGTTTGGTGTTATTCAATTAAAAAAATACGATTACATGTATAATTTTCTTTGTGGCTAGACTCAACCAAACTGAGCTTGTATAATACTTCCTCCATTCCATTATTATTGCAACGTCACCCCTCGGCACAACATTTAAGAAAGCCATGTGAAGAGGAGAGAAATAGAGATTGATAAAGAGTGGGACACATGTGATAGGAGAGAAATAGAGAAGATATTACCAAATAAAGAAACGTTGCAATTAATGGGAAACTTCCAAATAAGGGAAACGTTGCAATTAAAAAAAGAATGGAGGAATTAGTTACATCTAAGAAGAGCATGCGATTACATCCAATGATCTAATGCCTTGATCAGGACCATCTTTGTACATACAATATGTATTTTGGGGTGTGTAATAGATTGGCCTAGGGCGAAGGGACACTTTTAGTAATGCACATTAGTTTGTTATGGGTCACTTCGAGGAATAAGTTAGAAGGTTAGAAGGGAAGAAACTCTATAAATAGAATACGTTAGGGAGAGATAAAATATGTTGAATATTGTTGAAAAGTAGTGAGTTAGTTTATTGGGAGAGTCCTATTCCTCTCGAAAGAGTGACTAGGTTGTAATCGGTGATTTATTCATCAATTCAATCATATCATCAATTTTTCTTCTCTAATCATCTTTCTCACTTCTCATAATCTCTCTTTTCTTCCATTATTCTAGTGTCTTTGGTCTTTTTTATTCTAGTTCATTACAGGGTGTGAAGTGCACTGTGCATATCACAAGTATATAGGTGCAAGTATAGAAATTTTTGATAATAGCCAAACGGGAGAATTTCTCCTGGAAGCAGAAGAATTTTTGAAATATGTACTTAAAAGCCTTAGATGCACAAGACTATATGCATTAGGATAGCCTAAAGAAACTCAAATTCATCAACTATCAAGAACCATTCCACTTGAAACACGTGTAGCTCGTCCAGCTTACGCAAAATCTGATCATGCTACCTCTTGTGCTTCTTTTTCTCTTTTTAGGGGAAGGGGGTTGGAGACAGGTTCATACTTTGTAGTTACAAGGAATCAACAGTTAAGTTTCTACTGAATACTCAATGTTTCCTGTTTTTATATATAAATGTTCTCCAAGTCACTAAGGTGGTAGCCATGGAAACAAGGCTTGTTATGATGACATTACTATAATGTGAGCGCTTTGATAGTGTAGCGCTGGTTGAGCACATAAACAAACTGTGTGAGAATATTTGTATTCTTCATTGAGTTGACGATTTAAGGCAAAAAAGCTACAGGATGGAGTTTCTTGTTTCTGTTTTATTTCTGATGAACTTCATCTATGTCGTACTTATTTCCAAAGTTATTATTGCTATTCTACTAACATGCATTCTAAACCTCTTTTAAGGCTTCGCGAGAAACCGGTGCACTCAAAGAAGCAAAGGATAAACTTGAAAAGAAGGTTGAAGACCTCACTTGGCGTCTACAACTTGAAAAACGTTTACGGGTACTATACTTTATAAACTTTCTGGATACCAGTAATATGCTTTGAACTTGACATGCTAGGAAATGATTCATAGGTTGACCATGATAGAGGTTTTACTGTTTTAGTTAGTTCTTTCATCCAAGTAGATGCCCTACACTGAGAATTATTTTGTTGAAGAAAAGGCAAAGATTAAGAGGACAAAGCATTTCAAGCAGAAGAAATATTACAAATTATGCAACTTCATAGAAGCTAAGGAATTTCTCTAAAGGCCACGACGCCACGTCATCTGAAACTTAGTAAAGCTAGATATACCACCCATTCCAGAGACAATTAAGTAAAAAACCAACCTGGGGAACACACAAGTATTCGTTTCTGGACTAAAACATATGGAAACAAATAAAAGCTTGATGTTTTACGACTTCTATGTTCTTTATGCAAATCCTTGTAACAAACATCCAAGTAATTATGACAATAACTGGGCAAACTCGAGTTCCTGTGCGCACCACATGAAATCTACTTCAAGCTGTTACACAAACTCACAGTCCATGAACAGATTACAAGTTTAAAATTCCTCATGCTCATAATGCACACATATCACTCTCAGGTGAGAGTCTTTCCTGGCTTCTTATCTAGAGGCTAGAGCACACTATTGGTATAAATTCTAATTTCTTCTCAAAACTGTAATCCCGGATAAAGCTTTCCAAATAAAGTGGCATAGAGGATTTGGGGGATATAAAGCTGGTGAAAGTAAGTGTTCATAAATAGGTTTGCAAATAAGCATGCTAGATGCCAGATTTTGAGGTGGTGTACATGTTCAGAATGCTGTTAAAATGACTAAGCTCCCAAATTATTTACTATGATGTCTTAGATTCATACGTGAAGCTCCTAGAATGTAATCATATTTTGACATGTTGGAGTCTGTATTGCCATCCCAGCTAATACTTTTATTTCATTGTTAAAATGATTCTATACAGACGGATCTGGAGGAGTCCAAGCAGCAGGAAATAGCAAAGTTACAAAAATCCTTGCAAGATATGCAGAGGAAAATTGATGAGTCAAATGACTTGCTCGTCAAGGAGCGTGAGGCTTCTCAGAAAGCAGTCATAGAAGCAGCATCTGTTGTCAAAGAAACTACAGTAGCTGTCGAAGATACTGAAAAGATTGAGACTTTAACTGTAGAAATAGACAATTTAAAGGTAGATTTTTCTGTCAGATTGGTCTATTAATGTCTCTTGTCTGTATATCTTGGCTTAGTTCAGCAGTGCCAATGTAAATGCTCTTCTCCTTTTAAGTGCTTGCATCATACTCCATCTTCTTGAAATCTCTCAAGTGCTTCCGTCATATGATGTCCTCATATTTTCTAGGTTTGTGGGGTTAAATAATAGATTTACTGGGAGCATGTGCGGATGTTGTGGATTGTGTCCCTATATAGCTGTTACTTGTGATGTGTTATTTCTTTCTATTTTTGACTTTTAGAAGATTCTCTTTTCGATATCATGCAGGCCTCATTAGAGTCAGAAAAAGAAAAATCTGATGAGTGGGAAAGGAAGTATAGTGAAGCCCATGAATCAAGTGAAGAGAAACGTAAAAAATTAGAAGAAACAGAAAGAAGAGTTCATCAACTTCAAGATTCTCTTAATAGGTAATATTAAATTTCGTTTTATGAGTTTAAACTTTAGCCCATTTTGAGATTTCTGAGTTTTCTTTTATCTATATTGTAACCTCATTTCGCAAGGTCATTGGTTTTAACTGAATCAGATATATTAAGTTGTATACTATATGAAATGGTGGTTTATGAGAGTAAGTTTACTCAATCAACCAATTGAAGTGTTGAGAAGTAATATGAATATTGAGTCAAAAATACATCATTGCCTCTGTTGGAATAGACAGTGTATGAAGTAGTTAGCTTTATAATCTTTCTCTCTTCCAGCAAATAAGGTTCAATAATTTATCAATATAATATCAGTTTGTAGCTTGTTATTACAGTGATTTAGGAAAGGCACAAAAAACATCGGTGTGTGTTAGAATCTTTGTGATAAAATCTTGGATTAGAAGATTTTTAGGTGGATAAGATGAACTGTGGGTGTGACGCTTTGTTATGCTTTCGCTGTTAGTTGATAGGGGCCCAAAGAAATGGTTTACAGCTTGTAAAAGGTTCGATAAGGAGTTACTTCAATGGTGGATGTCTTGAATTGTATGATCTTAAAGGTAGTCGAGATCGTCCAATATAACTCTGATTTCGTATCCTGCATCTCTTTAATGACTGAGATCTGGAAGCTGGGACTGGATTTTGATTAAGTGGGCTGTGAAGTAAGTTAATTCATCGTTACTGTTTGCTTATAGTGCTTTTCGAACAAGTCCATCTATTTAAGAGATTTCCAGCATGTATTTTTTTATGGGCTTATGGTACCTTCTCATAGGCTAATTATTGATTTCAACCAGAGAGTTAAAACTTTTGAGAAAGAAAACATTCCTTTTATATGGTGCAAACTATCTTTGCTCAGGTTAAGCAGATGATTGCAGGTAAACTGAAAGAACTTGTGGATATTGAAGTTCATATATGTCATTTGGCTAACGATAGATGTGATTTAGCATGTCTCAGGATGATATTCTGCATGTCCAACCAATTCTCGGAGCTGAAAATGATTTTGCATGCCTCATCAAACTTGTGTTCTTCTTCAGAGCATACAGTGAGAGATACCCGTCATGGTGTCTTTTCCTCTTCTTCTGAAGATTCATCCTCTGCTTCTGATTTTACTTCTCGAGCCCCTGCTTCAAGTCCAGGAAACTTCTCCTTCCTGAATCCTGATGTTTTCCAGCTGATAGTTCAGGATCTTTCACATGCTGGAACTACAGGTTAGATCAGCTTTTTCTAGAAACATTTCTGCTCTATACCCAGATCTAGCAAAGCTTTAAGATCATAATTCGTCTCAAGTCAATACTAGGGAATTATACTGATTCTCCATTCATTTCACATGTGGATCTCTTTTCCTTATTCTAAGACACCATTTGTTGCATTAGCAGCTTTTCAATTTTGTTGTATAGGATATGTCAAAAGTAACAATATTGTCTTTTTCTCTCTCTCTTGATGCGCGCATTGTGCAGGAGCTGACAACTGGGAAAGTGATCAGGAGGGGGCCTTCGATGACTTTTTCTGATGAAATTTGCTCTTCCTGCCTTTAGAATTTGTACCTTGAATTGACAAAAATGGTCTCAAGTAGTAGAACCCATGTCCTCATATCAACTGACCAAATATTCATCAGCTAGTTTACAGGCTGATCAATAGTACAGATCCTTTCGAATGAAAATGCATTGCAAATCATCTGTTTCCTATCAATTCAGAACCTTTCACTCTCATTTGTACATATCGAAATCATTGGACCTAGACAGCTCCTCCTTGCTTATGATCTGTTTATAACCTTGCTGACAGTTTCAAGAAGTATACCTTGTTCGACATTATGCTCTTTAGAACTAGTCCCTTCTGTTAGGTCCGTTCAGCTTACTGGAGATGTATTGAAAAAGGTATAAAAGATACATGGACAATTAGTTTCCGAAAAACTAGTATGATGCCTTTCTGGTTCTAATCATTGCCTTATCTCATATACTTTACCCTTAAATTTACAGCTCATCATAATAGTTCTGATTGCTCTTTAGGTTTCCCCTTTGTTTTCTGTCCATTCACTCTACATGTCTGGCAAGCTCTAAGTTATGCTAGTAGCAGTTGGGGAACGGGTTAGAAACAGACATTCAATGGCCTTAGTAGTTGATAAAACAATACTCAGTTATTTGCTTGATGAATCTTCAAAAAGCTATAAACTCCTTTCTTTGAAATTTCGAATTGGACTCTAGTGAATGGTGTAGCTCAAATGATCTTACTAGGGCTCGAGCATTTCCTCTGCTCTTGCACAAGCTCTTCTCTATTGCTCAGACAGATGACAAATTTCCCCTCCTACACCAGTACCAGTTGAAGGCCGCACAAAGCTGCATCGTCTGATTCAACCTCATCAAATTTTCATATCCGTTTGATCTCCCATCTTCGGTAAGTCTTGTCTTATTCCGTCCTCTTCTTGCTTGTAGCTGTTGATATTTGTTCAATACTCAACAGTTCCTTCCTTCTCTTAGTTCTGCATTGCTGCCCTATTTATCGGCATAGGTGTCCAGTTCTTATTGAACAATCAGTGGTGGTACACGTGTAGGCAAATTCTCATTGTCAATGGAGCAAATGGAACTAGAGTTGGTGAAATGTTTGTCAGTTGTCAGAGTACTAAATGATATGGGAATCTCAAACTTGTTTTCTGCTGTAGTCTTACACTTAGATTGATTCACATGATGGAATGGAGAAGAGTCCCTATATGATTTCTGAAGGACAACTTAAAGAATCAATATGTTCTGTAACACTTTGGCTTTGATGACCTGTGAAAAGCATATCTTTGCTTTATCCCTGTTATTGTACTATTGAAGAAAATCTCATATAGGACAAGTTAATAAGGTGATTGCAACATGGGATGAGTTACGTGTTTGTCCATGACTTCAAGATGGGGAGTTTTCAGTGGGAAAAGCACTTAATGTAGTGTAAGGTGTTGCCTTCCCGGATAACGATGCCTGCAATTTTTAGGTGAGGAAGACCCTTGCTGCAGGAGATTTAGTCTTGGCAGAGAGTTCCTGGATAACAAATTGGTCAAAGATTGATTATGAGTGATGCTTAGAAAAATAAACACGATTCCATAATTTTTTCAAAGAACTTCCTTTTCGCAAATTCATTCAAAAGTTGGTAGGCATTCCTATTTATCAAACAAACTAGACTTTTGTGCCTAGAACTAGTGACTGTAATTCAAAGTAGAATTTGAGGAGATGTAGGGAGCAATTTACATCCTAAGCTAGCTCAATGAACTTAAGATTCTATGAAGAGCAATTTCCAGAAAAACCCATGAGCAAGATCGTGCAGTTAAACAGCATGGATAAACTGGAACACGAGATGTGCAAGGTTTGTATTGGCTACACTCTTACTACTGCTATGGTTCTCTATATAAGTACTTTGTACTTCTATCGATCTCTGTCTCTGAAGTTGCAATTTTTTGAGTGGAGGGAAGTACTTGATTTTTTATAATCTTGCCTATTTCTGCACATTAATATAGTCATATGTAAACATACATAGCAAAATGTGGACGGAAATATTCTTTTTTGTCATAGTAAGGTTTTCTTGTGGTAATTGCATGTACTCATTCAATTAAACTTAAGGTTTTCTCTCTGAAAATTTTGCTCCATAGCAAAAATTAGCCAGGCTTGGTCCCCCCCCCCGGGGGCCCTTCCTAGTCTATTTTTATTTCGAGAGGAGGTTAGGTTGAATGGATTGGAACATTCTTCTTGTTCTCCCTTGATGGTCCTGTAATACCATTAGAACACCCCCCGCTTTCGGTGCCCTAATTAAATTTGACTGATTCTGTAGTGTGATGACATTCAGGGACCATCTTGTTTGATCTCTTTAATTTTTGAGAATCAACATCTTTTGTCTGTTGTCAAGTAATTGTGACCCTAAGGAATTTTGGCTTCCTTATTTATGGTATGTGTCTTTGTGATATTATGCATCATCTGCTATTGATTCTAGTTTAATGGGATTAAGGCTCTGGCATTATTGCTGTTGTATATTCTATTGTTTCTAGATATATCTGTTTATTTCCTCTGCTGGTTCACATTTCTTTTCCTATTCTACCGGGCATATGTCTAAACACGAAGTATGATAAAGAAAAATTGGAAGAATCATACAGAGGACACTGAGTGTTTTGATGGTTGTTACTCATGATGCTCACACTATTATGCTGTTAGGCTTGAGGACAGACTTACCAATTTAGAATCTGAGAACAAAGTTCTTCGTCAACAAGCTATAACCATGGCACAGAATAATAAGCTTTTGGCAGCACGCTCTAGATCATTAATGCAGGTAATGTGATTTGCTGTTGTATCATTGATGGTTTTTGGTATCTGCTGGTTGCGGGCCCTTACTTTTGAATATTTTTTTGTGGTTGCTTGCAGAGAACTGAAAGTACAAGAAATGTGGTACTAAGTTTTATCCTTATTGAATTTGCATTTTGATCAATATTTAGGGTGTTGACCTATATTCTTGGTCTAATCGGAATCTTGTGTTAGGAACTGAGGAATAGTACATCCATGAACTCAAGGGATCCTGCCGAGGTAGAGGGGAGAGCACAGAAAGCACTTAATGAAAAACAGCAGGAGAATCAAGACTTGCTCATCCGATGTATAGCTCAGCAGCTTGGCTTCACGAAAGATCGACCTATTGCAGCATGTATCATATACAAATGCCTAAGGCACTGGAGATCGCTTGAAGTGGAGAGAACGAGCATTTTTGACAGAATCATTCAAACAATTGGCCATGCGATAGAGGTTAGAGTTGTATGGCAGTAATGATGTCTTGCAATATCTCCTTTTTGTATGAGGCTTTCTGAACCTTCAAATGCCATATATTTCAGGCTCAGGATAATAACGATATCTTAGCTTACTGGCTGTCAAATACATCATCCCTGTTACTGCTGTTACAACGCACACTAAAATCAGCAGGTGCAGCTGGAATGCCCCCACAACGGCGGCGCACTTCAGCTGGCCTCCTCGTGAGGATGACCCAAGTAAAGTAGATTTATCTGATCTCTCTGTTCTGCTTAAGTACCTCCAACCTATGCTGAATTTTTTTTTCTTATATCTTTTTAAGAGTTTCCGCGGAATTCCTCGGAATGTCGATCTTTCTTCAGTTGATGGTGGAACGAATGGTGGAACTGATGGCTCCTTGAACCAGATTGAAGCCAAATATCCTGCATTGCTTTTCAAACAACAGTTAACAGCCTATGTAGAGAAGATATATGGAATGATCCGTGATAACCTTAAAAAGGAGATATCTCCTCAGTTGGGCTTATGTATTCAGGTAATGAACATGTACAACATTACATCATTAGAGCCTTTTGATATTAGAAGAATTCAGCAATTATGATGCTGTTCCTATGTTAAGCTATTATCACTATGCAGGGCACTTGTAGATTTTGATCAGACTCTTATGTTTCCTAATGAAATGGCAGGCGCCAAGAAAAGTGAACTCAGTTACTGTTGGTAGTCCAGCAGCTCAACAGACATTGTTTACTCACTGGAAAGACATTGTACAGAAATTAAGCAATTACCTCAATGTGATGAAAACTTATCATGTCAGTTCCTCTTTCCGTAATCATTCTATACTCGAATATTAGTGTTCTATGTTCAACATCAAACTGTTATTCATTTTGTTGTTTCTTTACATTGTGCATTACTGATTTATCTATATTCACCAGATCACCAGGCTGCTTACATCTAATGGCTTTTTACTAATTTGTGGGTCAATAAGTAAATGCAATAGATTTGTCGACTTTTTCCTTTCTTTTCATCTTGTGTTTTCCTGGAAATCTTTTGTAACAATTTAGTGCCTGTTTCCTCACCACTTCATGACCTCTTTTCTATATAAGATGTGAAATTTTGCCTCTTTGAGATATTTAAAGTCAAGAATGATGTTGACTCTTCTATGAACTGCTGACTGCAAAGTACTATTTTTGTAAATTCTTGTGCCTGAATGTGTTTGACCATTGAAACAACAGAAGCCAAAAGTTAATTAAACGTAATAGGAGCCCATTATGCTTTCTCTTGGAACATTGTTGAGTGTTGACTGTATAATTAAGTTCTTCTGTCCCCAAAAGTGAAGCTATACTGTGCAATATAACAGGTTGATTGGTGTTACTAACTCCTGAGAAACCCATTTCAGGTTCCGTCATTTCTCATGCGGAAAGTATACACCCAAGTATTTTCTTTTATCAATGTACAGTTGTTCAACAGGTTTGAATATTTTATACTTGTTGATTTCTTTCTACTTCATTGTTGGTGTAACATAGGATTATTGTTTGATAAACCTGCCTGTTGACCAGCCTTTTGTTGAGACGGGAGTGCTGTTCTTTTAGCAATGCTGAATATGTCAAGGCAGGGCTAGCAGAATTAGAAAATTGGTGTTATGATGCTGCTGAAGAGGTATTCAGAATACTGCTGCTTTCATTATCTTCTATATCCATCTCCTTTCATATTTTATTTCATTTTCTTAGCCAAACTTTGAACTGGCAGCATGCAGGTTCAGCTTGGGACGAGCTGAAGCACATCAGACAAGCTATTGGTTTCCTGGTACTGTATTCTTTAATAAATTATATCATCTGAAGGGCTATAACTAAGTCTCTTAAAAACTAAATCTTTCTTGATATTCTAGTAGTTGGTGATGCACTCTATTTGGAGGAGGTAGTGTTTTTGCATACTTATGGGACTTCTATAAGATATATAAGTTAGCTTGAGAAAAAGAGAGAAGGTGAAAAAGGGAAAGGAAGAACAGTATTTGTGAGATATTTAGAAGGTGGAAAAGGTGTCAAATTGGTCTAATTTGCTGTCTTTTTTCAGGTCATTCATCAGAAGCCTCAGAAAACTCTAGATGAAGTTAGTCACGACCTTTGCCCAGTAAGTAATGCACTTTCAAACTTCAGTGAGAGGTCAGTTATGTTAATTTACTCATTTTCTTACTGTGGACCAGTTTCATTTTCTGACTGCAGGTGCTTAGCATTCAGCAGCTTTACAGAATCAGTACAATGTACTGGGATGACAAATATGGCACACATAGTTTGTCTCCTGAAGTAAGTTTTATGCAACCACAGTTGGAGGTTAACGCTTTATTTGGCATTGTATCATCTAATTGGGGTTAGAATCTTCTTTTCATTACCTAATTAGAAGGAATAAACTTTCACTGCAATGCCTAGGTGGGGATTTTTTAGTGCAAGAAGTTCCGCAGGCTTTTTGGAGTGCATCACTAAAAAGATTATGAATGACCAAGGGCCAAGAACCTGGAACCTATGAAAATCTATTCATATGAATAGCAAGGTAAAACAAGGACAGTTAGAATGGGTGGGCTGCTTGAAGCTATTAATTTCATTTTCAGCAAAGCGATACGAGTCAGATATTAGAAATTTTTTTAGCTTCTGCTGGACCTAAACCCAAAGGTCTTTCTAAACTGATTTATGTACTTAATTTGGGACTCGGATTAGCTAATTTCACGCTTTCTCCAACCTACAGTCTAGCAAAATAGGCTATATGTTGAGGTTAAGGTTGTTTCTTGCAGTGCCTAACTTCCTCTGGCCTTCCTGCAATGCTCCCAACTATGGCAGGGGGCAGGGGTTAGATGAAAACAGTCTTTTGCAGAGAGGCTTCTCCCATAATTTGGAATAGAATTGACTGACCTACTACACAATAAAACAGCTGCCATGTACTTACATACTCCCAAGGCAAAGTTAATGTATTAACAGGTTGATCTATTAACTTTATTTTATAGAAGGTACATGGAACATCTAAAACCTTTGCCTTGTTGAGTCCTTCTAGACATGATGTCTGGACTCTGCATTTAGAAACCGTAACTTTGAATCTGGTTATAACAAATCCATTTATGTCAGGTGTTTCCTCTTATAGATTTGCAGCCTTTGCATCGCTGAACTTCAGCAAGTTAACCTCATCTCCAAAATGAAGGCGTATTCCCATGAATTACATCTTGATTAAATAATTTAGCATTGACCAATATTTGGTCTAGACATCTATGGAAACGGTCGTGAGGCCTTATTATAGCAGGACTGTGCTAACTGCTAAGTCCCCTACCAGATCCATTCCCCCAATTATACACACCTATTCTAGAAGGAGAGGGAAACTTACTAAGGGCACAGGAGTCATTACCAACTCACAGGACAGCTGGCGATACTGGAGAGGATTAGAGGAATCATTCCCTGACTCTAGCTATAACAGATTCTGTTAGGAAAAATTATGAGGTGGCAGGTGCCTTAGATATTTTGTACTGCTGTGTATATAAATAGGAGCTGAGCTCACAGCAAGGGGTATCCAGAAATTAAGTGAGAGAAAGTTGTGTGATGGGAGAGACCTTGCCTCTCGAATGCAAGACTTGTATTTGAGAGCTTTTTCTTAATACAATCTATCCTTTGTGCTAATTTTGCTGCTTGTTCTTGCCCAATTGTTTGCTTATTAATCTGGGTCTTAGCAATTGTGGGTCTTAGCAGACTGATTCCATATGCACTGCTTTTGCTGCAGGTTATATCGAATATGAGAGTCTTAATGACTGAAGATTCAAACAATGCTGTCAGTAGTTCTTTTCTACTTGATGATGACTCAAGGTTAGATATGATCAAATTCCTATGTTTCTCTCTTTTTTTTTTTGGAAGGAATCTACCATTAATTAGAAATAAAGTTCAATACATCCTTTGTGGGTCACTAGTGTGGCCTATCGGGTTTGGAACACGAGCTAAAAGACTAAGTCTATCATCCAAATAAATTCCTATGTTACTCGGACTCTTTATTTTACCTAAACTACCCGTGTTGGATTCTTGACACTCCAACCTGGATACGGACACGATACTTCATTCATTTTGTGTCAAATTCATGGAATTTCATTATGAAATAGCCAAGTTAGACACTAGAATATGTACCCATGTATGTCTGACACAAGTACCCGAGTTCAAGTAACATCTTTTCCTTTCATGAATTCATTTTCATACCTGGCTGCTAACTTGTTAAAATATTCTTCATGCAGTATACCATTTTCAGTGGATGACTTGGCAAAGTCTACAGAGCAGATTAGTATCTCAGAAATTGAACCTCCCCTTCTCATTCGAGATAATGCAGGATTCAGTTTCTTGTTGGAAGCATAGGTTATATTTGATGATCGACCTCCATTGTACTTTCCTTTCTCTCTCCTCCTGAAGCTTCTGGAGGGTTTATGGACTTAATCTAAGAGAAGAAAACAGATTTTAGCGTAAGGAATGTACATTCTGCTCTCAGCACTCCGCTCTATACGAAAAATGCAGTCTTCGGTACTTTTTCGTTCTTATTGGGGCGTGGCAAACTGGGTTACTTAAATACATCGATGAGGGCTTATTTACAGTCGTAGAACAATTCTTGTTCCAGATTATTAGATTGGTTAGTTTGCTTGAATACTAATCAAGAATTTAGGAGGTTTTACGTACAGGATTAGAACGAAAAAGTATGGATAAATTATCTCCCGAGAGAGGAAACTATCTGTATAGTAGATAGAGACATTAGCTCATCTTCCATGTCGAAGAAGTGCCAAAATTTTGCTGCTTATTTACTTCTCATCTCATGTAATATTTATGTCACTTACTCACTTGTACAAGTACTGCTTGTGAATTGTGATATCAGTTGAATAGAGTTATTCCAGTTTGTAATCCCTGATTAATTCTGTTTATATATATAACGCAAGTCTTGTATGCTGCTCTTCTTTGATGAAATATCTTGTTTACTATTTCCTGAATGCAATCTTGATAAATTGATTGGTAGGTTAAGAATACTCATAGGCTAAGTTAAGTGCAAAAGGTGAACAATAATATGCTTTAATTAGAGTCGATGAATTGGATTTGAAATTTGATCATCTTTATAAGGCACACTCTGCAAGAGTAAATTGGTTATTTTGTGCTCTAATGAAATTATTTAGCATTGGTGAACCTCAAAAAAGTGTAACTAGCTAATAAAATATTTTAAAAAATTATCATTAATATCGAGCTATAGAATAAACATTAGTATAGAGTCATTTGATACGATAGATTTTCTCATTATCATAGTATATAATTAGCCAAAATACGGGGTTGCTAATGAGTATTTCTAAAAAAATTGAGAGATCATGAGGTTAGATAGTGACATTTAAAGATTTCTTTTCAAGTTTTTCCAAAATTATAGAAAATGAAAGATAGGAATAAATGATGGGTGTTTTTAATGATAACAATTGTCCCTTGATAAAAAGAATGTAACGTGCATTCTATTTTGATTTTAGTATATTGTTTTTATGTTCTCTTATCAGCCCTAATTTTACCTTATATTTACATGAGTACCTTTTTTATTGCTCCTGCAATTGCAGCATATTGGTCGCTGAATATAGTTATTGGACATTTACCCTTCATTGACTTTTTGAATGTTTCAAAACCCCATTCAAATAATGGTATTGTCTCATCCGCAAGAAATGCACATGCAAACATTGTGTTTTTCCAATGATTATTAATTCCTACAAATGGTGCACAAATAAGATTATACTTGTTTGTCCTATATGTAGTATCAAAAATCATAACATATCGAAATATTGTATAGTCCTCAAGCATCATAGAGTCTCTCCAAAACAAGCAACAAACCTTTCCTTCATCATTCAATCTTACTCTAAAGAAGAAGTTACTATCTGTTTGCATCTGCTCATAAAGGTTATCAACAACATTTTGTGAATCCTTTCCCTCAATTGGTTTTATTTTGAGCCTATAACAGCAGTTGAAGTGGTCCTTCATGGAATGACCCAATACATCTTCACCACACCTACGTACTCATGTATTTGAATGAATCTATCGGTCTCAGTCCACACTCTTTCATAGCTTGTATGGTTTCTTTCTTTGGATCACTCATCTGACGCTCAGATCTATGAAGGTAATTTAGTGGTTGTCTTGTAAGTGGATGATTGTGTTTTATAACATGCTGCACAATCTCATAGTATCCTTCAGGGTTCATCCTTGCTCTAATCAGAGCAGGATATTCAGTTCTTGTGATCATAACTCTTCTTGTCCTCTGTTTCTTTGAATTGTTGTCTTGTATCATTATGTCTGTATTATTCTCTCCCTGTTTTTCTTTGATTTTGGTATTTCTTTTCCCTTGAGCAAAGCATACGTAGTACTTTTGATGCACAACTGATGTCCCTTCTTTTTTTTTTTTTTTTGGATTTTCTAACACTGAACCCTACTATAGCAGCATGCTGACAATATAGCTCATGTATATCATCGAATGTTGGTCTTACTTGACCAACTAAAACTCCTCCAATTTCATGTTTATTCAGTGATTGTTCAGTTGAACCTGTTATAAAAGAATAAAGATATTTTTCACTTTTATTATAGTGTATGTATATATGATATAGTGTATCTATTTATGATATAGTGTATGGGTGTTTGATATAGTGTATTAGTGAATTTTAGTCCATTTTTTAGTTCCATAGACGCAATATTTTTGTTATATTCTATAGTGTATTTCTGTGTGGTATAGTGTATCTATTTATGATAAAGTGTATTTATGTATGATATAGTGTATGTTTCTGTAATGCGTTTAAGTAAATATTTTCTATCTACTAGTGTGTTCCTATATGATATAGTGTATCTATTTATGATATAGTGTATTTATGTATGATATAGTGTATGTGAGTTAAGCATAAATAAGGCCTTAACATTTGGTATTTTTCACCTTTAAGGACCTCCCATTTTTTTCACCTTTAAGGACGTAACATTTACTTTCAGGCCATAATTAAATAAAACTAACCCAAGTGTAGATAAGCCATGGTTAAATGACATAAAGTAATAATTACGTGTCTTGGGCAGGGCGCATAATGTTCTGAACTGCAGTCATTTCACGTAAAAAGATTGGCGCCCTTTCATTTCTTCTCACCTGCTCCAAAAAGAAACCCACCATACGAAGCAAGGCGATTTCGAAGCGATTTCAAAGCAATGTACATTCATAATTCCCTTCTTTGTTTTTTTTCGATTTTATGAGAAAAATTTTCTGGGTAATCATAGGGTTAGGTTTTTGTGATGATCATTTGAATTTTTTTGTCGAATTTTTATGAGTTTTTAGTAAACAAGTTGTTAATAAGCGTATCGTGTTTAGATGATTAAATATCGTTTTACATTTGCTGTGAATTGATGAACTGAAACACAACAAGTTAAATTAAATAAGAGTAAAACAAGGGGTAAAACGGTGGTTTGAAATTGGTTTTATGCTGATTGTTGGTGTTTTTTCGAATGAAAAATATGGCTTCACTTGATGAACTTCACCCAGTCCTCTCCATGCATGAGATTTTGCGATTCCACGTTTTCCCTCGACTTAGAGACCCAAGGGACAGAGAGTGTGTAACAAGTGTATGCAGGGAGTGGAGGAGGATTTCCCGGTATGGTCTAGAAGATGCCCACCAACTGTTAGGAATGGACGAGATTATGTGCTTTCATGTGTTTTCTAAACTTGACTGTTGGACGTCAAGTATTGTGAAGAATGTTTGCAAGGAATGGAGGAGGATGTGGGTGGTAAAGGAGTCGGTTCATTGGAGGCCCAACCTGGACAATACCTCCACCAAGAAGTGGGCTCTGAAGTCCATCATTGAAGGTGATGGGTTGATTTTTGGGCTCACAGTACTGCTGAATGGTGGGCTTACTGTGATGGGTTCCCACTGTTGTTTGGTGAAGAATAAAACTGATCAAGATGAGGGTTAGTTAGGGCTAGGGTTTTTGTAGTTTTTTTTTGGATGTCATTGTAAGTAAAGAGCCCTATTGATCTAAAGAACTCCTTTTTTGATGGTCATGAACATTTAACCTATGAATATCAGTGACAAATCTTTTGTAATTAATTTATGAATGCTATATATATATATATATATATATATATATATATATATATATATATATATATATATATATATATATATATATATATATATATATATATATATATATGTGAAGTTGGTTAATCTTTTTTTTTGTTTTTGGATTTTCTAACACTGAACCCTACTATATCAGCATGCTGACAATGTAGCTCATGTATATCATCCAATGTTGGTCTTACTTGACCAAGTAAAACTCTTCCAATTTCATGTTTATTCAGTGATTGTTCAGTTGAACCTGTTATGTATATATGATATAGAGTATCTATTTATGATATAGTGTATGGGTGTGTGATATATTGTATTTGAGAATTTTATTCCATTTTTGTGTTTCATAGTACGCAATATTTTTGTTATATTCTATAGTGTATTTCTGTGTGATATGTGTATCTATTTATGATATAGTGTATTTATGTATGATATAGTGTATGTTTCTGTAATGCGTTAAGTAAATATTTTCTATATCTACTAGTGAGTTCCTATATGATATAGTGTACCTATGTATGATATACTGATATAGTTGATATAGTGTAATAATCTATAGTGTATTTCTGTGTGGTATAGTGTATCTATTATAAAAGAATGAAGATATTTTTGTCACTTTTCTTATAGTGTATGTATATATGATATAGTGTATCTATTTTTGATATAGTGTATGGGTGTGTGATATAGTGTATTTGTGAATTTGTGAATTTTAGTCCATTTTTGTAATGCGTTTAAGTAAATATTTTTTTATATCTGATATAGTGTACCTATTTATAATATAGTGTACCTATCTATGATATAGTGTATGTACGTAACAGTGTACATAGTGTATCTATTTATGATATAGTATATGTATGTGATAGTGTATCTATTTATGATATAGTATATGTATATGATAGTGTAACTATTTACCTGGAATGACAGCTGAATTAGATTCATCAATTGATACTACAACATATTGCTCGTCAACTTGATTTTCTAGCTCATCATGAAACAAAACCACATTATCTACATAAAATTATAGTGTTACTGTTTTGCTGAATCAAACAAATGAAATTATTGACTTCGATGTTGTTACCTTCAAAACTTGGTGAATTATTGAGATCTATTACCTACTCGATTATAATAAATTGACACGTTAGATCATCAGGAAACAACTCCTACGCATCTTTAATAATTATTCTTGTATAAGAAATTTTTCCCTAATTTTCCTATTCGCTATTACATATTGAGATGTGAATACATCTTTTTGAGGTACTCAATTTCATATACCTCATTGACTCATTGTCATCTCTGTAACCAACCTCATATAGTCTTCCCACGCACAACCCAAATTTGGAGACAGCAAGCATAGAATTATATTGAAAGTAATTCAATCAAGGTGAACCCCATTCCTCATCATTTCATCACTCACAAAATCACAACATCAAATCTAACTCCGACTTTATTTAGCACAAGCATGAACCACAACATCTATATCTATACTAATATATTAAAAGGCGTTCACAGAATGCATGTGCTTAGTAATGGCACTCTCCTCTAAAGGCTTATAATGCGAAATCTTTCTATTTTCATGTCAAACCCCTCAACTAAAAAAATAATGGTGTGTAGTTATAAGGTATCGAACACATGACCTTTGAAATGAAAAGTGAGAGCTTAACCATTGATCCAACATAACATCATTGTTTAGTATTTCAAAATAAAATATAATAAGGTATTGTAATTAAATCTCATTAAAAGACTTACACAAGTAGTTAGATACCTAACACATTAATGGTAATGATAATAGACTATTGTAGACATAAACTCTTACTCGAATTTCTTGTATTTTTCAAATTATGATGTCAATTTTTTTCCTCACAAGACAAAAAATTACGAAAAGCAACAATCCGGGGCATCGCCCGGGATACTCACTAGTTAATATATTAAAAGGCGTGCGTAAATCAGGAACGGTGCCACGTGGCGCTCTCCCTAGGGAGTTTTAGTTCATGTAATCCATACAATAAAAAAAAATTAAAAATTACATAGTATAGGTTTTGATCCCGTGATCTCAAGTTTATGTACTAAAGTTTTAACCACTAGACCAAGTAGTATCTAGTGTTATCATATCAAAGTACAATATTAATAATAAATGAAACTTTTTTTTACCCGGGGTATAGCTCGGGGCTAATAACTAGTTAATACATTACAAGAAACTAATTAAATTATGTCTCAAACCGTAGAGTCTTCATCATCTCAAAATCTCCAATTGCTTCTTGGTAAAAATGACTTATACTGTAAGCACTAATTTGAGCAGAATCAACATTCTCAAATAGTCAAATTGGTTCTTGGTCTAATGTAATTGGAGCAGAATATGTCTTTTTGGTTTGTTTTGATTTGTGCTTTTGATGGTTTGGTTTTTGACTTTGATGACGAAGGTATGGTTTTATCACTTTATGAAGGTGATGAAAGGAGGACAGAGAAGAAACGGCAGTGGAGTGAGGATGTGTGGGGATCGAATGAAATATACGATTAAACCAATAAAACTGTATTAGAATTTAGAGGTCCCTTTGGTCAGCCGCTATTTGAATTAGCTGTCCATTTAAACAATATCACTAATTGTACTACCAGTTTAACTCAGGTAGCCGCTAATTTAGTTAGCGGCTATGCTTAAAACTTAAAAGAAATAGAAAAAAAAAACTCATTTTCAGTTCTATGAATGGTACCTATGAAATTAGTTTTGAAAATGGTATAAAGTAAGAAATAGTATACTGATTCATTTTTTATGGTCTTTAATAGTTGACTATTTTTTTCAATGTTGTGTGGATTGTGTTGGAAAACTATATACTTCCTCCATTAGGGATGGGCATAGGTAGGGTCTGGATTGAGTACGAGCTCATAAAGCTCATTTAGGTTCGTTTGTTTTGTTTAGATTTGGATGTATTAGCATTAGGCTGTACTTCTGCTTTAATTAATGTACGATTTCTCGTTGTCAAAAAAAAAAAAAAAAAAAACTAAGCCATATTAGAGTTTTCCTTCCATATTTAACCCAATAACCATGCAAAGTCGAAAGTCCAAACCTGAAACCTGAATCTTGTAAGTACGTGGTAAAATGTTAGTTTATGATGTCAGCAGAAATCCTAACAAACTATTATTTCCGAATTCTTGTATATTATATATACACATACTAGAATTTCATACATACATTAATTCACTGCTAAATTTTCTTTTTGTTCCCAACTTTTCTCTTCATCTACTTTTCTCTCGTCTCTCTCTGCGTTTACTCAAGAATTTCACACAACAATGGCAGAAACTGATGAAATAGTGTTTAGGTTCACAATCAAACCTGCATATAAAATTAAAGAAGCCATTGAAACATTGTGTTTCAATACAAATGGTCGTGCAACAATCAATGTGACCCAAGAAAGTTTCGAGATCAAAGTAGACAACCAAGAAACCAGATGTAGTGGTTACCTCCATTGGGATTCTTCAAGACTGCTCGACTTTCACTACTGTAACAAAGGAATTAATCCAAAAATGATCAATCTCAAGGAAATTTCTGATGAAATTTCACAAGTAACAGTGTCTGAAGATGATTATATTACGCTATTTCATCTCGAAGGGTCATTCAAACTCTGCTTCATTCAGTGGCGGATCTTGAAAGATTTGCTACATGGGGCCAGATTTTTCCACAATAACATATTAACATATATGAAAGTATAAAACTATAAGAACATATGAATATTACTTCCAAATCCAATGTAAAAATATAGATTAAACTAAAATACCGGAATAAAATAAATGTAAAAATGTCAAAACCACAAGTGTCATGATCCCACTATTGAAAAAAGAACTAAAGTAAGGCTCGACGGTCTTTCAAAATTTTAAAATCATCAATAATTGACTTGGTGCTAAAACTCTTGGAAATTTTTCTTTCAATATAAATAACTAAGCTATCCGCCAAAAACTCATCTTCCATTTTATTACACAGTCTTGTTTTCATGATTTTCATGGCCGAGAATGCTCTTTCAGTGGTAGCTGTTGACACAGGAAGAGTCCATATGAGACGTATTAATCTGTCAAACAAAAAATATACATTTGACTTTCCTGTTTGTGTCAATTGTTCACAAACTTCCTCCAAAGTAGAATAATTTCTCATATTTTGATCATCTTTCACCTCACAAATGAAATGTTGCAATTGATCCTTCATATTGTACCTCTCTTGCTCCGTAAAATCTTTTGGATAATACTTTTCTACCAGTAAGCAAATCTTATTGATATCAAAGATTTTGAAACCATCCTTTGGCTCTAACAATGACGACAAGGTCAAGAGCTCCAAGGCATTGTCGTTAAATCTGCGGTTCAGCTCTTGTAATTGCTTGTCAATTGTACTTAGAAATAATTCAACTCGATAAAAATGGTTCATTGTAACTTGATCGTGTTGATGACGAGCTCTACCCTTACGAGCTATATAAGGAGCATTCATATCAGGCACCTGAATATCATGTTGTTGACAAAACAGTCCCACTGAGCCTAAAAAATTTTCCCATCCATTCTCCCTCATTTCTTGAATGAGTGTTTGACTCGTAGAGACTAGTTTTATAGCATTCACAATATCTTGAGACTTTTGTTGTAAAACTTCACAAAGAACATCAGCAATTCTCACTAATGAAGCCTTCATTGGTACTTTATTTGTTAGTCTCTCTTTTCTAAGTTTTATTTTCTTGTTTAAACTTTGATGTTTATTAAAATAATTCTTTCTTTCTATCTATAATATCTGCATGTTGTTTAAAGATAATTTTTCATTAAAACCTACACTACGTACAATTCTTTGAGGTTTCAACAAAGATTTGTTAATTAGGATGATTTTCTTGTAACTTTGATGTTTATTAAAATAAATAAATAATCCTGTTTCTTATAAAGAAATTGCCTATTTCAGGAAGTTATCCCTTAATTGATTTTAAGGTAGACATGAAGGAAGGGCAGGGTTTGCATGAGCCTTTGTCTGACTACGTAATTTTCTCAGATGCTCTTATCCCTTCAGAAAAGCTGAGGGAGGTTGTTATATATATATATATATATATATCTATCTTTTCAGTTGCCCTTGAAATATGTCACAGTACTGTGACTTTCTCCATAGCCAGAGGAGAGAGCCCTCGGATATTACAATATGAGGCTCAGGTAATCAACTGAAGTTGCTATGATTTGATTATATAGTTGCGACATTGATTGTGCACTTTTTGACAGACTTCCGGAACCACCCCATGGCACAAGGATTATGCATGGTTCTACTGGCCATACCTGGAGACATTGAAGAAAAGTTCATTTCTTGCACCACAATTTATGGTGGCATTTCTTCGTGTGCCATATGGTCACATCATGATGCGATTCGGTTCTTTGACATTCATCCAACAAGCTGGAGTGGCTATCCCTAAGCCTCAACTCCTAGAGGAGCTTAAGGAAGCGCTACTGAAGCTAATAGGAAGACAAGAAGCTGACCTTTCTGTGGAACTTCTTACAGGACTGCCAGATCTCCTAGAGAACCCTCTACAAATGCAACTTTTGTTCCGCAAAAGGCTAGGACACAGGGATTTAAAGAGGAGAATAGTACTTCAAGCAAAAGTAGATGAGGACGAATTCTTACCCCAAATGAAAGTCTTCACCTCAACTATGCAAAAGATATGGAATCTCACTCTTCAACCTTCAAATGGAAAGACCAAACCTAGATTAACTGGCCAGGTGCCAACTCTAATGAGTAGAAACAGAGTCAATGAGGGTGATTCAATGCACTTCTACAAGGTCACGGTACCCAAAGTTGGTATATTGTATTTCGCAGAACTTATCGCCGCTCAGATACAAACAGAGGAGGTTGAAGAAACCATCAGAGCAGTGCGCATGGCACTGACTGGAAATTAGCCTGCGGTTAGGGAGTTTTATAGCCTATGTGGGAATTGAACCCACATCTTGTGCATAGCACAATGCTCTTCCATTTGAGCTAATAGGTTTGAAAATACGTGTAAAAAAGCAGAATCTATGGTAATTCATCTAGCATAAGTCTGGCTTAGAGATTGAAAAATCCCAAGCAGTATGTGTCAATGATCTTCTCATAACCTCTTTTTTAAGCCTTTTTTTGCTGAGTTTTATGGATCAGATTGTCAAAAAATAAACCCAGGAAATTGATGCTAAAATTTTAGGTATGAATTCTACATGTCTAACAAGGCAATAAACACCTAAATACAGTCTTTATCATGTTCTTTGAACTAAAATTTCAGTAATCCCTTTTTAGGAAAAAACATTCTGCCAGGATCTTTGTACATTATATATATATATATATATATATATATATATATATATATATATATATATATATATATATATATATATATATATATATATGATTGCGTACTGATGAGGACAACCAAGTGAAGATTCAGCAAAAAGAATTAACACAAATTATCAACTGAAAGCATTAATTACCGCTGAAGTTTTCATCACCCGGTGAACTTTCGCCATTTGTTTTCACCGGTAATGGAAATGGACGAGCTGCAGCCCCGGTCCGAACAATATGGAGGCCCTGTGCTCAAAGTTGAAAATGAGGCCTCTATATAAAAAAATTCAAAGGCACATACAATGGTCCGACATCATTCTAATCATTTCAACCTAAATATAATGCAGGCTATACAACCTAGAACTACTAATATCCAACATCATTCTAATAATTTCATCTAAAACTACAAAATTGCATTTTACTCTTACCACCATATACCACAAAAATAAACCTTGCTCATGCATAACATTCTTACATTTACAATATAAATAGGTACAACTAAAGCAATCAGCAAAACAATACTCAAATTTAATGCTGAACTACAAACTTTAACACTTATAACCTACAATATATAGTAAAATTAGTCACAAACCCTCCTCAAAGCCAAAGTCTTTATTCATATTTCCGTCTTATAATTCTACTGCCCCACCCTCCAAGAACAAATACTACAACTTAATTGGTAAAATACAGAACAAAAAGGTAGGAACTTAAACAGCAAATTCAACCAATTTCGATGAAATCTTAAACCTAATTACCAAATTACATTAGCAGTGAGACAAAGAAAAAGATATGAAATTTAAAAACATATTCAAAAGGCAAGAATTTTAGCAGATAAAATCTACACCCTGATTACAAATTACAAATTACAAATTCAAAACGAAAGAAAAAATTTCAACAAAAAAAGATATGAGTTTTAAGTGAAGTATGAATTGGTGTCGACAAAGAGAGAGAGATTACCTGAATATCAAATTAAAGACTTCACCTTTTTCACTACCCCAACTTGTCAAAGTCAGTCCTTCCCCAACCCCAAAATCTGCATAAACCAAATAAAAATAACGATTCACGCATCAATATAACCGCTAATTAACAGATGAATAAAAATAAATTGAAGGGAAATTCCAATTCGCCTATATTAATTGGGATAATTTTGTATTTACAAAAGCATTCATGAAAATAAAAAAATCAAAATTAAACTAAGAAAAGTATAATTACCTGAATTTTTGGGGCTTGATTTCTCCAATTTCGGGTAACGACTAACGAGAGAGAAGGGAAGATCGAAGAATGAAAAAGATCCGAGTGGTTAATGGAGTTATGGAGGAAATCGAGAGTGAGGAGAGAGAAATCGAGAGTGAGGAGAGAGAAATCTTTTGCTGGTAATATGCGCGTATGAAGTGTAGTATTTTTGCATTTTGCTGGGTCTTGGGCTTTACTGATTTAACTTTTTTTTAGAACTTGAGGCCCCTCTAAAAGGGAGGCCCTGTTATGAGTCCCATTTTGAACTTATTTAGGGCTGGCCCGACGAGTCGAAATGAAAGAGTACAACTTTCCTGGGATTGAATCCTTACAATCTCTATCTCGGCCTTCTTTAAACCTTTTGATATTATTTATTCAGCAAAAATATGAGCGGCTAGTACATGAGCAAGTTGATTAAATGATTCTGATGAAAGTGAGAAGTTTTCTATCAAAGATTCTCATAATTCTCTACCTAGATTATGGCTTCAATATCCACTAAACACTGTTTACTACTACTATTTCTCAAACTTGCTATATAAGATGTGAAGCTAGGATTTAGAATGATTAGAGAAAGGAAAAGTGAGAAAAAGAATACAAACATATTAATTGGAGGTATATTAAGAGAAGTGAATTCGTCGTTTCGGAACATCTGATTGAAAAAACGCTTGGAAAGATCCACGTCCATGTTCCTCACTGTCTCCTCCTCCATTTCTCTTCTTTCTTGCAAGCGACAGCTAGTGTATAGTAACCGGCGGTGGTGAAAACAGAGAAAGAACAGTGTTATTTAACTTCTGAAATCATCTTATTACCAACTATAAACTTGAGTCCATATCTGTAGAATTAAAGGAATAATTCGAGAATGTTACAATACTGATTTCTGAAATATTTGATTGAAAGATGATAGTGTATAAAAAAAACAGAAACTCGATCTGCAATCAACATCTAATACTCCTATTACAATTCAAACAGCATTCTACATTCCATCAACAGATGAACTCCTATTAGCCATCAAACACAGATATACAGATCAAAAACATGAATTAAATCCAGCATTAAAATCTAACACTATTTTCTAGTCAAGATAACAGTCATCACAAGCAACAACTACGAACCAACACCTCAACATGTCACAATTCAAGCCAAACAGATATATGAAAAATTGAATACTTTCAATGAGTTAACCTAAAATTACCATAATTCGGGATACTAAAACTAAAAATCAATTGACAATTTGTGAATCATAACCAAAAGTTAGCAAACATTTTCATATAACCATTGATTTTGCAATTACATTAAAATACTACCAGCTTCGTCGTTTAACTCGTTCACCAGTAAGTCGAACCGAATTTCGCCAATCATTTTGGGGTTTAGGGTTATGTTGAGGAGAGAGATTGAACAGAGGATGAGATACAAGAGTTGAGAGATGAAATGGGGATGAGGAGATAGATGAATTTCGCCAAATCATTTTGGGGTTTAGGTTTACGTCTGGTACTTTTAGGAGTGTTCTAAGTTAAGCGAGAGATGACGCTGGGCCATTCATTTTGGGCCGTTCTTTTTGGAAGTAACTGATCCGGTTGAGACGAACTGAATCAGTTAATTGACCCAAAATTTGGCGCCCATAATTTGGTGGATTTGCTGATTCGGTTTTAAGAGAACCGGATCAGTTTTGTTGTGCTATATAAGGTTTTTTCCACTAGTGTAAATTCAGCAATGCCACCATCTGATCGCACCTATATCTCATATATCATGTATAGTTTTTATTGAATGTTGTTAAAAGTGTTACAACCTAAAGGAATATATCTCTATTCTATAACACAACTATAGGGGGACACCAAATTATAAAAACCCCTATTTTACCCCTACTAAATAAAGCAAATTACATCTGATAAAATAAACTAAATCAAAATCAATCTATCTTTTTACAAAGTCAATCTTTTTACAAAAAACAAAAAAAGGAAAAACAAAATACAACTGCTTATTTCAAAAATCAAAAAATCAAAAATTTTAAAACAAATATAAACCATCGGGTAAACCAAAAAAACTTTAACAGACCAAAAAAAATCCCTAAATAAAGGGGGAAAAAATTGCAACAACACAAGGCAGTTTGATAAGATAATTCAGTTCTTCCACTTCTCCATCTTATTCTCACAATTTCCCTCTTCAATTCTAAAAGCACCAAAAAAATCACCAAAACTCAAATCAGAATCTCTATTACTTAACCAAGATAAGATAATTACAGTGATTTGTTCATAACAATCCTTATACAATTTAATTTGAAATATAATCATTCTTTTCTCAGTGTGAATTTTATACAGGGTCTTCACAAGCATTGCAATCAACAATTCTTACTTCTCTGTCACACAATTCTTTCTATCTGTAATAATATTTACTAATCCAAATTCATTGAATTGATAGTGATTTTTGTGTGTACTTTTTATAGGACAAAAGTAGATAGAAAGTAGCTGACCAAGTATCTCATACAAATATCATCAAGAAAGGTACTTGGAAGGTGAAGAGGTATTTCTTAATAAAATTGAATTGCAAATCATAAAAAATCTACGGATAAGAATATTAAAAAAGTTGTATGTTCTTCCTGTCATTTTGATGTTTTGGCTACAAAATTTAATTTTGTTGTCTGTTTCAAAGTTTTAACAAGTTTTACAACTATAATGTTCCTTGCAGCATCTTTTAGAGTACAATGATAGACCTGACCTTGGTCATGAAGATAGAGAGATGCTGATTGAAGATTTAGTACTGTATTGCAATGGTTTTTGCATAGTTTAAATTTTGGAACTGATATTGATATGTGGAACTTTTTCCTTCAGGTTAGAGAAATAACTTCAGTGTGGCAAACTACTGGTCAGGCACTTCCTGATAGAGATGACTAAGTCATCTTCTGTTATGTTGTGATAAAGATGACCAAGTCATCTACTATTATCTTGTTAATACTTTGTAATTATCTACATGTAACTTAATATTATCTTTTTGTTATACTCTATCCTACCTACTATTAGTTAGAGATATCTTAGCTTTTATTGTTAGCCGTAGCTATCCTTTAATCTAGAGCTGTATTATAAATACTTTCATCATATAATGATAATATTAAGCTTTCTCATAAACTCTATCATGGTATCAAGAGCTTTGATCCGTAACCACGCTTCCCCTCCCTAATCTCCCTCCCTCAATGGCGGTAGTGATAATATCACTCCCAAACCAGCCATCATCCTCCTCCATCATGGCTACACCATCAAAACCTTTTGCCGACGCCGACAAATGATGGTGACCATATCAAACTTCCTTCTTAGAAAGCTTCAACCCAAAATCACACTTCCGCTCAACTCTTTTGACACCCCGTATTTCATATACCAAGAGATGCCAATTATCATTTTTTTTTCTCCAAATCCTCTACGGAGACACAATCCCTTTTCGGCACCTCGTAGTTTGACTACCAAGAGCGTTGTCGAACATGAAATCCCTTTCTCCCAACTTCTATGGAGAAACATTAACAATCTCAACAATTATCACCATTCCATCATGGATATCCTCCTCTCCTTCAATGGTGATAACTGACAATATGAAACCTCTTATTGCAAAGTTATCTATGGATGCCACTATGCGACCATCCAAACACTCTCCTTCTCGGCCTCATTCCCTCTTCCAAAAACTCCATGAAGAAATTCAGCCTTTTTGATTTTCTATCCCTCCTCTCTCACTTACCAAATTTTTGGTGGCCTCCCACCCAAAAGGCCAAAACCCCAAATATCCTGGTTATTACTTTCTAATGATATGCTCTTTCTCTTTAGACCAACCAAAAAAAAAAAAAAAAAAAAAAAAAAGACCACATTCGTTTCTTCTCTCCGTCACCCTCCTTTGATTTTTTTTTTTAATTAAAGCTCTTCTCTCCAATGGCCATTACCTCCATTGCCATTGCCCCGAAGCTTGTCAACATCATTACTTTTATCACCGATCAAGCGGCCATCATGTACTCATCTTTCAAGATTGGACTTTCCCTTTGGCCATCCATCTTGCGGGGGAATGATAGAGATGACTAAGTCATCTTCTGTTATGTTGTGATAAAGATGATCAAGCCATCTACTATTATCTTGTTAATACTTTGTAATTATCTACATGTAACTTAATATTATCTTTTTGTTATACTCTATCCTACCTACTATTAGTTAGAGATATCTTAGCTTTTATTGTTAGCCGTAGCTATCCTTTACTCTAGAGCTGTATTATAAATACTTTCATCATATAATGATAATATTAAGCTTTCTCATAAACTCTATCACTTCCCCTGACATGTACACACATAAAGTTTGGTTCTTGGATGGGCGGTGATCGAGATGGAAATCCTAATGTGACTGCCAAGGTAAGGTTACATTATCTTGATAGTAAAACTGATATGAACAATAGTATTAGAAAATATCCCGGGTTTTCAGAATATTATTTGTTTCCGTACCCATTTAAGTGCTCTTGATATAAAAATCGGGCCGTGGAGTAGCCGATGAGTAGCCGATGAGCCTTTTAGGAGTAAGAAAGCATGAGATATCCCAAGATGTCCATGGAGCCTTCGAGAAGAGCTTGATAGGAGGAGGGAGAGTGTGTGTTAGAAGCAATGGGCGTGAATGGGCAAGTGGTATGTATTATAGCTTATGATTATATATATAGGTATAAGGATTATAAGTTATGTACTAGAGAGTAGAGACATATTCATGTAAAAACTATTGACGTATTTTTAATCAATCACATTAATTTCCCTTTGAACTTTTTGGAGAAATAAACTACATTGCTTAATTATAACATTATGAATGTGGGAGGCCCCTCAAAAAAATTTTTGAATGTGGGAGGATTGCATTTTCAATTAAGTCACTGTTATTATCATAAGTAGCAGATACCCTGTAACACCCCGAAAATTACATAACCTTAATCGTCAGCGGAAGCACAACTTAAGCATGTGGGTTATGGCCCACTAATAATATAAATAGCCTAAAACGGCTTATTAAACATACAAATGATTGCCTTTAAGCTATAATCATTACCCATAACACAGAGTATTCTAAATATCCCAAATATGTATATGCAGAGTCGCTTCAGCTTAATCTTTCCGGAACATTACTAACATAACCGGTCCTGCGCCTATCTTCAGAATACCTGAATAATTCCATAAAAGTAGGGAAAAGGAAAAACACAGAAAATAACTTAAAATGAGTTGAAAACTCAGTAACTTCACTCCAGCCCGTAAAAACGGTTTTAGTTCGTAAACATTTTCACATATACGCATATATAATAACTGTAACACCCCGTAATTTTCACTCTTTATTTTTGGTGTTAGTTTATTTTAAATGATATTCTTTTCGTAAAAAAAAAAAATAAATAAATAATTTATTATTTTCTCTAGATCAATGATTTTTTATTCTTTATAATTTGGGAGCCGAATTATTATTTTATTATATGGTGTGTTAATGTGTGCATTATATTTATATTTATAATATAATTTATTAGAATTATTTTCATTATTAAGTATTTTCAAAGTTTAGGCGCGATTTAGGAATTAACCGTTTTATCGCGTATCGGGCTTTCGGAGCATGGATCGTTGTTGAATTTGGGCCGAAAGTTTTGTGTGGGTGTTGGGCTTGGGGCAGCCTGCCAAGTGAAGGATTAAGAGGAGCCTTCTCCTTTTCTTTTCTCTTTTGTTTTTCTCATGACTCTTTGTTGCTTTGTAACCCCCCTAATCATTCTCCTTCATTAAAACCCTTTATTTCAACCATTATACATTCATAAAATTCTGATTTTTATTCAAAGAAGTTCAGCAGCATCATTCTCATTTAACCCCCCACCGTTTCAAGAAAAGAAAGAGAGAAAAGGAAGAGCAAAAGAATAGAAAGTTCAACCCGGTTTTTCCTGTCGTACCTTCACTAAAATAACCGTAGCCGGAGATCTAACCGTTAGATCGTCTTCAAATTTGGAAACAACATTTATAACATCTTGTTCTACATTCTGACCAGAGCGATTTAGAATCCGAGCTTTTGATCATTGGGAATCATGGTCGTATCAGAGCAGTACGAAACAAGAGTTTTCAACGTTCAAGAAGAAATGCCTAGTGTCTTGTTGCTACAATTCTCGTTTGTTATGCCTTGGGGTTAGAAGAGGATTTGGATTGCATGCTTAACTCGTGATTGTCTCTTTAGACTCAGCTCTCCTCCCGACGATCCAGGTAACTAGTTGTTATCTTAGAACCATAGTGATTAGGGTATTATTCGGTATTAGATTACTACGTTAGGAATTATCTAAAATATTTTTTGAATGAGATTTTTGACGAAATTTGACATGAACATACGTGACACATGCTATGTGAATACTGTGTAGAGAAAAATAATTTTCGCATGATTTTTAATAAATATTTGATTTAATTAGTATTTTGTGCTTTTTGGCTAAATTTCATAATAATTATTGAACGACTGTTAAAATTGATGAAATCATTTTTCTTAGATCATGTTACATGCGTATAATGTATTCCATGCCTTGGAATAATTTTTATCTACTGTTTACTGTTTTAATTAATTGATATATCTGTTTTTGTAAATTCTGTTCAGTCAGTATATGATTCATGAAAATTATTTATAGTGGCAGAAAAATTAATTTATTTGGATAATTTGTATTTCCGTGAGTTTTTACATATTATGTGAATTTTTGGTAATTTTTGGGCGTCTGTTTATATTTTTAATTATTTTAATGGCTTATTTGAGTAATCTGTATATTAACTGTTAAAAATATTTTTTGAGTCCGAAAATTATAAATAAAAATTGTACCTTGTCAGTAGAGCTATTAGGGTTATATGATAATTTTTGTGTGATTTTACTGCTCGAATTTGTAGGTTTCATAATTATTATGGTGTTTTTGGGATGAAATTGAGGACACACTATTAAATTGTTTGAGGGCTTGTAAATCAGATATAATTTATAATTTAATATATTCTGGGTTGCTGATTTTCAGTAGTATACAGTATGCATCATTTGAGTAACCACATGTTTAGGTTTGATTTATGGAATAAAATGATTTAATTGTTATTACTCTTTTAATGAATATGATTTAGAGTTAATTGGTGATGTATTTGTGATTGAGTGTGGTTGCTGTAAAAACCAGTATATTGTCATTGTTGATGTTTTGGAATGTTCAAGTGTTATTGTGAGAGATATTTGTTGAAAATTTGTAAGTGATTTATTTTGAGGATTTTTTTTGAAGAATTACTTTTGATGAATTATGGGTATAAGGCCGGGTGGCATCCCTTTTGACGAATATTTTTGAGATGAATAATACTTTGATGATATTTATGATTTTATTTTGAGATAAGAACATCCGGTGGGATAGATGTAGTCCCCGGTGAAGAACATGCCAACCACTTGGGTTTGCGAACTAGGGGTAAGCCTGGGTTAATTGTTGTCGTCCGAGAGGTCGGGGGAGTTCTGCGTGTTCTACCCCGCATCGGGAGTTTGGCCATTCTTAGACACAGGCAGTGGGGAACGTAAGCCCATAGGCCGACCTGGAGATTGCGATCCGACAAACCTTAGGAAGTGATTTGCGAATCACTAGCGTTTGGTTTTACGTCTCGGACACTTGTTTTACCTATACTTTTATTTTTCTAAAAGTACTCTTGAGATGATTTATTTATTTTTATCCAACTCACTTGCTATTTATTATTCATTTGCGTTATTTGTGAGTTGTATGGAAGTGGATGCATATTGTAGTTAACTTGACTTAATTATTTCCTCTCTTATTAATCTATGTCTGAATCGTACTTTGATTGCTTTTGTTCTGGGAGAACTGCTAGTTACTCCCCACTGATTGTGGATATATGTTGTATATTTTGCGGGTTTTGTTGATGGGGATTTTCTTTGATTTTGGGCTCGGGTTGAGATGCGAAAATAATCTATTAGGGGTTTTAGTTCTAGACTTCTCTTTAGTTTGAGATAGTTTTCTCATTTCGATTTTAATCTAAGTAATTAATTTACTTATAGTATTTACTTATGTTTGTTTTTATCACTTAGTTATATAAACAATAATCTTGTAGTAGTGACATTCCCAGAAGACGATGTTTCCGCCATCGTCCTATTAATTATATTATTATTTCTTTCTTTTCGGTCTTTGAAATTCTGGGGTGTTACAGTTGGTATCGAGCAAAACGCTCCTAAACTCGAAAAGAGTTGCTAATGATTCTTTAGAATTATTAGTTAGCCATAGGATATAAAATTTGCTTAGAATTAAGTTTAGTTGTTTCACTATAATGAGAGTGTGATGGGTAGAGTAAGTAAAAGGGAAGCCTTATGGGAATGTGGTGTGCTCTCATGCTTATGGAGCATATGTTATATGTATAGTTACTTGTTTTATTGGTGGAATTAGTCTACCAAGTTTGTTAATCTTATTTGCAGGGCCGCTTGCATGTAATTTATTTTCTCTTTTATCAGAGTGCGCTGCGAAAGTAAAGTAATTTATAGTCTTCTCGGTTTCGTTGTGTTTAATTTGTTTTGTGTTTTGCAATTTAGAAATAAACTTTAAATTTATTTTAATATAGTCATGTGTGTTGCATTGCGTTTATTTTACTTGATGGTTGCTTGATATACATGTTATTATGTGAGACAGTATATATTTTCTGTTCTTTTTCAATTGAGTGTTGTTTTTATGTGAATACTACGTATCTGTTTTATTATTTACAAAACTTTCTACTTTGAGTTTATATTCCAAATTATATTTTAGATCTTTGAACTTAATATATTTCATAACCATGTTAGAGTTATTTTCTGACTTTCAAATTTTGTTATTATTAATATTTTGACATACTCTTTTGAAAAACGTTTAATTTCAATTGTCTTCAAATTTCTCTTACCGTTTTTTACCATCTATAGTTATAAATATTTTCCTTATAATATTTTTATTTTTCATGCTAATCCTTGTTCAGCCTTTAACTATGGTAATAAGTTTTGTAGTCTTTGAAAATAAAAGTACCCTAATGAGTTGTTTTGGTGTTAGTTTGAAAAGTAGATGTAAACTATTTTGTTTTAAAGGTTAGCATTCAACAACTTTTATTTTACTTACTAATTTACTTTTCTTATTGGCATTATTTTTATTTTTTTTCAAACTCAAATGCGTGAAAGGATCTCATTTACTATTTGTTGTTTCTTGTTTAAATATTTAGTGCTTTCTCATTTCATATCAAAATTTTCGGTTGTTTTCAGTACTTCTTATTTAATTCTTTGGTTTTGACTGATCTGTTTTATATTCTTTGAAAATGAAATTTATGTACTCAGTCTAAATTTTAAACTTGTTTGAGTTGATATTAAGTCATAATGGGTGATTCCTTTGACTTGTATGTCAATTTGATAAGTCTAAATTTTAAACTTGTTTGAGTTGATATTGAGTCATAATGGGTGATTCCTGTGACTTGTATGTCAATTTGATAAGTTGACGCATTTTATCTGTTTTGATTTAATTTCCTTTTTCAGTTGATATTAAGTTTATATTGGGTGATTCCAGTAAACTCTAATGTCGATTTGATAAGTTGGCTTTCAAATATTGTTTTGTTGATACTAGGTTGCAATGGGTGGTTCCATGCACATTTGTGTCGACATAGCAAATTTTATAATTGTTGTTAATAATTTACTACTTTATCGCCTATTTATTATTAGTGTTTCGTCGTTGTGAAATTTATTTTAAAGTTTTCAATTTCTTTTGCGAACTTTAATTTTCATATATATGTTTAGGAGGCGTACGCTCTTATAACATATGTCATGAGTTGTGTTCGTAAGTGCTATTTTAATAAAGCAGCTAGCTACTCTTTATTAAAGTGCTCTTATCTCTTTATGTGGAGTATAAGCCCGTGTGGTTACCTCTATTTAAATTGATTTGGCTATCTATTTACGAACTTTTTCTTCTTCGTTTCTTTTCTCAAAATATTTATGTATGATCGGATTTATTCTTTTATAATTTTACGTAACTATTTATTTCTGCTTCTTTTACAAAATTACCTATAGTATATTGTGCAAACGTTTTTACCTAAAACTTTCTACTTGTCTTTGATTCTTTCACATTGTATAAATGATGGTTGTTACCGTGCTTCTTTACTACAACTCTTTGGTCTTCCAAAATAAATTATATATTATTTGAGTTATCAAATTTTATACCTGCAAAGTTGTTTAGTTCTTAACGAAAATCCATCGATTTCTGTTTTCTTAATGTTCTTTATCTAGAGTACTTTCTTTTGTCTCTTGGTTGTTTTGAAGTTTCGAGGACGAAACTCTTTTAAGGGGGAGTGTTTGTAACACCCCGTAATTTTCACTCTTTATTTTTGGTGTTAGTTTATTTTAAATGATATTCTTTTCGTAAAAAAAAAAAATAAATAAATAATTTATTATTTTCTCTAGATCAATGATTTTTTATTCTTTATAATTTGGGAGCCGAATTATTATTTTATTATATGGTGTGTTAATGTGTGCATTATATTTATATTTATAATATAATTTATTAGAATTATTTTCATTATTAAGTATTTTCAAAGTTTAGGCGCGATTTAGGAATTAACCGTTTTATCGCGTATCGGGCTTTCGGAGCATGGATCGTTGTTGAATTTGGGCCGAAAGTTTTGTGTGGGTGTTGGGCTTGGGGCAGCCTGCCAAGTGAAGGATTAAGAGGAGCCTTCTCCTTTTCTTTTCTCTTTTGTTTTTCTCATGACTCTTTGTTGCTTTGTAACCCCCTAATCATTCTCCTTCATTAAAACCCTTTATTTCAACCATTATACATTCATAAAATTCTGATTTTTATTCAAAGAAGTTCAGCAGCATCATTCTCATTTAACCCCCCACCGTTTCAAGAAAAGAAAGAGAGAAAAGGAAGAGCAAAAGAATAGAAAGTTCAACCCGGTTTTTCCCCGTCGTACCTTCACTAAAATAACCGTAGCCGGAGATCTACCGTTAGATCGTCTTCAAATTTGGAAACAACATTTATAACATCTTGTTCTACATTCTGACCAGAGCGATTTAGAATCCGAGCTTTTGATCATTGGGAATCATGGTCGTATCGGAGCAGTGCGAAACAAGAGTTTTCAACGTTCAAGAAGAAATGCCTAGTGTCTTGTTGCTACAATTCTCGTTTGTTATGCCTTGGGGTTAGAAGAGGATTTGGATTGCATGCTTAACTCGTGATTGTCTCTTTAGACTCAGCTCTCCTCCCGACGATCCAGGTAACTAGTTGTTATCTTAGAACCATAGTGATTAGGATATTATTCGGTATTAGATTACTACGTTAGGAATTATCTAAAATATTTTTTTGAATGAGATTTTTGACGAAATTTGACATGAACATACGTGACACATGCTATGTGAATACTGTGTAGAGAAAAATAATTTTCGCATGATTTTTAATAAATATTTGATTTAATTAGTATTTTGTGCTTTTTGGCTAAATTTCATAATAATTATTGAACGACTGTTAAAATTGATGAAATCATTTTTCTTAGATCATGTTACATGCGTATAATGTATTCCATGCCTTGGAATAATTTTTATCTACTGTTTACTGTTTTAATTAATTGATATATCTGTTTTTGTAAATTCTGTTCAGTCAGTATATGATTCATGAAAATTATTTATAGTGGCAGAAAAATTAATTTATTTGGATAATTTGTATTTCCGTGAGTTTTTACATATTATGTGAATTTTTGGTAATTTTTGGGCGTCTGTTTATATTTTTAATTATTTTAATGGCTTATTTGAGTAATCTGTATATTAACTGTTAAAAATATTTTTTGAGTCCGAAAATTATAAATAAAAATTGTACCTTGTCAGTAGAGCTATTAGGGTTATATGATAATTTTTGTGTGATTTTACTGCTCGAATTTGTAGGTTTCATAATTATTATGGTGTTTTTGGGATGAAATTGAGGACACACTATTAAATTGTTTGAGGGCTTGTAAATCAGATATAATTTATAATTTAATATATTCTGGGTTGCTGATTTTCAGTAGTATACAGTATGCATCATTTGAGTAACCACATGTTTAGGTTTGATTTATGGAATAAAATGATTTAATTGTTATTACTCTTTTAATGAATATGATTTAGAGTTAATTGGTGATGTATTTGTGATTGAGTGTGGTTGCTGTAAAAACCAGTATATTGTCATTGTTGATGTTTTGGAATGTTCAAGTGTTATTGTGAGAGATATTTGTTGAAAATTTGTAAGTAATTTATTTTGAGGATTTTTTTGAAGAATTACTTTTGATGAATTATGGGTATAAGGCCGGGTGGCATCCCTTTTGACGAATATTTTTGAGATGAATAATACTTTGATGATATTTATGATTTTATTTTGAGATAAGAACATCCGGTGGGATAGATGTAGTCCCCTAGGTGAAGAACATGCCAACCACCTGGTTTGCGAACTAGGGGGTAAGCCTTGGGTTAATTGTTGTCGTCCGAGAGGTCGGGGAGTTCTCGTGGTTCTACCCTGCATCGGGAGTTTGGCCATTCTTAGACACAGGCAGTGGGGAACGTAAGCCCATAGACTGACCTGGAGATTGCGATCTGACAAACCTTAGGAAGTGATTTGCGAATCACTAGCGTTTGGTTTCTGTCTCAGACACTTGTTTTACCTATACTTTTATTTTTCTAAAAGTACTCTTGAGATGATTTATTTATTTTTATCCAACTCACTTGCTATTTATTATTCATTTGCGTTATTTGTGAGTTGTATGGAAGTGGATGCATATTGTAGTTAACTTGACTTAATTATTTCCTCTCTTATTAATCTATGTCTGAATCGTACTTTGATTGCTTTTGTTCTGGGAGAACTGCTAGTTACTCCCCACTGATTGTGGATATATGTTGTATATTTTGCAGGTTTTGTTGATGGGGATTTTCTTTGATTTTGGGCTCGGGTTGAGATGCCAGAAATAATCTATTAGGGGTTTTAGTTCTAGACTTCTCTTTAGTTTGAGATAGTTTTCTCATTTCGATTTTAATCTAAGTAATTAATTTACTTATAGTATTTACTTATGTTTGTTTTTATCACTTAGTTATATAAACAATAATCTTGTAGTAGTGACATTCCCAGAAGACGATGTTTCCGCCATCGTCCTATTAATTATATTATTATTTCTTTCTTTTCGGTCTTTGAAATTCTGGGGTGTTACAATAACAATTTAGTAATCATTAACAGAGAACATTATCATTAGCATTGAATAGTCTGCTGGCAAGGACCATTTACGTGACTTTAGTTCACTGGCAAGTACAGGTTTTGGACATATCATAACTTTCGTAATTCATAACATTAACATCATCATATGACCTTTTTGATCCGTATCGTTCATCGTAACATAATTCCTCCACATGTGACATGCCCATTTACCGGATCAGTTCATGATTCCAAACCAGCAGAACCACCCACTTTTATTATCATAATTTATCAGACATCATATATTCTTAATTCGGAATCATCCATCAATCGTAAATGGAATCATAACAGGACATTTTATAAGCATCATCACATCATAACGTATCTTATCATGCCACATAACAGATTATAACACATAATCATATCATCATAATCAACATCATATAATTGTATTCACGCATACACATATAAAACATCACATATAACATATACGGGCAATCACATAGGGTGCTGGACATGAAAGGTTACACATAACATATACGGGCAAGCATAGATGCTGGACATGAACATTACCTCGAACGCAATCCAGATCCTTTTAACCCAATCTCTTAAACATAATAACCAAGAATAACCATAATATTCCTCATCAGAGATTACTTGAGCTCCATAATTTATTCTTCATATTCACCTTAAGAGCAACAAGAAAAGTCATCAACTAACTTCCGAAAGAATAGGGTTTATTTGACTAATTGTTCTCTTAAAATCAATCTGTTTACTAACTGCATCTTTCCACAACAACCTAACTACTTACAACCATAAACCAACCTCCATTTCTCACTTAGAGTTAATTAGCAAAACCACTCCTAGTTAAACCAGCTTAAGACAGTAGCTCAACGCATATGAACATAAATCTAACTAGGTAGCTTATATTAAATCAATTTTAAGGGTTTGTGATTAATTAACAACTAGGCTAACATGATTTAACAAAGTAGCACTAACTTAGATTTTTAAGGCCCAATAATGGTGGTTATTGAACAAATTAGACTAGAATGTTTTTAATGAAGAAACTAAAATCAGTTTTTATGCCCAACTTAATCTAATTATTCATTGTTAAATGGGCTTAACTACTTAGATCAAAATCAGATAAAGCAAAAGAAGAGTTGAGGTACATATTATACCTCTGCTCAAGTGAGCAGGGACAAACACAGGGGAAGGAGACGGAGCTCCGGCAGCGGCGGAGAGCATCGGCGAGGCTGGCAGCAGACGAAGGAGGGTGGCTGGCGACAATCACAGCAGCCCATCAACGACAACATAGCAGCAACACAGCACCGACAACAGCAACAAAACAACAATTTCGGCACCACCACAACGACACCGGCGCAAGCAGTGGAAGAAAGGGAGCTCCTGTGAGCTTCGGCAATGCCAGCGAGGAGGAGGCAGGCGACGCAAGAGAGAGAAACAGGGAAATCAAGAGAGAGAAGGGGTTTGGGGGGAGAGAGAATTGGGGTTTCCTTGGGGCGTTTGAGAAAATGATGAGAGAGAGAAATATAAGGGGTTTGGGTTTCTTTGGGTGAGAGAAAATGAGAGAGAGAGAGGATTTGGAGGTTTTGAGTTGGGGTGGTTTTGTTTCACCAACAAAAGAAAAAGGAAATGAGGGTTGGGTTATGCTTCTAACAAATTAAACCGACGTAGGTATTAGATGAGTAAACCCATTTTGTTTCTCATTTTGGCCAAATACCACCCAATTAATTACACATAAAACCCAAAATGTATTTATTTTAGAAAATAATTTAACTATGATCATTTCAGAAAAATTTAGGACGTAATTAAGCTAATAAACATAATTAGCAATTAATAAAACGAGATTAAAATTCGGGGTATTACATAATCAGCTTATTATTATTGTCAATTTCATAATTTGATTGTCTCTCTATCTCATAACTCACATGTTTTTTGCAATGTTATGCTTTTCATGTTTCAGATTTGTGTTGCTGAAACAAATTATAAACGGCCTACATGTATGTAAATACATACATTATTATTAGCTCGAAACAAAGTTATAACAAAAGACTTCAAATTCCTACAAGAAACCATACAATAAGGTAGAAATTATAATACTTAGATAAATTAATAGTAGTTTTATTATTCCTACAAAGTTATAGTTAGATTAAAAGATAAAAATGTACAAAAAAATAGATTAGCAAACATGGGTAATCATATTAATAATCTACAAGGTCGTTACTAATATAAACAAAATAAAATAAAAATAGCAACAATGCTCGGAGGTATCTGTAATTAGTTGTAGTTTTATTAGTCCCTAAAAGTTATAGTTAGATTAAAAGCTTTAAAAAATCTTATGAATTATTATTAAATATGGGAGTGCATGTGCTTAGGCAAGCACCATGAAAGCAAATCACACAATTGAAGCACAATCAATTAGATGTTCATTTACTTTCTTTGTTATTGCATTGTTGGACAATAAATATCTTTTTCTTTAGGAAAACTTTATAAATAATTTTTTAAAAATTGTACTAGATGTAATTAAACTATCAATTTAATTAAACTTTATAAATAATTTATAAATAATTTTTCTTTGAACTAAAATTTCAGTAATCCCATTTTAGGAAAAAACCTTTTGCCAGGATCTTTGTACATTAGATATATATATATATATATATATTGTTTTATATATTTATATAGATCTTTTTCTGAGTTAAACAGTTACTTCAAGTCATCTCAAAAGTGCAAATAATACCATATTTACAAGAATCTTGGCTAGAAAAAGTAGTAGAAGTAAGATGTGTAGAATTGTGTAATTCTCCCTATCTTGGGATATTCTCATTAAACCATATATATAGGTATACAAACCTTAATCATAGAGAATTCTATCTTTACATAATTACACAAGGAAAATATATCAAAGAATATTTCCTATTCTATCACACCCCCGCAGTCGAAGCGGGAGGAGGGCGGACGCTTAGACTGGATCTGAAGTCTAAGAAAAGTTGTCGCGGAAGTCCTTTTGTGAAAATGTCAGCATACTGATAGGCGGAAGGAACGTGGAGTACACGAATATGACCCAGAGCAACCTTTTCGCGAACAAAGTGAATGTCCAACTCAACGTGTTTAGTGCGTTGATGTTGAACAGGATTGCTGGAGAGATAAATAGCAGAGACATTATCACAATATACAAGAGTGGCCTTACGAAGAGGACAATGGAGTTCAGTGAGAAGATTGCGAACCCAACATGTCTCGGCGACAACATTAGCAACACCACGATACTCTGCCTCAGCACTAGAGCGAGATAATGTGGCCTGACGTTTGGAAGATCATGAGATGAGATTGTCTCCCAAGAAGACGCAGTAACCAGATGTAGACCTACGAGTGTCCGGGCAGCCGCCCCAATCGGCATCCGTGTAGGTAATCAAGCGGTCCGGTGAAGAAGGATAGAGATGAAGACCGTGATCGGCTGTATGCTTGACATAGCGAATGATGCGCTTCATAGCATTGAAATGTGGTTCTCTAGGATCATGCATGAATAGGCAACATTGTTGAACCTCATAAGCAATATCCGGTCTAGTGAAAGTGAGGTACTGTATGGCCCCGGCAAGACTGCGATATAATGAAGGATCAAGAACAGGAGCACCATCATCAGCACTAAGTTTTGATTTGGAGTCGACAGGCGTAGCAACAGGTTTGCAATTGGACATATTGGCTCTATGAACAATTTCTTCAGCATACTTTCTCTGACATAAGAACATACTCTGTGGTGTGCGAGTGACCGAAATCCCCAAAAAATAACTCAACTTACCCAAATCAGTCATAGAGAATTCCGACTGAAGAAGAGCAATCAAGGTGGATTTGAGCTGATCAGAAGAAGCGGTGAGAACGATGTCATCCACATAGAGTAACAAGTAAGCTGTATCAGGGCCATGACGGTAGATGAAAAGTGAATTGTCACTCTGAGAACAGATGAACCCAATCTGGAGAAGATAAGACGCAAACCGTTGATACCAAGCCCGTGGTGCCTGTTTAAGGCCATAGAGAGATTTCCGAAGAAGACATACATAATCAGGAGTAGCACGGTTGACAAAGCCAGGAGGTTGGTGCATGTAAACCGTTTCCTGTAGATGCCCATGGAGAAATGCATTTTTGACATCCAATTGATGAATTTGCCAATTTTTACCCATTGCAATGCTAAGAACAATGCGAATTGTGGCAGGTTTAACAACGGGGCTAAAAGTTTCATCGCAATCAATGCCAACCTGTTGTGACTTGCCATTGACAACAAGTCGAGCCTTATGGCGTTCCAAAGCACCATCCTCCCTGTATTTATGTTTAAATAACCACATACATTGAATAATATTCACCCCCACAGTAGGACGCGGAACAAGATCCCAAGTATGTTGAGCAATAAGAGCATTATACTCGTCAGTCATAGCCGTATTCCAATTTGGGTCTAGGAGGGCGAGTTTGGGATTTTTTGGAATAGGGGAGATGGACAAGGGAGGGGGGGTTTGGGCTGTGAGTGTAAAAATGGATTTGGGTTTGAAAATACCGTGGCTGGCTCTAGTAGCCATGCGCTGCTGGGTAGGCTGATTTGTGGAGGGTTGGTCATGAGGCGCTGGGCTGTTGGAGTGAGGCCCAAAAGGAAGGGCAGGAGAGGAGGGAGCGTTTGGGCTTGTGGAGGGAGAGGGGGGCGACACAGGAGGGCAGCGTGGGGGGGAAAGAGCTGCGGGGCCCAAAGTGGGAGCAGGGACGCGGGTAGCCTGAGACGTGGGCTGGGCCATTGTAGGAGTAGAAGTCGGTGGGTCAGAGGGGGCCTGGGCCATGATTTGAGGAAGGAAAGGGTGTGGAGCAGTGTCTTGAAGAAAATTGTAATCAGTTTGGTGAAAAGAGGCGAGATTAGAGAAAGGGAATTCGTGCTCCACAAAGATAACATGTCGAGATATGATGATTTTGTGAGAAGAAAGATCGTAGCATTTATAGCCGCGTTGACTAGTGGGAAAACACAAAAAAACACATGGTGTAGAACGTGGGGCAAGTTTGTGTGAGGTGGTGGAGGAGAGGTTAGGATAGCATAGGCATCCAAAGACACGAATGTGATCATAAGAAGGAGTCTTGCGAAAAAGAAATTCCATGGGTGTGAGATTTTGAAGTGTGGTGGTGGGGAGGATATTGATGAGATAAGTGGCCATATCGAGAGCATGATCCCAAAAAGTGGGAGGAATGTGAGCATGGAGAAGAAGGGTGCGAATGATGTTATTTATGGTGCGGATCATCCGTTCGGCTTTGCCATTTTGGGAAGAGGTGTATGGGCAAGAGAAGCGAAATATGAGACCATGTTGAGCACTAAAGTGGTGGAAAGGAGCATTATCAAATTCCCGACCATTATCACATTGAAAAGCTTTAATTTCACGTTCAAATTGGGTTTTAACATAGCTACGAAAACGAAGGAAGGTGGAGAACACTTGAGATTTATATTTGAGAGGAAAGACCCAAGTAAAATGTGTGTAATCATCAAGAAGAACAAGATAGTATTTATGACCTGTTTTGCTTAATATAGGAGAAGTCCAAACATCAGCATGAATAATATCAAAAGCACAAACAGTATTATGCAAAGATTGTTTAAAAGGGAGGCGAACATGTTTGCCTAAAGGACAAGAGGGACATGAGTCATGATCATGTCGCTTATTACAAGAAATATAATTATTATTCCTAAGAAAGCTAAGAACAGGAGTGCCGGGATGCCCGAGACGATTGTGCCAAGTAGATGGAGAGATGGCGGAGAAGGTGGCAGGAGGAAGGGCCGGAGTGTTGTTGAAGAAAGGATAGAGGTCCCCCACGCTATTGCATCTCGTAAGAGTTGTCCCCGTGTTGAGATCCTTAACAGAGAAACCAAAAGGGTCAAATTCAATAGAGACATGATTATCGATTGCAAACTTTCGGACAGAAATAAGGTTAGTGATAATGTGAGGGGCATATAAGACTTTGTTCAACGTAAAAGGGGGATGAGGTGGGGGAATGTGGGTGGTTCCAGTGCCCTTAATTGGAATACGTGTGCCATTACCAACTAATATAAATGGACAATTACTCAAGGTAGAGAAATGTGAGAGATTACCCGGATTACTTGTGAGGTGAGAAGATGCACCGGTGTCCATATACCATTGGTCTGTGGGCTGCTGAAGTGTCATGGTGTTGAAGGCAGAGCCCAGATCAGTGAGAGACATTGGAGGCCCATGGTCTGCTGGCTGGGCAGTGAAGGCGTGCTGCGGAGCTGGGCTGCGAGGGCTCGGCCCAAGTATGCTGCTGCCACGTTGGTGTGTTGGGGCTGGGCCAGCGGTAGGATATGGACAGGGGGCTGTGGCCCAATGTTGCTGCTGCTGAGGATAGGGCCACGAGGTTGAAGGTCGGGCCCACTGCAGAGGAGGAGCCCAGTTATAGGTGGGCTGCTGGGCCCACTGCCCGTTGTGGGATCCTTGTGTAGCGGAGTTTGTGTGAGGGGAGGTGTTGTTGTTGTGAGAATTGTGGCGTCCTCCCCTACCACGACCTTTACCTCCGCGCCAACCACCACGGCCACGGCCTTGGTGTCTGCCGCCCCTCTGATTGCCGCCAGCACGGTGGAGCTGTTGGCCGGAAAAATTCTGAGAATTTCCTCCCCCATTAGAAGAAGCGAGAGGGGTGACTAGAGCCGTTTCAGCATGCTCGTCTTGTTTTGCTCGGCGAGTTTCTTCAAGGATGAGTTGTGAGCGGGCGTGGTTGAAGGAAGGGAGTGGGTTGGACTGTTGGATGAGGGTGGCTAGAGTGTCATACTCGCCTTTTGGGAGGCCGGTGACGAGTTGTAGGACCATCTTTTTCTCAGAGATGGGATTATCAACATTAGCAAGTTGATCTGCAAGCAGTTTGATGTGCTTACAATATTCAGCAGCGTTGGCAAAGTTCTCAAGACGGGTGGCAGTAAGCTGTTCTTCAAGATACACGGCCCTCGTGTTTTTATTGTCATAGAAAATCTCTTCCAAGCGAAGCCATAGTTCGCGCGCCGTGGCTCCGGGCTTCATAATGGTATGAGCAAGGTCCTTGGAAATTGTACCATAGATCCACTGCTTGACTATGGCATCCAAGCGAGTCCAAGTGATAGTGTCAATCTCGGTTGGGCGAGGGACAGAGGCATCGAGATGATCAAGGACATTATAGGCGCAAACATGGATTTTAAAATATTCTACCCAAGCCGCATAGTGGCTCTCTTCTTGATCAAGGACCATAGGTATAGAGTTCTTGATATGGGTTACAGCAAAGGCAGGGTGAAAAGAAGGAGTGGTGGATGGAGGAGTGTTAGTGACGGTGGAAGTAACAGAAGGGGAACCAGCGTCGTCGCCCATGAAGAAGAGAGAAGAAAAAATTAGGGTTTTAGATAGGGGAAGAGATTAGGCTCTGATACCATGTAGAATTGTGTAATTCTCCCTATCTTGGGATATTCTCATTAAACCATATATATAGGTATACAAACCTTAATCATAGAGAATTCTATCTTTACATAATTACACAAGGAAAATATATCAAAGAATATTTCCTATTCTATCAAGATGAACCAGCATGCAAAAGTGTTGCAACTTCATTGAACTTTAGAGGCAAGATAAGACATACACTCTTACAGTCCACAAATATATTCTTAATTACTTTAGCTTCAGCATTCTCAGGATGTGGAACGCAAACTCATAAAGGACCCAGCAGGTAACACTACTTTAGAAGACTGCTTTACTCAAAATATCAATGTTTAGCTCGACAGAGCTTCTCTCTTGATGTGCACCAAAATCACCAGTCACATATGGCTTGACGTGCTATAAGAGATAATAAATGCATTTTTAATTTACATGCCACATTAGCACTAACTCAAAAGAATAAAGGCCTGAAGGTGCTCAAGTCATGTAGGTATGTGCAAAGGAGCGAGAAAGCAAAAGAAGGTAAATTATGATTTAACAAGGCACATTTTAAAATTGACTTATTAGATAATAATTTTCAAGCTATGAAGAAATAGAGCCAAATTTGAACATCAAAACAGGAGGAAAACAATGCAACATTCATTTAAATACAACATATAATAGTGCAGAAACATATAAGGCATTATGAAAAATCATGAGAATGATTGTTGTTGACTAACCCAATGAAGACCACACTTAGATTTGTTAAAGAGAAAGTGGAAAGCTTAAGCTAATGAGAGAAATCTCGAGATATACATTTATCATAGGAAGAACTATTAGTTTCATATAATCAAAGACTTCAACATTGACTCAAAAGGAGTCTTGTACATTAATTAATATCCATGTTGAGTTCTTGAGCATATGACACATTTATTTATGCACATTTATTGACTGATTTGAATCGCCCTAACCTACGTGTTAGGGTGTTGTGATGGAAAGATATGCTACATCATGCATACACATGAAAATACCCTTGACTTAAAAGTTTGAAGTTTGAAGGACAATAGGATGCGTTCCCTTTCAATCTCAGTGGAGTCTGGACTTATCTCTAGGTCCCTCTTCTAGCTTAAGCCTATTTATAAAACTTTTGCCACCTCAAATATCTCTTGAATCTATATTCTTGTAGTGGAAGTGTGATTATCATACTATACACTTGTTCATATAAAAGTATATAGGACACAAAGAAATAAGAACCACAATAAGAATCCGCATATTTTTTATCCATTTCCTCTACTGATATTCTTTGTCTCTCCATATGGGATTTTAGTTCTACAAAAATAATTCAAGTAATACACCCATCTCCCTAAAGTGTATTAGTCTCTTAGACATATTTAAGATCAAATATGACTCTCAGTGACACTAGTATACAATCTAAGATGCAAATTTAGTACTCCCCCCCGTTTTCTTTTGTTGTTCTTATTTGGAATCTTTTTGTGAGAAAAAATTGGTCAAAGTAGGGAGAACTTCTGAAAACAGAGGGAGTATTATTTAAGTTTTTCTAGACATATTGACAACATGATGTGCATTTTTAAAATAAGTCAATATATGAAAAATGATTCATCTTGAATCCCACAAGGTATCTTCACTCCATTGTTTATTATACAGGAAAGTTCTCCAGCACAAACATGTAGAACACTAAAGAAATTATAGCATCCACGAGCAAAATCAAAGTCCTAGTGAAGGAGTTTACAGCTTTCATACAAAATTTAATAAAAAAAATTCTTAATTTTATAGAAACTTAAATTGAAGAGGAGAGTTAGAACCCCCCCCCAACATAGAGTAGAAATAACAAATTTTTAATGAGAACAACAATACGAAAACATTGTTATCGATAGCTACTGAAGTAAACCGGCCACTTCTATCAACAATGTCCACATGGAGTAGGGGTTTTATTCATGTGTGGCTCAGGTTCCTACTTTGGCTGATGGAATAGATGAGGTAACCCTTAAGAACATCATCATCCTAAAGGCAAACATGCGTCAGTCCATAGTTTCACATAACATCTCATACCTATTGTCAAAGCACCAAAATTTTAGTACAACACAGTAATCAAACATAAACACACTTCGTAACCTTGCCTTGTATAACTCTTAGCATCTCTTGTAAAAACAGTCCCCATCTTTTGGGAGATACTAATAATGTAGATTTAAGAAAATCCAAAAATTCGAACTTTTAGCACACTAATTGCAATATATTAAAACTATGCAAAAACAATTAACTTTTAAACAAATTTCCTCAAGTAATTCTGGATCACAATGAGTAACACTCACTATAAATCTCTCTGACACATACAGATTATGCATACAATAGACTTGAATCAAATACACCCAAAATTTAGCAAAGATAAAACCCTAGTTTTATCATATCATATCTTAAGGCATCATTTTAAAAAATTAAAATCAGTAAATCCCACTAAAAATAACATTTCTAAAGCACACATTATAGCTCTAGCTTCCTAAAATTTTCAATGCCATAACCCAAAATCATAAGAATTTAGATTAAACTAAAAAATCTTCAATAAATAACAAAATGAATTCCACACAGAAAATACTCTAAACCATGTGAAGTGAAATAAATAAAGAAATAAAATTGCCCCAAAAAAAATCTACTTCACTTGTGCGCTTTGGCAGAACGTCGGCAGTGGTACTGCTTTGGGCAAAACAATCTATCAGTCAACCACGAATTTGGACCTCACACCTCACCGCACCTTCCAAGCTTTAGGAGTTCCTTCATCTGCTTCTCGAATTTAGGGAAAATCATCAAGAGTTTTTGAATTTGGAAAATGATTTAGGGCTTGTTTTAGGGATTTTGATTCACGAATTCGATGGAGTTTGCATTAGGTTTGAGTTTTTCGAATTCGCAGGGACTTTTTTCAGGAGAATTCATAGATGTGAGTGGGAGTTTCAGGTGTTTTTGATGTCTATATATTCGATGAGAGAGAGTGGGAAGCTGTAGGGATGTGGGTTTTCTTAACAATTTGGTTTTTGAGGTTCTGGGATAGGAGAAGTTAAATTTTAGAATTTCATCGAGAAGATAACATTCCCGCTCATATAATAATACTTCATTAGTGATAAAATAAATATATTGCAACGGTACACTATTTAGTGCAACGACATTTCCTGTACCGCTGCAATAGATATAATTTTGTCCACAAACTCTAAGTAGCCGCTGCATTAGGTACCTTACTGCAATGATACTAAATGAACCGTTGCAATAGCTTTATCTACTGCAACGGTTTACGAATTGTCGTTGTCATAATATCTTTTCAATTGTTGGCTTTGTTAAAAAATATAGTAGTGAACCCAAATAAAAACAAATTAAGACCTACTTAATAAACTTAACAAAGATAAATAACAATCCATGAATTTATAGAAAAATGTTGAACCTTTAAAAGAACTTTGAAGGAGAGATACATGGCGGAGACATGAGGCCGTTGAAGTTGATGAAGAGAAGTTGAAATTGGTGAAATAAAAGGATGAGTTCAAGGTAAAACATAAAAATTAAAGAAATAAAAGCAGGGAACTACTAAAACGGTGAATTTGTAAATGGACCTTGAAGGAGATAGAAATGGCGCCGCCATGGTCGAACAAGCTGATACCTTATCGTACTCGGCGAACAACATCCTTGAAATCCTCAGCCCTATCCCTAATTTTTGCCATTGAAGTCCTACAAAATTAAACCCTAGAAAGTTGAGTGAGAGAAACAAAGAGAAAGAGGAGAGAAATCGGATGGTTTGGAGGAAAAAAAAGATAAACGACAAAGAAAGAGGAGCGGAGAGACGAAAGGAGAAGGAATTTGTGTGGCTAAGATTGAAAGAAGGATGGACGGCTCACATTCTTCCATTCCTTATGAACAATAATTTTCAAGCTTTTCTCACTCATAATACTATTGTAGTGAATAGTTCCAACTTCCAACTTTTAATTAGAAGGGGTGGATGGATAACACTATTGTAGTGAATAGTGGCCAACATCCCACTTTTAGAAGGTGTGGATGTGGATTCCATGATGAAATATATTCTTCCTTTAGTAGAGCCTAGCACTTCTTTGAGGTCAACCACATTAGGGTGGGGAACCAATCTCATAACACGGAGATTTAACGTTCGATTGCTTCCATCATCCCTGTTTTTCTCACCTATTCTTTGCGGATGACCTTAATCACAACGTTTTCATTTGTGACAATGTTTTTACCGTAGTAAACCTTGGCAAATGTGCCCTGGCCTAGGAGCCTACCCATCTCGTACTTTCCAAAAATAAAGTTCCTAGTAGCTTTAGGTGTTTGGATTTGATCACACTCATGATGTTCTTTTATGTATTGGTCCATGCATATGAAAGGCTAGAAATATAGGTCAAGATTTGGTGACAACTTATGTAGGGAAATAGATAAATTTAACTACCTTTCCAGATAAAAAGGGGGTAAATGGGTTGTGGAATCCAAAGATTAGGGAGTGAGGATTGATTAATAAGGATCATTAGAAAAAGAAGCAGAGGAATGAAGTTTGGTTGTAGATGATTAAGAAAGGAAGTGACTGGAGTAGAGTGATGGGGGGAAATATATGAACATGAAGGAGAGACTGATTGGAGTGAGGACGTAGTAATGAGAAAGCCATAAATCAGGAAGTGGAGCCAATGAAATTGAAAGCCATAATTATTTCTTGTGAACTAAAATTAACTATCTCATATAAAAATTAATTAAATTATACAAAAATTGACTATAGGAAAAATTGATTATATCATACAAAAACTAACTATACAGAAGGTGGTGATGTCATACTAAAAGCTGACTACATAAAAAAAGGGATTATATCATACATACCTGGTGCACAACAAATTATTGTGCACCGGGTCAAAATGAGAAATTTAAAGTAAAATAGAAAGATATTGGAGGAGCTTCTAACTTATAGCCAGATTTGACAAAACTAACACCATCCTACAATTCGAATAAAATTAGATATGGATTAAGGTTTTTGATTTTTAACCCGTGCAAGTGGATCAGTTGATTTTATATGATTAGTTTATCAAATGGATTGGATTAGAGTTTATAAACAATTATTTTTCAATATGTATGTATATTCTTACGGAAAATGATGATGATAAGAATCAAATTGATCCAAATTAGAAAGTCAAAGCACTTAAAATTTTCTTAGTCTCTCTCTAGGGTTCCTTGCTCTAGGGTTCGAGTTACAGTCTTGGGAGTCGAGCGATAGTCTCAATTTCGAGACTTTCAACCTCGTTGGTGGGGTAATCGTCGGTCTAATGGCTGACGAAATCATAACTAAATGCTTAAAGTTACGTATTACTGAAGAAGAGGAGGATATTATCCCCCTTGATGATGACACGGCTGGAGAGGACACGAACTCTGGACTCGAGTTATCGATTGTTGGTAAGGTTTTATCTGAACGTCCTTATAACTTTGAAGCTTTTAAAAACACGATGAATCAAATCTGGTCCATATCTAAACATGCCTATTCAGATCAATCGAAAATAATTTGTTTGTGGTTCAATTTGCAACTGTGCGGGATAGAATAAAAGTGATGGAGGGGCGTCCTTGGACTTTTGATCATCACTTAGTTCTAATGTCGGACATAGATAGGAGTATGCAACCTTCTGCTATTTCGATTACTACTTGCCCGTTCTGGGTAAGATTATATAATTTGCCTATGGATCGTAGAGCGGAGAAATTTGTACATTCGATAGGGAATAGTTTTGGAGAAGTCTTGGAGGTGAATCTGATGGTGTTGGGTGGGATACCTCTGCTCATTTGAAAGTAATGCTTAATATCTCAAAACCTTTGAGACGAGTCCAACGTATCTGTAATTTGAAGGGAGAAGTGGTGATAATTGAAATAAAATATGAGCGGCTTCCGAATTTTTGCTATGCCTGTGGTATTTTGGGGCATATCGAACGTGATTGTTACAATGTGGGGGAGGAGGGTCGAGGGGAGGAGAAGCAATGGGAGACGTGGTTGCGTGCGTAGCTAAGAGAGAGGGTAGGCTGAAGTTCCAAGAGGAAGCGAAGGCTTTCTTGCGGGGCTGCGAGGGCTTTAAACTTTGAGGCGAAGCGAGGGGTCGGGGCGATTGAGGTGGATAGGCTTGATGCTGGAGGGGAAGAGTATAGGCTGGGGGGAGCGGCCGTGTATTCTCGATGTTGCTGTGGGGAGCCCGAGTGCTCGGGCTCGAAGTGGTGAGGAGGGAGGTCTAATAGCTCCTAGTTTGATGGTGGGGAAAGGAGTGGTGGACCTTGGTGGTGCGTCGAGGGGTTAATGCGGGCGGTTGGGGGGGATAATGGGGCCGGGAAGGAGGTGTGGAGTGAAGTGCGGGAAGGGGTAGACGAGGAAGGGGGATCTCAATGGTAGGGAGGTGCAGGAAGAGGGTAGTGAGGGGGAAAAAATGGAGGGAGAATTATTTATCTTTGCTGCTCGACGTGAGGGAGTAGGGGGTAGTTGACAGTGGGGTTTCTGGTAGAAAGGGTGGCTCGAAAAAGTGGCGGAAATTGGCTCGGGAAAAAGGAGATAGTATGGAGGGTGTCGAGATGGATGGGAGTATTGAAGGGGAGAATGGGAAGCGTGTTAGGGAGGTTATGGGAGGTGAAGAGGGGTTCGAAGGGGCTAAGAAGAAGTTGTATTCGAGTTCTGTTGTTTCTGGATGGCGTGAGGCGAGGCCTGACGATGAGCAGACCCGCCAGGCCCCATGAGTTTGTTGAGTTTAAACTGCAGGGGGTTGGGTCATCCGTCTGCGGTTAATAATCTCCGGGATTTGATTCGGAGAGAGACCCCGTCTTTGATTTCTTATCTGAGACGAAGTTGAGTTGCAGTGAGTTCAGTAGAGTTCGGGAAAAGTTAGGTGATTTTTATAGTTTAGTTGTGGACTCGGTTGGGCGTTCTGGTGGTCTAGCTTTGCTATGGAGAAAGGAGATCGATGTGGTGTTATAGTCTATGTCAATACACCATACTGATGTGGTAATTCGAGCAGGTTTGGGTGATGATGAGTGGAGATGTACTGGCTTCTATGGATGGCCGGAGGTTCATAATAGACACCTGTCGTGGAGTCTCTTGGGTTCTCTTTCGACTCAGTCTGATTTACCTTGGTTATGTGTAGGGGATTTTAACGAGATCTTGTTTCAGCATGAGAAAAAAAGGGGGCAATGATAGAAGCAGATTGGCAAGCCGCAAATTTTCTAGGCAATGTGGATTTTTGTAATTTCCAAGAGCTTCCGTTCTCGGGTTATGAGTTTACTTTTGATAATGGTCGGGAGCCGGAGGAGAACGTACAAAGTGCGGGTTAGATAGAGCTCCGGTGTATGTTTCTTGGTTGGAGTCTTTTCCGGATGCTCATTTGTGGAACTTGGATAGGGAATGGTCGGATCATGCCCCGATAAAGGTCAATCTTTGGATGGTTTCGGCAGGTGTGTGTTTTGGAGTGAAACCTTTTAGATTCGAGCAGTTTTGGGCTAAAGAGGAAGAGTGTGAGGGGATTATAGAGAATGCATGGATTGGTGGGTCCACCTTGGCGTCGAAGATGGCTATGTGTGCGAGGGAACTTGAAGGAGTGGATTAGCAAGAAATTTGGGCCTATTTTTCGGGAGTTAAGGAAGAAGCGAAAGGCGTTGTAAAGGTTGAATAAAGGGGGCCTAACAAATAGAATGTATTGAGAAGAGACAGAGTTTGCTTCGTGATATTAGTGCTTTGGTGGGAGTAGAGGAGAGCTATTGGAGACAAAGGTTGCGGGGTTTTATGGCTTGAGGAAGGGGATAGAAATTCAAAGTTTTTTCATCGAGGGCCTCGTGCGAAAAGCGGAAAAACTCTATTAGGATGTCTGAAGGATGAGAATGGGGAGGAACATGTGGGGGACGAAGATATGGGGGGAAAAGTCGTGAATTACTTCAAGGCAATGTTCACTTCATCGAATCCGTCTTTGATTTCCGAGGCTTTGATTGAGTTCCGGGCAAGGGTTACTGATGAGATGAATGCTGAGCTGAGGTCCCTTTATCGTGAAGAGGAAGTTCAGTTTGCTCTTAGTCGATGCATCCGATTAAGGCCCCGGGCCGATGGTATGTGTCCTATGTTTTTTCGGACTTATTGGCATATTGTTGGGCCTTCATCACTCATACGGTGCTGAGTATTTTGAGAGGTGAGCAAATTCCTGATCAGCTGAACCATAATTTTATTACTCTTATTCCTAAGAAGAGTAATGCGAACTCTATGCCTGATTTTCGCCCTATCTCGTTGTGTAATGTGATTTATAAGCTGGTGTCTAAAATGCTTACTAATCGCCTGAAATCTTTTCTTAATAAAATTGTTGTTGTTAATCAAAGTGCCTTCACTCCTGGTCAATTGATTACAAACAACATTTTGGTGGCTTTTGAGTTGTTTCACTACATGAAGCAACTAAAGAGTAAGGAAGGGTGTATGGCGATGAAGTTAGATATGTCGAAGGCTTATGACCGAATTGAGTGGGACTTCTTGGATGCCTCTTTGGTGAGATTTGGGTTTGATACAGGTTGGATAGATCGGGTGATGACTTGTGTGAGGTAAGTTACATTTTCGGTTCTGATTAATGGCAAACCTTCAGATGCTTTTACTCCGAAGAGAGGGTTGCGGCAGGGTGAATCTTTGTCCCCATATCTGTTTATCTTATGTGCGGAGGTGTTTTCTCATTTGCTGAGGCGTTCTGAGGAAGTGGGCTCTTTGAGAGGAATTAAACTAGCTCCTACGGCCCCGTCTGTCAATCATCTTTTGTTTGCTAACGATTGTATTATTTTTGCCAAAGCTTCAATGCAGGATTCAGATGCCATTCATCAGGCTTTGAATCTCTATAAGCTATATTCGGGGCAAAAAGTCAATTTTGATAAGACAACAATCTCTTTCAGTTGTGGAGTGCCGGGACCTAGAAAAGAGTCCATCTATCATTTTCTCGGGGTTAAAGAGGTGGACGTTCATGCCAGATATCTCGGGCTTCCAACTGTGGTTGGTCGATCTAAGAAGGTGATTACTAGAGGGGTGAAGGAGAAGTTGTGGAAGAAGTTGCAGGGATGGAAGGGGATGGTTCTTTCTAAAGCTGGTAGGGAGGTCATGATAAAGGCAGTGGCCCAATCTCTCCCTACCTACACGATGAATGTCTTTAAGTTTCCATCTTCTTTTTGTGATGAGATGAGATCCCTGAGTTTTGGTGGGGTCAAAAGAGTGGTGAGCGTAAGAATCATTGGATGGCTTGGAAGAAGTTGTGCAGGCCAAAGGAGGAGGGGGGGATAGGATTTCGAGATATGAAGATGTTCAATTGGGCTTTACTTAGGAAGCAAGCTTGGAGACTTTCTATGCACCGAGGGAGTTTAGTTGAGCAGGTTTTGAAGGCTATATATTATCCAAACTCTTCTTTTTTGGAAGCGGAGTTGGGATCTAGTCCTAACTATACTTGGAGGGGGATTTGGGAAGCTCGGTGGGTGCTCAAAAGGGGGCTTCGATGGCGTGTGGGGAATGGTGAGAGTATTCGAGTTTGGGAGGATGCTTGGGTTCCGGGCTCTCGTCGAATTATCTCTCCTATGGGTGCAAATCCCAATCTTGAGGTTAGTGCTTTGATTCATCCAATTTCGAGAAGTTGGGATGCAAATCTTATTTCTCAAATTTTTTTACCTTTTAAGGTGGAGCGCATTTTGATTATACCTCTCAGTCATAGACTCCCTAATGATGTGATGTGTTGGGACTTGGAGAAAGATGGTGTCTTTTCAGTGAAATCGGCCTACAAGGCTATGGTTAATGATCATTGGTTTGCTAGTGAAGGGACCCCGTCAAACGCTACTGCAATATGGAAGAGAATTTGGGGAGCAACAGTCCTCCCAAGAGTGAAATTTTTTGCTTGGCATGCTTGCCTCGAAGCATTGCCAACTAGAAAAGGTCTTAGCCGTCGCATTACTTCCATGGATGCTTCGTGTGGGGTTTGCGGTGCTGCCGAAGAGGAGGGGCTGCATGCGCTGTTTTGGTGCGACTTAGCACGAGGGGTGTGGGAGTTAAGCGGGTTGGAGTGTGAAGTTCCGAGAGGGGTTCGTACGGTAGCTGATTGGTGGGAGTGGTGTTATGGGCGGCTGGATGAGGAGGAATTTGCGCTGTCTAACTGTGTGTTGGGCGGTGTGGGGAGCTCGGTGTAGGGGTGTGATTGAGCGTGAGTTTTCTAGCCCAGAGGCTACGCTTGCCTATGCGCGTAAGATTTATCTAGAGCTGGCTGAAGTAAACTGTGCAAAAGGTAAGGGGAGGGGTGCCATTGCTGCGGCACACCCAAGTGAGTGGAAGCCTCCAGAGGACGAGGAGGGCTATGTGAAGGTTAATTTCGATGCGGGTTTGTTGGGGACTGCTGCGGTTGGTCTGGGAGCTGTGTGCCGAGACGGGAGTGGTGCAGTGTTGGGTTGTGCAGTGGAGCATCGCATGGTAAGCTGGGATGCAAGTGTGGCGGAAGCAAAGGCCGTGTATCTGGGACTACGTCTGGCGAAGGATATGGGTTATACCCACGTCTTGATGGGAAGTGATTGCTTGGTGGCGGTGCAAACTCTTCAAGGCATGATAAGGGTGCTAGTGAATTTTTTCTCATTATAGAAGACATTTTAGCTCTTGCTTCTAGTTTTATTTCTGTTAGTTGGCATTTTGTTAAGCGTTCGGATAATAAAGTTGCTCACAGTTTAGCTCACTTTCAACCTATGAAAGTTGGTAAACGTGTGTGGGTGGATGATGTGGCGGATTGTATTGTTGCTTTGGCGTTTTCTGATAATATAATTTAAGTCCCTCTTGGATTCCCCTCAAAAAAAAAAATTAGAAAGTCAAATATATACTAGCTAGGGACGAAGATGGTTATTATAACTGCGATAAAACTTGTTGATAAACTATATGATTTTTATGTACTGTATTTTAAGCCATGCCCCCCAATTATATTAAGGCCATGTGGCCCGTGTTCCCGTGTCTGTGGAGTCTTCTTATAATCTGGACATGGGGCCACGTGATGAAAACCCTGAACAAGCTACCAATCATTAGTTATCCACTCTTTCTACAAGATTAATAATATCTCCTATCCTTTTTAACCACAACCTTTATCCAATTCTTTATCAAACTGTTTTGTTGGAAAGAATTTCATTTTAGTTAGTTTGAATGCTGGAAGACATTTATATTGTCGCATCGTATTCTTTGATAATTTAACAACCTTTATACATGAGCTGTTATGCTGCTAAATGTTTGTGTATTGCTTGTGCTGGACTGTTGTTTCAGATGGGAAAATTCTACGAAATATTTGAAATGGATGCACATATTGGCGTAAAAGAGCTTGATCTGCAGTATATGAAGGTTAATATATACTATACATTAGATTTTCCCCCTTTTTCCGTATTCGTTTGCTAATTTTTTGAGGATTTAGCTCCTGTTTAGAGCAATTATTTTTGGAGTTCGGTTATTATTCTTATGTTGAGTTGCCTGCTTATTTTCTATCCTGAGTTTGTAATATGTTCATATTGCCAGGGAGATCAACTACATTGTGGATTCCCTGAAAAGAATTTCTCAATCAATGTAGAGAAACTAGCAAGAAAGGTATGTCCTTGAGTTGACTACTTGTGTATCCATTGAATTCAAATGTACTGCACATTGCTATGTAGATGGTGGAACACTTGAGCTGGAATATATAATTCATTTGGCTGCTTTGGCGTGGCAGGTTATCGAGTCCTTGTAGTGGAGCGGACGAAACTCCGGACCCGGCTTGAGATTCGACGCGAACGAGGGTTCCAAAGACAAGGTTTGGACATTCAGGGTTTTTACTTGGATTGGAGCAATAAAATATTTTGCTTTTCTTTGTTTCCTTCCTCTAGTGTGTGATTTTGAAGAAAGAAGTAATAAAAGGCAATAAGGCATATAGGATATGAGTAAGTTATACATGAGCTAAAGCTTATTGTTAGCTGATTGGCTATACCACAGTTTCTTTCTACATTTTATTTTATGAGAGGTCGCATTAATCTTCAAACAGGGAGAAAGTATGATGGAATTACTTGTTTAAGTTTTAAGTTTGCACAAAGATGTTTTAATGCTTGAGATCTTCAGCGGGTTCATATTTTGCTCGTATACTGGAAATTATTGGTTTTTTTTTTTTGCTTTATTAGTTCTGACCTTGTTATATCTAGTGATAGTTTCTTTTCCTTTGAATTTATAGGGGGTCAAACGAGAAATATGCGCTGTTGTAACAAAAGGAACATTGACGGAGGGTGAGATGTTGTCAGCAAATCCAGATGCTTCTTATATTATGTCAGTGAATGAAAGTCCTAGAGCCTCTTCAGATAAGGAAGAAGGACGTTTATATGGTGTTTACCCTATTGTTGTCACTACAAGCCGAGTAATTATTGGCCAGGTACCTTTCTCAAACTCAGTACCTTGCTAGCTCATAATAGATTATTTCCTTGAATTTATCTACGTGGGGTTGCTGCCTTTGTATCATAACATTGCATATAACAGGTGTTTGGAAGGTATAGATTTAGGTGTTTTAGCTTAGGATAGGAGATCTCCATCTTGCTGAACATTCTTCTTTGCAGGAAAAGTGATGTCAGCATGATCATCTCCCTTCTCTGTCCTTTATAGGGGTGGTGGTGGACTGGTGGTGTATTCCACCTTCGTTTTTTATTCTGATACTGGATTATTTAGGAAGTTACGTGTTATGCCCAGTTTTAGAAACTCCTATAAATATCCTTCTCTTGTTTTTCGCCTCATATCTTTCATCTACTTCGAACAAATATTAGCTTAATCCCTTCATGTACATGTACATCTTGAGATTAGGTGAAATTTGAAATTAATGCTCAAGAAGTTTGCCCATAAATTGGCGCCTCTCACCCTCCTCCCCTAAAGCTTGATAAATTCCTTCACTGATCATAGCTTGTCTTCTATCTGAATTGAGGCCGGTTGAGATTATAAAACCTGTTATTATGCTTAGCGCTGAGACTGAAAGGGCTCTTACCAGATACACTGGAAATCCTCTAATCAATGAGGTGGTTCCGCATGTGGAATTCTGGGATGCTGATAGAACTCTGCGTGAACTCCAGAGTTTCAATGGTCACATCAATAGTCCATCTGTTTCTTCACTTCAAGAGCAAGTAACTGATGCCACTAAATCCAATTCTAAAGATGAGCAATGTTGGCTACCAGATGTTGTAAATGAGCTGTCGAGTGCTAGTGTAGATGGTAATCTTGCACTATCAGCTCTTGGAGGCAGCCTCTACTACCTGAAACAGGCTTTTCTCAATGAAGTGTTGCTTAGATATGCGAATTTGAGTCCTTATGCTCTGGATTCTGTGATGTTTTCAGGAAACTTTATATGGTGTTAGATGCTGCTGCATTTGGAGAACTTGGAAATATTTGAGAACAGCAAAAATGGGAGCTCCTCTGGGTAGGTTCTTTTACATTTGTAAGGTTTGACAAAGTATTTTTCTGGTTTTGGTTGATTTTCCTTGGATTGGTTCGCTTTTTTCATTTGTAAGGAACATTGTATGCCCAGCTCAATCATTGCGTGACCGCATTCGGGAAGAGGTTGCTAAAAGCATGGCTTGCAAGACCCTTGTATCATGCAGAGTTGATTAGGAAACGACAAGGTGCTATAGCAGGCCTTAAGGTAGTCTCTGTTTCCTACTATTTTTAAGCTTATCTGACATCATGCTTTTTGATTTTTGATATTCCATGATGTAAAATCTAGTTCTAGTTACAGAAATACGCTTTTATGCTTTAAGCCTTTCCCAATATATTGTCTAGATATGAGATTTCCAGGACATGCTATTTATGTCTAAATGCAAGATTTTCGAAATAAGTAAATTATTTGGTGAATTACTCAATTTACGTGGCTGATCTCACCACAATACCTAGGTTTGGAAGTGTGCGTGATAGTCTCCTTCGCCCTCCTCCTCCCCCAAACTAGAGCTTTTTCCAGTCTTGCTGTCAGTTTTGAGCTATGTTGCACCGATACGGGTACGGGGACGAAAACGGGTACGGGTACGTGGACGGAAAACGGCAAAATCAAAATTGCAAAAAACGGGGTACGGCATGGATTCGGCAAAAAAAACTAAATTAAACATCCATACATAAAATTTAACTAAATTAAACATTAATACATAAATAGTTCAAAGTTCAAAATACCAAAAAACAACAACTAAATTTAATGTCTTAAGGTAGATAAAACTTAGACAAAGCACATCAATCTTCAAGGAGCAACTCATTTTCTAAATCGGGCTCATCTAGTGAGAGTTCCGCAAACTCTAGAAACCCAACATCCTCCAAGGAATCAAATGCATCTCCACCAATATCCCACATCTTTGTATAAAGCTCCCAATATTCTTCGAAATCCTTGATAAAAGCGAAGATTGTTGTGGATGAAAACCAAATCTTGCGCACGACTTGGATTTAGCTTGTTCCTCCTAAGTGAGTGAATGAAGGAATATGTACTCCAATTTCTCTCACTACAAGATGATGAAGTAGGTTGCCCAAGCACTTTGAATGCCAATGATTGGAGGAGAGGAGTTTGAGCTCCAAAGTTTGCCCACCAACTCTTAAGATCCATAGAATGCATCCGTAAAATACAAGTTAAATCCTCAAAAGGTCCACTCTTCATAGAGAATAATGCATATTCATCCATTACTTTACCAACATCATCACTAAGTGCAAACAATCTACGAAAGCACTTCATTCTCTCTCGAGATACTTCACCATCTCTATGAGGAGCAACTCTAGATGGAGATCTAAGTAGCCATTCATCACTATAGAACCTTTAATATTTAAAAAAAAAAGAGTTATAGATTTGTGTATAAATATAATAAGATAAAAAAAATGTCAAAGACCATATACCTCGGGTTCAAGGAGTGGGCTAAACAATAGAGAGGAGTGTTGCTTTCTGCCCAACGAGCTACCAAGATTTCATAAACCACATGATAAAAGGAACTAAACTCCGAATGAGGACGACATTCTTTCTTGTTAATCTCAAGCTTCACTTGTTCAATAATAGAATCCCACATCTCATACACTAAGTGAAGGCATGGTTTATCGGTGTCACAATGCCTAATCATGTCATAGATAGGCCTTGTGAAATCAACAATGTAAGATAGTTTGTCCCACCAATCATCATTCACAATCTTCTCCCTCACAAAGTTTGCCTTCCCCATGTCTTCTTCTCTATAAGAAGTCCACTCATCACTTATAACCATGGTTTGAAGGCCTCGTTTGATGAGCTTAAATCTCTTAAGCATCACAATAATGGAAGCAAAGCGAGTATCGGCCACAGAAAGTAACTTAAGAGGAGAAAACCTTTGGAACATAGCCAATCTCATGTTGTGGTTCATGATGAAATTTTTAATTTGAATGGCATCCTCAAGGATTTCAGTGATCCAACTACATTCTTCATAAGTTTCATGATTGCTATTCACATTCCTTGCCGCACAAATATTCTTCAAAGCAAGATTAAGGGTATGAACAACACATGGTGTCCAATAAATGTGAGGAAACTCACTCTCAATGAGCTCCCCAGCCCCCTTGCAATTTGCTGCATTATCAGTTATTGGTGATTTTTCAATCCCTAGTTTTAGACAGCCCCCATCCCTAGTTTCAATCCCAAAACATCTAGTAATAGGTGATTTTTCAGACTTCCTTTTCTTGAATGTAGCATCATCATCCAAATGAGAAAGAGATTCACTAGGCAAAGGAACTTCTCTAGGGCCCGAATCAAGTTTTTTATTCTCAAATTCATCATCAAGTGTTTGCATTTCAAGTTTATCAACACGACACACTTTCTTACAACATGCAATTCCTTGACCCTTAATCTGAAGCAAATGGGCTCTAACTCTTGAATAACTAGATGTTCGAATTTCATTACAAAAATTACATCGATATTTCCATGTTCCACCAACCGCCCCAACCTTTTCAATTCTTGTTACAAACCTCCACAATGGAGGAGAACCATCACTTTGTGCTGATTCCGCACCAATTGACTCACTACCCGTGCTACTACCAATATTAGTACTCTGTTGTTGAGATTGGGATCCCATATTTGTCCTAATAAAATGAAAAATATGAAAAATAAACACATTCAACCCCAACAATCCACCACAACAATTCAACAACACAACAATCTAACACAACAATTCAACACCACAACAATTCAACTTTCAACACTCAACTTAACTAAATAAACAATTAAGTAACTTATTGTCTTCCTTAATCCTCAATAAAAAAAAAAAAAACCACAGTCCATAGATTACAGAAAAAAAGATAAAAAAAAACAACCCGATGAAAAGACGATAACAAACACTCAATCAAATACATGTGAAAACTGAAGAAATGAGGAGAGGGAGTGAAAAAATAAAATGCAAAATAAAGATAAAAAATCAGAGAACAAAATGAAACAAAACCCTAGAATTCGAAAAGACGAAAATAAATTGACCTTAGAATCGAGAAGAAGAATTGACGAGAGGAAAACCGGTGAAGAAGAAAACCGGCGAGACGAAACGGTGAAGAAGAAAATCACACTTCCAGTTGTGTTCGAAGGACAAGAACACGAGGCGGCGACGAACTTCAAAACAGCCGGCGAGAAGAGGTGGCGACTCGAAACGGCCGGCGAGAAGAGGTGGCGACGAATCCCAGGATTTTGCCCTTTCCGCAGGTGAGAATAAAGTGAATTTGGGGATTTCGAAAATGAAACCCTAGCTTATGAAATGTGATTTTGGGCCTCTGACATTTCATTAAGCCAGAATGACTTTGGGTACGTGAATTACGTACCCAGCCTGTACCCGCGTTCCCCGTACCCAACAATTCCCCGCGTACCCAGCCCAACAGATTCGTTCTGGGTACGAATCCCAGGCGAATCCGTACCGTACCCGGTACGTCCCCGTACCCGATACGGGAAACGGCCCTGGGAGGCGTACCCATGTATCATAGGTTTTGAGCCATGGTGAAGACCTCTGTTACCTGGGCTCGGCAAAAATCGGCAAATACCCGGGTCGGTACGACGTGACGCCGACTCGGATATCAAATACGTGTCGGATCTTTCAAATTGCACTCGGCGCCAAACCCTAGTTATTGGATCTGAAAATTTGCTATTGATTCATGAGAAATAGGTCAATAATATTAGGGTTTTTTACTTCCCTAGTGAGGCGATTGCAATGATGTTTTCATCCATTTTTATGGTTGTTGATGGTAGGAGAAAAATTGCAGAGGAAAGAGGTTGAAGGAGGTGAACAGAAGACTCGAAGAATACGAAGAAGATGAACAGCAGAGGAAAGAGTTGGTGCCTTGGTGGGCCAAACTTTTTACTTTAACAACCGTGGGCAAAGTTTTCTTTTTTTAAGGGAAACCAAGAATCTTTTATTTATTATTTCTTTTGAATCATGCATACTTTAATTTTAAAGACGAAAAGTCGAAAATACCCTTAGTCTCCCTTATCTTTTTGCATTGTGTCTGCATTCTTGCAGAGGAAAGAGGTTGAAGGAGGTGAACTGAAGACTCGAAGAATACGAAGAAGATGAACAGCAGAGGAAAGAGTTGGTGCCTTGGTGGGCCAAACTTTTTACTTTAACAACCGTGGGCAAAGTTTTCTTTTTTTAAGGGAAACCAAGAATCTTTTATTTATTATTTCTTTTGAATCATGCATACTTTAATTTTAAAGACGAAAAGTCGAAAATACCCTTAGTCTCCCTTATCTTTTTGCATTGTGTCTTCATTCTTCAACCCAACCTATTTTTTGGAAGCTTCTTCTCTCTCCTCACCAACGCTGAAGTAAGTTTTCTTTTTCCCCAAAAACCAAGTACCTTTGTGTTTTAATTTTTGTGACTTATAAGTAATATTAATTATTAATTTTATATTGTGAAATATCAATTTCGCGTACCCGTACCCGTGTCCAAATTCCGGACAGAGTCCCCGTGTCCTGATTTTTTGGAAGTGCCTTACCGGACACTCGGATCCGCACCCATTTTCGACACTCCTAGCCGAGTCCAGGTAACATAGGATGTAACAATTCAGAGTCGGTATTTTTCAAGATAGAGCTGAGAGAAGAGCATGCCAGAGTCATCACTTCACAGCCACGTAATGTTGATATGAATTCTTGAAGCTGTTTTTTAGCAGCATCTTCATAGAGGATAATCTTATTTGCATTTCTTCCATTAGCTTCACTGCATGAAACAAAAGGTGGGCCAAGTGTGACCTACTTTCTAAGAGCATGAAAGCAAGAAAAAAGTTCCACGTTCTTTATTGACTCACCTGCTAGCAAAGAGGCGCGAGAGCAACCTCTCCATGTCTGGAAACTTGGACAGCTTTTTTCGGAATTCAAGCGCAAATGATATGTTTTCCTAAAACAGAACATCAATCAAGAACATGATCAACCAACACACCTGTAGAAAAAAAACAACAAAATTCTACAGGAACCATGAAACATAGTCTTCTCCCTCAAAAAAAATGAAACATAGTCTTCAGTTTACATCATCTGTTAATTCCTAGTACTGTCAACTAAACATTCGTTGTTGCTTCTATATTCTGATCAACTTATATGCTGTGTTGATAGTATAGCGTGTTATGTGCAGGCAAAGGTTTTCCGAAAGTGAGTTCAATCCTAAAGGAATCTTGGGATGCCTTTGATTGGGCTGATGCTAATAGCACGGGTCGTATAATTCCTCTTGAAGGAGATGATGCAGAATATGATTCTGCCTGTAAAAAAATTGAGGAGATTGAATCTGATTTGAATGAGCATATTAAGGAGCAGAAAACATTACTTGGCAAACCATCGGTAAGGACATTGTATATATCTCTAAAGTGGAACTTTCTTGCATTGTCTTATGTACTTAATTAACTTGTCTTCTTGTAATGTCTATAGATTGCATGTGTCACAGTTGGAAAGGACTGATACCTGTTAGAAGTGCCTGACAGTTTGAAAGGAAATGTCCACAAAGACTATGAGTTATGGTCATCCAAGAAGGTAAGAAGTTATGGGAAATTGTCCAGTGAGGATTTAATTAAGTTCACAGGTTGTTGACAATGTCTATGCTGGTTGTAGTTAGCCTCATGTGATGTCTTATACTGTCAATCGGATGATCATAGAGTCAAGTTTTTACCTCTATTGTGATGTTTTCTGATGTGACTTTGATCATGGTATATAGAGTTAAACTGTTTCCTCAATATAGGTGTTGTGAATGGGCATGATAAGTGGTGATGATCCTTTATTCTGGCTGATACTTGACTCTTGAGTTGATACTTGATAGTCATCAACTCGTCATACACATTATTTCAAAATGTCAGATTGTGCTATTTAGTTACTGACGATACAATCACTACTAACAGTGATTAAGTTGTTTCAGTGAAGCAAATAGAATTTTAAGTTTATAAATGTGACGTGAATAGAAGTTAAATAATTGATTTTCTTTTTCTATTTTTCACGAACAAGATTAAAGTGGGACAGATGATCCTGTTAATTTTTAGACAGTGACCACCATGCTATCTATTTTTGGGAAGTCTTTTCCCTTTTGTGCTAGCCATTGCTTTTAGGTAACATCAATAACATCTTATTGACCTCCTTGTGTTTCCATCAGTGGCAGGAAATGTAGTGTGGGTTTACTGTTGTGAACTTAACTGCTAATTTTCTTTATGTAAAATGTTGGAGTTGAGGAATGGAATGGTCATTCTGTCTGTTCTGTTCAACTTATTTTGTCTTATCTTATCTTATCTTATCTGATCTGATCTGATCTTATCTTATCTTATCTGATCTGATCTGATCTTATCTTATCTTGTCTTATTCTGAAATGAGTGAAGATAAGTTGAACAGAACATCTTATTTATCTTATCTTATCTGATCTTATCTTATCTTATCTGATCTTATCTTATCTTATCTTTATAAAATCTTAGATAAGTTAAAATAAGTTGAACAGAACGGACCCTTAGATTTTACTAGTATGGAATAGAAACGTAAATTAGGTATTTTCTATACTGACCAGATTATCTCTGACCTGATTCCCTCAGGGTTTCTTCAGATATTGGACACCATATATCAGGAAGATGGTGGGAGAGCTGACACCGGTTGAAGCTGTAAAGGAATCCAAACTCAAATGCATTTTGCAAGATTTGATAGGACGTTTTTGTGAGCATCATACAAAGTGGAGAAACTTGGTTTCTGCTGTTGCAGGTATGTGTTTTGCCAAATGTAGTTCTCATTTGTGTCTATATAGTAAGACTTCCACTCTATGTAGTTTATCAGATAGTTTGATACTACTATATGTCTATATGTCTTGCATCCCTTGAAGGTAAATATAACTGAAATTTCTATTGTCTTTGTGCAGAACTAGATGCTTTGATCAGCTTGGTAATCTCATGTGACTACTATGAAGGACCAACATCCCGTCCAATTATATCAACTGGGTTCAATTATAGTGAAGTACCTCATTTAGAAGCTAAAAGTCTGGGATATCCGATCATTAAAAGTGATTCTTTGGGCAGGGGTACTTTTGTACCCAGTCATATTGATGTTGGCGGTGCTGATTATGCTAGTACCTTCATCTTGTTTACTGGTCCTAACATGGGTGGAAAATCAACTCTTCTTCGGCAAATTTGCTTGGCTATGATTTTGGCTCAAGTAAAACTCTACATATGCAAGTATACTGAACTTTTATTCTGTTTCAACTGTTTTCCTTATCACTGCTGTTTATCCCAGGTTGGAGCAGATGTTCCTGCAGAACACTTTCAGCTATCACTTGTTGATCGGATTTTCGTTCGCATGGGGGCAAAAGATCACATTATGGCAGGACAGAGCACATTTTTAACAGAGCTTTCAGAAACTGCATCTATGTTGGTGAGATGTTCTGGATTCAGTTTCAGGCTACTGTTCAATCCTCATTAGATATTAGAGTGTCCAATGAGATCTGTTTCATGTTGCTTCATGTCCTTCCTTTGAGGAGATCATGTTAATGCATTGAGTGGTTAACTTCCCTTGCTTCATGTTTTTCCTTTGAAGAGATCATGTTGATGCATATTAAACATGGCAATTTAATGTACACAATATTAAACTTGTCTCTTTTGAATAGTGTCTTCCTAATACCTTCTTTCTATTTTGCCTGGGATCATTAACCCTAGAGCTCACAGTTTATCAAAGCAATTCTAGTTGCCTTTTATTTTTTAGCTCACAGTGGTCTTTATCTTGGTTTCACTCAGACATCTGCCACTAATTTACTTGTGGCATTAGATGAACTTGGACGTGGCACTTCGACTTCAGATGGACAAGCAATTGCGTAAGGGCTTCTAATTAATTCACTTTTGGCACTAGTATCATCAATGTCTTTTCTTATTGTCTTGAAATTGTACATATTCATTGTCTTTAGCTTTTTATTTAAGATGAAATGCAGCGTAATCTAATTGCTGTCTTTTCTGCCTTGTTCATTTCCCTACAGGGAATCAGTCCTTGAACATTTTGTTCGCAAAGTGCAGTGTCTCAGAATGTTTTCCACTCAATACCACCGATTAGCGATAGATTACAAGAGAGATCCCAAGGTCAATTCTCATTCTCTTGATTTGAAGTATTCTTCCAGTTATGTTACTTGGGCTCTTCATTGAACTATAAGTATATGTGTTGGATCCTTGAATCTCTCCCACATGAATATGGACACTTCAAAACTTCACTTTGCACGAATTTTTTTTAAATATTTTACAAGATAGCAAAGTTGAACACCTAACACATACCCTTGTCGACACGAGTTCACGAGTCCAAGTAACATAGTCTTATACTAGTGGGAATTTCTGCTTATTGTTCATGTAGCTCATTGTAGGAGCTGATAATGCATGAATCTTACGCCTTGATTGTTGTCTGTAAAGTCACCAATTAAATATTTTCATATACAGGTGTCTCTATGTCATATGGCATGCCAAGTAGGAAGCGGTGACGGAGGAGTGGAAGAAGTCATACTACCTCCGTCCCAGAATAGTCTGAACACTTTCCTTTTATGTTTGTCCCAAATTAGTTTGAACACTTCAATTCTTAGCATGGTCCCACCACTAATATATTATTTCTTTTACACATCTTTGGCCCACACTCTACCTTTTATCAATAAAAAGTTACCCAACTTTCTCTCTCCTCTAATAAAAAATACCCCACCAACTCCTATCACATCTACTTTTAAATAAAATAACATTTGATAACCACACCACAACTTATCACCTTAAACTACGTGTCCCAATAAGTGTTCAGATCTTTCTGGGACGGAGGAAGTATTTCTTTATAGGCTGACCCGAGGTGCTTGTCCCAAAAGTTGTGTTAATATTGCATTGCTAGCTGGTAAGTTTTAATCGAATCTTTTGCTTTTTGAGAAACAACGACTTCAAACCCATTAGTACTGATTGGTCAAACATTCTAGGATTTCCTGATTGTGTACTACGTAAGGCTGCTGCAAAGTCTAGAGAATTTGAGGCAGTTTATGGTAGGCAGCAAGAAAGATCCAACACCGATGTTCGGGATAGGGAAGAAGAGACTGTTAGGCTCTTTAAAAATTTGGTTGGTTTTAGTTCTTCAGATGATCATTCTTCAAATACAAGTATAGCCACACTTAGTCAGCTCCAGCACCAAGCTAGAATTCTTCTGGAACAACATTAATTTGGTTGCACACAATTGCCAGTAATTGGAGCACACCTTGCAAATATTTTAATTTTGGGTTATCTGGATTGCCAGTAATTCAAGTCTCCTCGTATCCAGGATCAGGTTTTTGTCAGTCATTCTGGTTCTGTGCTTTGCCTAACCTTGTAGAAACTGGTGTTTCGCTTTGTACAGGTAGTACTTCAAATCTTGTACATGATGATTATACTTAATTTGAAAAATCATTGGAATTATCGTTAATATATGTTATCCTGATGTACTAGTGACTAGTTTAAGTCATCTTGTCTGAAGCAAAGGAACTATTTTTTTAAAACTTGTCCACAATAGGTAGTTCACAGCATAATGATATTATATTTGAGTTGATCATAGGCCGGACCAAGGTCGGATAAGTTGTCTTGTTGCAGTCTGAAACATCAGGCTTAGGTATGTTTCGGCCAAATTAAGGTTGGTAACAGCCGACTCAAAGCCGAGGAATTAGGCAAGCCTAGACACTATGGGTGGAGAACAGCCTGCATATCGAGTTGGAATGTGGCTGTCCAAATACAGGCACTTCTTCATCAACTATATATACATGGATTAGCTTTCAGGGGTCACAGTTCTTGAAGACTAGTAGTAATGGTGGTGGTTGTAAGTTTTAAGTATTTTGTTTAACTCTAGGAAGTGCTTAAAAACTGATGGTATTTTGGTTATTTTGGTTGGTTGTTATTTCGGACTTAGCTATATGCTAAGGTTGAATGTAAGGATGCTTAATCTAATATAAATATTTCCTTTGGTTATAAAATGGAAAAATTGTCAAGAATAAGTCAACCTTTCGGCCATCTTCTAGAAATAAGTCATTCTTTTGATTATTTTGTAATAAGTCTAACTTTCATACCGCTCAATTTTAAACAAGTCGAATGACCTGTGACCAGTTCTACAGGTTAGGGCTTGTTCTGTTTTGTATTTATGTTCATATTTTTATATTTTTTTTTGTATTTTTGCATTGTTTTAGGGTTTTGCTAAATGCCGCCCTAAATTTTCCTACAAACGCCCTGTATATGTATTTATACTCTAACACTCACTCTCCCACTCTCTTTCACTGTCCCTCACTCTCTTCACTCTCTATCACTCTCTTACTACATCTCTTTCATCAACAAGGATCTCCCATCAAGAACTCCGACAACTTTTTCGGCCAATTTTTCGGCGACAAGAACTTTGGCAACTTTTCGGCCAATTTTCCGGTCACATTATTGCATTATTAATATTAATAAAATTTTATAATTCATTTAATACAAAAAATGGACTATATTGACTTAAAAATGCCGAAAAAGTGCCCAGGCGCCTAAATTAGGCTCCCGAACCTGTGGTCAGGCGCCTAAATTAGGCGCCCAACCACAGGTACAGGCGCCTAAATTAGGCGCCCAACCACAGGTAAAGGCGCCTATATTAGGCGCCTGTACCTGTGGTTGGGCGCCTGACCACGGGTTCGGGCGCCTAATTTAGGCGCCTGGGCACTTTTTTGGCATTTTTAAGTCAATTTCTAGTAAATTTTACTCTATTATGAGATGTTCTAATAAAGCTAAATAAATCGGCCAAAATAGGGACTGAAACAAAAAGATTACACTAAACCCCATGTATCGTAAGTTTCAGGGGCGTGGGATTTAAAGACTTGAGGGTGTTTAATGATGCTCTCCTAGGGAGACAAGCATGGAGATTAGTTCAGCGAGCAGATTCATTGATGGGACGTGTAATCCAGGCAAAATATTACCCTAATAAATCCTTTTTGGAGGCTTCGTTGGGGTATGCAGGGAGTTATTCATGGCGCAGTATATGGAGTGCAAAAGCCCTGATTAAAGAAGGAATTTTATGGAGGATTGGCAATGGGGGCTAGTGTTGATGTGTGGTATGATCCGTGGGTGGTAGGGGAGGAAGGAAGGTATATCACAAGTCCCCAGGTTGAAGGTGTTACAAAGGTTAGTGATCTCATTGACTCGACAAGAATGGAGTGGAGGTACGATTTAATTTCTACGCATTTTAATGAAAGACACCAAAAATGCATTCTTTCGATACCTCTAAGTTGGAGAGCCCCTAATGACTCTTTAATTTGGGCGTATTCAAAGGATGGTTTATACTCCACAAAAACATCTTACATGCTTTGGAAAAGGAGGGAATTTGGATAATTTACATTTGGCTTGGAAGGAAGTTTGGGGTATGGAAGCTTCTCCAAAGGTGAAACACTTCTTTTGGAGGTTCTGTACCAACAGCTTGCCAACAAAAGTACTTCTTAAGTACCGTCATCTTACAGATGATGCTCAATGCCCGTGGTGTAGTGTTGAAGATGAGACAAGCTTCCATGCATTATTTCTTTGCCCTCGTGTGAGTGAATTATGGGAAGGATGTGGGTGTGCTAGGTTAATACCAACTAATATGACAATGAGCTGCTGCGATTTGTTAACAGAATGGAAAAAAGAGGATGCTAAGTGGAGACAAAAAGCTGCCATTCTTGCGTGGCTAATATGGAGTGAAAGAAATTTGAAGATTTTTGAGAACAAAATCACGCCTAACAATGTCTTACTAGCACGCTTGGAACGAGGAGTGAAAGAGCACAATCTATACACCCAACGTGTGTATACGAGTCAAGTTCCCCGTCAGCAGACTAGCGCAAGTAAATGGCTTCCCCCCCCACCTGGAGTTGCGAAGCTAAATGTAGATGCATCTTTGGTGGTAGATGGATGGATTGGAATGGGAGTGATAGCTCGAGACGAAAGGGGAGAAGTATTGTTCGCGGCAACAAGACGGGTGAGGGCGTGGTGGTCCCCGGAAATTGCAGAGAGCATAGCACTTCTTTGCGCACTAAAGCTCGCCCGAGGCCATGGATACAAGCACATCATATTGGAGTCGGATAACCAAGTCCTAGTGAATCGTCTCTCAAAAGCTATTGTGTTTTTTTTCAGATTTTGATAATGTTTTAGAGGATATTTTGGAGATTAGCTCCTCTTTTCTTTCTGTAGTATGGTCTCATGTAAGGAGGAATGGGAATTATGTAGCTCATCACCTTGCCAAGCTAGTGCCGTTTGGTGTCGAACAAGTGTGGGAAAATCACTGTCCTTCAGAGATTTCCCCTTATGTACTCTCGGACTTTTTGTCCTTTGATTAATTCACTAGTTGGCTTTTCTTCTCAAAAAAAAAATGTTATTTGGAACAAATAAAAGAAAAAAGAAACAAAATCAATTAGGGTTACATAGCTGCTTGGTCAAATTTAGGATTGTGATAGATCACCACACCAGCATGGGTAAAGCTACATTGACATGACAACAATGGAATAGTGGATGCCTGGATGGTGATTCCACTTGAGTTTAATTTTTTTGATATTTTCCTTCTAAAAATTGAGATTTTTGAAAATTATTCTTTTGTGAAGTAGATATAAATTACCCCCCTAAATCCTAATACAAACTTATCAATTTGTTTTACCCCACTAGGTGATTTTCTGAACCTGTCACATAATAGTTAGCAAGGCCGTCTTAAAAATTTTGAGGCCCCTGTGCTAATTATAAAGTTGGGCCCTAAATATAAAAATATAATGCATAAATTGTAAAATTATAAATAATGTATTTTATAAAATATATCATTGTAAAAATATTTTTGACAAAATAAAGCTCGTGTTTAAACAATATGACTAAAAAAACATTTAATTTAAGACTTTTGGGCCTCTAAAAAGTGGGGCCCTGTGCTGTTGGTCGCTCTATATATATGAATTTTTTTTGGGCCCCCTCTCGGGAACCCATGGTAAGAAGAATTTTACTCTGGGCTATCCTCGCACAGGACGCTCACCTAGAGGCTCAACAAGCACCCCACTCCCCCCCCCCAATATTGAAATGTGCATCTGAATCTGACTCCGACTTTACGGCAATTAATCATTTTTTATTTATATTAATTTATTATATATATATAATCTGACTAGGACTTTAAGGCAATTGTATTATTCAAGATTTTTCCATTAAAGAGATGATTGTTAAAAATAATAGTAATGTTTAGATTATTTGTACTATATATGATTTCCATTTGATTATTAAAAAATAGTAATAATTAGGTTATTTGTATTATAGAAGATTTTTCTATAAAAAAAAGGGCGAAAAAAAAAGTCGGATCGGATCGGAGTCGGATGTTAGGATTTCAAGTTGGATCGGAGTCGGATGTTATGATTTTTAGTCAGATCAGACTCGGATTTTCGGAGTCGAAGTCGGACTTTGATTTAAAATCCGACTTCTTGTAGGGTCGGAGTCGGATTATGCATAATCTGGTCCAAGTCCGACCCGTTGCCATCCTTAGATTCATGAATCATTTATCGTATGAATATCCTAGTTAATAGGTAACTACGTACTTTCTTTATAATTGTATCATTATACTAATATATTTAACTGAAACTAACAATGTGTAAACAAACTCAAATGGAGTTATTATAATCTTGCACTAATGTCAAGAAATTTAATTCACCTACTATAACTAGCTAATGTCTAATTTTACTATACTTAAGCATATGTCAACTTGTTATTTATCATTCAGTAACTTTGGCTGAGATTTGGGATACAATTTAGTACTTATCTATGGGTTCATGAAAATAGTTTTTAGTTAGAATATAGTTCTATATGAATTTCTAGATTGAAATCATACTAGTCTACTAGATAATTCTTAACAAAAAACATATTAGAACCTTAGATTTGATCAATATATAATTATCTCAACTAGATTGAATACTGGTATTAATTAGTTAAACTTAGCATGCATACATTAAAGAGAAGCAAAACATCATCTTACACACACACACATACATACACTCTCTCCATATGATTTCTCTCTCTTTCCCTCCTTTTTTCTGCAAAAAGGAACCATCTGGCAACCTAAGTCTCCACTTACATTAGCTAAGCAATATGCTTGTTATAGTATCAGAAAGTGTCAGGTAAGTGCATTCATAAATGAATATCTCATATATTTGCAAGTCCTACCAACAATTTTCAACTTTTCTAATAAGCAAACCTTTTCCTCTCTTTTTACCTTATAGCAATCATCTCCCACCAAACACAAACTCTCCATACCTACATAAATGGTTTCCTGAACTCTCTCCTTCTCCATCTGATCCCTCCTCACGGCGATCGGCCAACCATTCTCAAGGGCAAATAGGTCATTGTACATGATATAGTGGTGTTGAAGATGGAAAAAACACTCTTAAGTTGTGGTAGTAGCAAAGTGAAAGATTGTTGGGAGAGTGAGAATGATTTGAAGTTTGACAAGGATTACCCCTATGGATATCCATGGCCTCCAAGGTACTACACATGCAGCTTTTGTCAAAGAGAATTTAGGTCAGCTCAAGCTCTTGGAGGTCATATGAACATCCATAGAAGAGATAGAGCTAGGTTAAGAGATCTATCTCCTAATAATAACCCATTATACTCTATTAATAATAATGATCCAAACCCTAACCCTAACCCTAATTCTAACCCAAACCCTAACCCTATAAGTAGTTTTTCACCTTCTTCTTCCCCAACAAACAACACCATGGCCACCACCTATGGCCACCAATACTCCTTGGTTTCGCTATCTCTCTCCTCCATCCCTCCTTCCACAAAAGATGGAAAACATCATTCTCAAGGGGTTGAGAAATGGAAAAATATATCTTCAGTTGATGATCAAGAAGTTAGGGTTTCAACTTCTGCTAAGGAAGTTGTGAGGTTGGATTTGGAGCTATGTCTTGGAGAAGCTAAGGAAGAACTGGATTTGGAACTTCGGCTCGGAATTTAAATAGCTGATTGGATTTAGGAGATCATATATTTTGATGAGCTAGGCTCTTTAGTTTCTTGCAACTACATGCTAGTTTATTAGCTAGCTTTCTACTCCATATACTACAGGCTTTATGTTGCATTATATGTGATCTGTGTGTTCCCAAGAAAGTGAAGGAAAAGTTTATGGAGTTGCTGGCTTTTCTTTTGTCTTTACCTTTTCAGACACAAGTTTGATGCAGTACATGATCAATTTGAATAATTTGGAGGTATGGGCCAAAAGAAAAAAGATGGGATTTACTCCATTGTTTATATTAATGAGATATATCTAATATAATTAGGATCTTCTTCATCATGATATTGACATATTAATCCACCATATGAGAGTTAAAACTCATGCTTAATTTTGCTTATTTGAGATGATATTAGTATTTGATGTTTTCCCATATTTATCTTTGCTTTGTGCTTTTGTAATTCTCTGGTTTTACCCACCATACTAAATTTCTGAAACATGTGTAAGTATGGTACATGACTGCAAGTTGTCATAATTGTTCCAAGACATGACATGCACATGAGCATAACTTAAATGACAGTATTTATTGGTTGCAAAATCAAGCTTACCTCAGCAGTTTCATTGGGAAAAGAGATCAAGCATGTATTGGTGATAAACAGCATCTTACACTGTTCATGTACACATATCTGTTTTTTTGAGTTATTATTTAACCTAGTATTATTGTTGTTAATGTTGATCAAAGTAGTTTTAATTCCATAATAGATATTTTTTTTAATGTGGCTTTGCTTGTTGTAAGTTACTATAATACATAATATGATTGTTATAATATGCTTTGGGAGATAATTTGGTCCAACAATAAACGAAAGATAATTATAAAATGGAAATTCTGAAGATGTGAAGGAAGGCAGTTTGGAAACAAAGAGATTGGAAAGTGAAATAAGTTATTTTTAGGAGCATCGATATCAAGATCTTGATTTTACTCATGTTTTTCATACATTGTTGTTGTTTTGATATCTTCAAAAAGTAACTCCATGGCGTAATTAGGTGGTTTTATCATTCTACATAAAGTTCTTGTCCCATGTCAAGACTCATTTTCCATGTGAACCCCTTGTTAACAAAAATTTTGTCACCACAAGTTTTGAATATGAGACGTTTTGATGAAATTGTCAAATACCTTAGATGTGGCAAATACCTTAGCAATGAAAAATAAATTGGGATTGAGGAAAAAAGTAGATAAACTAATGACACCTTAATTCCTTAAATCTTATGTCATTATACGTGTTAAAAGTAATCCGTGACCACATAATTAAAGTACAATATAATACAATGACTAGCATATATATTCTCGGTGTAGGCATAATGACTAGCATATATATTCTCAATATAGGCACAATGGCCCATGATCCTTCAACTTGGCTAAGCTACTTAATTTTATCTTTTGTTTATTTAGTTGCAAAACTTGGCTAGCTAGTTATCATAGCATGCAACATCCTATATACTCCATAATACCATTACTATCTATTTCTCTGTTTAGAATTAGTTGTCACGTCTCAACCCTCTTATGTATATTAAGTCGATCTTTTATATTCTCTCTCTATAAAGCTAGCTTAATATTAGGGGATTCACATATTAGGAAATGTAGCAATGTTTTCGTCCATCTAAATGTACTACTCCATACTCTATGCAATTGTGCTAGTCAAGCTAAGTTTTATACTCCTTGATGAATGCAACAACATGAGCACGTACGTACCAGATGGTGGTAAAACCTGTCAACTAAAAAGTACATTGAACTTCAACGAGTACAAACCTACTGCATACTTTTATGCTTTCGTCAAACAAATGATTTCATGAGACAGATGTTTGAGCTTCCCAATATCTGAATATTACTACGTAAAATAAATTTTTCTGATGATAAGAACAATAAAGAAAAGGACCAACGCAGAGTTTTTTCACATAGATATATATCATGAAGACATGAATAATACTGTTTGAATTTAATTATGATTTTCGCATATTCCCAACGATGTCTGATTGTCAGTGGCATGATGGTCTTTCCTTATTTGACACCCATGTTATCTAGCCAAGTTGTAACTAATTCTAGCAAACACACTCTCTCTCTCTCTCTTTATTGTTTCTCTGATCAAAGTGAGTAAAATTTTAGGGCAAAGTTGTAGACTTATAATTAAGAAATGTTAAAAGTACTCGTATACAATCATGAGAGAATCCTGATCATCTCCTAGTCATTCGTGGACAAGGCTACAACTTATCATGCATTTTATAAATGAAGATAATGATAATGATGTTAATTAGCCAATTAGGTATAGATTTGTAATAGAAGTCTAATATAAATGTGTTTTTTCTTTAGAAGCTTTAAATTGTTATGTTCATTACTAAAGATGATGACAAATTAATGTGATGTTTGTTAGATTTGGATTCTATTGAGGTAATTGGAAAGAAGCTTGTGCTGAAACAGTGCACGAGATAATATTTAATTTGGGCATTGTTGTTAAAATCTCGATCCGGATCTTACGATCCTACGATTCTACGATCCGGAAGGAACACGAGTTGATATTTAATTTGGGTTGAGATGAGTTGCAAAGGACAGGCCCATTGTTAGTCTTGTACTCCCTCCGTTTCATTTTAATCTACACACTTTCCTTTTTAGTCTATATCTTTTTAATCTACACACTGTTGCTTTCTATTTTTGGTAACATGCCACATCTACTTTCTCCTCTTTTTTCACCCATGTCATCCACTATTTAATATTCTAACCCACTTTTTAGTTTCTCTCTCACTTTTCAATTTCTCTCTCCATCTTTTCAGTTTCTATATCATACTTGTGCACTTTCTCCTTGGTTCTCCCCCAAAGTGAAGTGAGTAAATTAAAAAGAAACGGAGGGAGTACAACACAAGAGGCATGGTGTGTGGAGGTGTTGCACCAATATCATTTCTGGAAATCAACACAAATACGACAAGTCATCTTGCATATACATGACATGAGCATACTCATTAACCAAAAATAAAACCAAAAATTTTGAAGGAGCCTGCTGGTATGACATGTGAGACTAATACACAGTAGATATTTCCTAGTGATGTCATAAGGTAAGTCAAAGTCGATCATACAAAGACATGCCATACCAAACAATATATTTCCAATTAATTCACTAAATTCAAACAAGGGACAATAATCAATATTCGAGAACTAACTAATTAAACTAAACTAATGCATTAAAAAATGATATACAATAAAGGTAAAGATTTGGTTAAGGACATCTCAAGTAAAGGATCTCCACTAGCACGATTAATGAAGACAAATTCCTATATGTCCAAGTCAATTAATCAGATATTCAGATCAATCAAATGTTCACAAGAAATTATGGTCATGTCATGTAATTATTGACCGTGAGGGAAAAAGAAACTCTCAAGAAAGTGATGCACATGGCATATATATGGTCGTTGGAATTAATTAGATCTCAAATCAACGAATCCTCTTGCGCACGACCTTGTATGCATACATGCCTCACAAATCTTCTATGAAATCGCTAAGTCTCCATCTTAGGCGTCGTTCTTTTGGGTTGAACATAACTGAACTAAAACGAGCTGAACTAAACTGAATTGAAGTAAAATTGTGAGAGAAAAGTAGCTGAATTGAAACTGTGCCCAGGGCCTTATATGTACAAGTGTCAAATTTATTCTTCAATGGCATAAACTTATCTTCAAATAACATCAACAAAACAAAAATGACAAAAAAGAAGTAGTTTAGTCAAAATTTGTAATCGCGATTCCTTAAATAACAAAGTCCTCATTTGTGTACTTTTTTTATTAGCATATCTTAATCTACACTTATTTCATTTGGAATTAAAAAGGTACCCTATGGTCTGATATGTATATCATAAAAAATAAGTAATAAGATCCTATAATAAGGAGAAGAGAATATAGCTTAAGTAATCCCTTTAGGGTAAAACTTAAAAGTTACCCCCGTTTTACAATAATTCATTATATACAACCGTCTTATTCTAGAATTTGTATTTTGATAATGTTACAATTAATGTGATACTTCTAAGAATCTAAATAAGAGAAATGCTACAATCAATATAAAACGGAAGAAGGATATTTAGATGTCACTTGTCCATGAGAATTTGATCCCCATCCATCAAGGTGGAGCTAGAATAGTGAACCACTACTCCTACTCTACTCTCTCATCCGCAATAACTATACCAATAATAGATAATCCATCTTATGATTAAATTTAAAACTTCATTAATGTAACAAAGTTAAGATCCAAAGTATAGAGTAACACTTATTTTGAGTAAAACCAAAAGAAAAAAGTTGGAAATAGTGTATGTTTTTTGTGAAAGAAGAGGGAATGGCATAAAGTCTAAAAAGGAATAGTGAGTGAATGTGTCAATGCATTATTTCTATTTGCTACCTTACACTTTACATACTAGTCGGCGCACGTCACGCTCATGAGTCTCATATTCCCCTCTCCTTCACCGTATACACCTAGCTTACTCAATTCTTTATTTTCTTTTAGTTTTATCTTATATTTCTATTTTGCTTTCTTTGAAACAAAAATTTAAAAGATAAAGTTTTTTTCCCATTTCCTACAGGGAGAAAGAAAAAAAAAAGTGATATTGATCATTAAAGCATCGTAATATCGTATAAAACAAAAGTGACGTCTTCTCCTTAGAAATAATAAAAGTGACGTCTTTTTAACATATTGATCTATCTTTTAATCTTTTATAAGAACATATTTATATTGGAATATTAGGATATGCTATCTATGAAACCTTTTTTTTTTTCAAAATAAGAGTAAATGGTTTATTATTCTTATAAATATTAGAGGTGGGTTGGTTCATTCAACAATTTTGTAGTTTAATAATTACTACTATAAGTAGAAAAAATTTAATTCTATTAAGCCTATTTTTATCTTTTGCACAATCAAATATAAAATTATTGAAAGTAATTTCTCTTCTTGCTGTCCTTGCCTCCTTGGTAATTGACAATAATTTAGATACATTTGTAATTTGACACTCACCATTTTGACAAAACGTTTACATTTTGCCACCCGATGTTTTTTCAAAATAGATCAGTTCATTCACACTGTTGGGCTGGCAAATTTATAGTGAAGCTCATACAAAAGGGCCACTCTTGATTTCTGCAAGTTTAGTTTCTACTGTCCTTTCCTGTTATTAGGCCCATCAAACTATATATAGGCAACCCAAAAATAGCTCAAGAATATATGTTGTATATCTATGTTAATTATACATAAAGCCAAAAGGCTTTTGATAGGATATATTTCACTTTTCAAAAATGTCCTTAGTAACTTTCTTTTGTAATTTTACCTTTCTTTGTAAAAACATTTTCTTTGAAAGAAAAACAGTCTTCTTTGTTAAGAAGTAGTTTTAAAAAACAAAAACCAACCTTTCTAATTTTTCAATTTTTTCATACATTGAACACGCATTATGTGTATCTCCCAACTTGTTTTTATTAATGACTAAGGACCTTAGGGATTGGCGTTTGTCTTGCCGCCTTGACGGATTACCAGAATTTGTCTTCAGTTGGGCATGGGGAAAAGGTGCGTTATCTCGGCGGAGCATCTACTTGAGTTTATTCGCGCGTGCTCTTTTTTCTTCTATATCTTTTTGTACTTGAAACTTGTATTTGTAACCATTCTCATGGATGCTTTAGGTGGTGTCTTTTGTGTAGACACCTCCTTATTTTCTTTTCCTCTAAAAAAAGACCTTAGAGATCATCTTTAGCTTACTAATTCGATCAAAATGAAATATCCATTAATATCGTAAAAGCTCGTTTGATTCTGATTTTCAGTACGAATACGAATTGTGAAAGCATGGCCTAACGATCCTTTAAACCTTCGGAATTCGAAGTTAGAGGTGTCAGAAAAGTTACCACAAGGATAACTGGCTTGTGGCATCCAAGCGTTCATAGCGACGTTAGCTTTTTTATCCTTCTATGTCGGCTCTTCCTATCATTGTGAAGCAGAATTCACCAAGTGTTGGATTGTTCACCCACCAATAGGGAACGTGAGCTGGGTTTAGACCGTAGTGAGACAGGTTAGTTTTACCCTACTGATGACAGTGTCGTGATGGTAATTCAACCTAGTATGAGAGGAACCATTGATTCATGCGCCCGCCGCTTGATTGTCGTCCTACAGTAGGGGCTTCGTCCCCCAAGGGCACGTGTCGTAGGCTAAGCCAGCGCGGCGGATGCCCCGTGAAAACTGGAAAAAGTGCGGACTATAGTCCACGAAAACGGGAGCCCGCGGGGTCTGGGCACCGGTTCCCATGGGGTGCACCCCAGGGACGTGGGAGGCCCTTTGAAGGCACACTCGTGCCTAGGAAAGGCATGCGGTGCCATCCGGAGGCCCTCCTAGGCCAAGCAAGGGTCGGGCAAAGCGAGTAGAGAAGACAAAAGAGGGCAAGGAATGAAGGTCCGAGGCACCCGGGGGATCCTCAGGCACCTCGGGGGCCCTAGGAAGGCCCAGGGCGAAAAAAGTCGCCAAGCTCTAGGAAGTCGAAAATTGGCTCGAAAACTGGAAAAAGCGTGGATTATAGTCCACGAAAACGGGCGCCCGCGGGGTCAGGACACCAGTGCCCATGGGGTGCACCCCAGAGCCGTAGGAGGCCCTTTAAAGTCATACTCATGTCTTGGAGAGGCATGTGGTGCCATCCGGAGGCCCTCCTAGGCCAAGCGAGGGTCGGGCAAAGTGAGTAGAGGGAAGGCAAAGGCGGGCAGAAATTAAAGGTCTGAGGCACACAGGGGGATCCTCATGCACCCCAAGGGCCCTAGTAAGGTCCAGGACGAAAAAAGTCGTCAATCCCCGGGAAGTCGAAAATTGGCCCGAAAACTGGAAAAACGTGGATTATAGTCCACGAAAACGAGGGCCGCCGGGGTCCGAGCACCAGTTCCCATGGGGTGCACCCCAAGGTCGTGAGAGGCCCTTTCAGGGCACACTCGGGCCTTGGAAAGGCATGCGATGCCATCCGGAGGCCTTCCCAGGCTAATCGAGGCCGGGCAAAGCGTGTAGAGGGAAGGCAAAAGTGGGCAAGGAATGAAGGTCTGAGGCACCCGGGGGATCCTCAGGCACCCCGGGCACCCTAGGAAGGTCCTGGACGAAAAAAGTCGACGGGCCCCGGGAAGTTGAAAATTGGCCTAAAAACTGAAAAAAGCGTGGATTATAGTCCACAAAAACGGGGGGCCCCTGGGGTCCGAGCACTGGTGCCCACAGGGTGCACCCCAGGGATGTGGGAGGCCCTTTGAAGGCACACTCGGGCCTTGGAAGGGCATGCGGTGCCATCCGGAGGCCCTCCTAAACATAGCGAGGGTTGTACGAAGCAAAGGCAAAACTGGGCAGGGAATGATGGTCTGGGGCACCTGGGGTGATCCTTAGGCACCCCGGGGGCCTTAAAAGTTTTTCCAAGGCGTGAAATATTTTTCCTCCTATTTTTTTCCCTATTTTTCTCCTATTTTTTTGCCCATTTTCCGTGAAAACGAATTAAATTTTACAAAAAATAAAATACGTAAATTAAGTATATGTCGAAACATATTTTTTCAGATTTTTACCAATTTTCCCTCTATTTTTCGCCATATTTTAGCATTTTCGACAACATAAATGATTTTTTTCCAGAAAATAAATACCTAAATTAAGTATATGTCATATACAGTAGATTCATGCAAAAAAAACTAGGCATTATTATATCATTTTCAAAGACAAATGTCTGTGTGCTCGTACTGTCAAAAGTGTGTTCACTCGTGGAATAAACTTATTCACCCTTAAGCCTCTTTAGGGGGTAGTGATTGACGATGCTCTAGGCCTACCCAGGGGCCATGGCTGTTGAGTGCTTGGTGCTTGATATTTGCATGGTGCTTGACGATGCACCGCGCCCTTGTACAACTAGTATATCCCTATCCCTTAGCATGCATATACTAGTTGTTCATGGTCTCTAAGCGATTGTAGCTTATATATATATATATATATATATATATATATATATATATATATATATATATATATATATATATATATATATGAATAGGATCTTGTGAAAACAGCTCTTAATCTGAAAACTGAAAACAGGGTAACTATTACCACTTTTAGGGCAACTTTATATATTTTAAGGGTAACTTTTACCAGTTTTAGGGTAACTAGATTATATTAAGGATAATTTTATGTATTTCAAGGGCAACTTTATATATTTTAAGGGTAACTTTTACCAGTTTGGGGTAACTATATTATATTAAGGATGACTTTGTTTATTCCAAGGGCAACTTTATATATTATAAGAGTAACTTTTACCACTTTTAGGGTAACTTTGAGTATTATAACAGTAACTTTGACTGATATGCAATCAATCTTCTTGCAATTTTAATTTTCAAAATCTTTCGTTTCATGTGGTAATGTCTAGTTTTATGCTTTTGGCGTCCTCTTTGTTATTTTTATCTTGTTCATTATGGTATAGCATAATATGTGTTTTATTAGTTTCCCAAATATTGTTATTAGTTGTTGTTTTAAAGCTATTTGTTACCTCCTCTCTCTCACATATCTTTGGCGAATTTCATACAACTTATTAGCTCAATTGGTAGAACATTGTGTAATACACAACGATGTAGGTTCGAATCCTGCATAGGTTTAACTATAATCAAAGTTACACTAAAAGAAGTTACCCTTAAAATATATAAAGTTGCCCTAAAAGTGGTAAAAGTTACCTTAAAATATATAAAGTTACCCTAAAAGTGCTAAAAGTTACCCTTGAACATATATATAAAGTTACCCTAAAAGTGCTAAAAGTTACCCTTGAAGTATATATATAAAGTTACACTAAAATTGCTAAAAGTTATCCAAAAATTGCTAAAAGTTACCCTGTTTTCAGTTTTCAGATTAACAGTTGTTTTCAGCGGATCCTACCCCTATATATATATATATATATATATATATATATACACATACATACATACACGGGGACACCAATAATAACTTACACCATATATAATTTGTTGTGTACATAATGATATAGACTCTAACAAAAATGACATGGATTACACAATAATGACATGAATTTGATGTCTTTTTGTCATATATTTTATGTCATTTTAGTTTTATTATTTTAATAAAAAATAAGTGGTTTATGAGTTGTTACACCATAAATCCATAATAGTGTAACTAACAAATACATCTAAAAATTTATGTTGATTCCCTCTTATAGTCTTATTGATTTATCAATGGTATCATAACTTTATTCACCCTAAGGCCTAATTCAGTCGTCGTGTCCACTAGCGGTCAACTTGTCATGCATCAAGAAGTAAAGATTTTAATCTGATACAAATAATCTTTAAAATGCATCTTCTAGAACTCCTACTTATCTTTACCGTCGAAATGATCGATACTCAGTATTTGTTTAGAATTCTCATATATACTAGCTTGTCCGCACAATCTAGCCAAGTAGCCAACGAACCAATCTTTCTATAGATATCACTTTTGTTAACGGTTAACATCTGAAACTGCAATATAATATTACGAAATTACAAACATGAAATAACAAGAACAACAATAAAAAAAAACCACAAGAACGTTTGACATGCAAACCCAAGTATCCGAAAGATATTGGACGATGTATGAGATGATTCAAGATCTCTCAATCTAACCAAAAATGTGTTTAATCCTCATAAACACTAGAATTATCTCTCTATTATCTATCGTATCCTCAAATGACATAACAACGTTATCTGGCCGATTGGGCTAATTTTGCGCCAACAGGCATGAGATGAAATTAGGAAATATGAACAATTGATAATTTGTATGATCGACTGTGATGGCCAATTCACCTGATCAATCTCACCATTTATTTTTCTTCTTCTTGTCACATCTACGTATTTTCGAGTAATACAACTTTATCATTACTCTTCATGGTTAACCATCTCACAATATGACCCAACATTTTTCCATCCTTCTTAATCTACCCTCCCCAAATTACTTAATTAACTTATCTTTCGGTTTGAAAAGTAGGATAATAATCAAACTAATTAGAAGACAACGTTTGGTATGGGCGTGGTACATGGTTGCATCACTCTAGTTGTTGTCTTCCATGTATTTTACTTATTGTCCATAACTAGTAAAAGTCATAGCTCAATACTTCTCTTAAATATATAAACATAAATTTAGTCAATAATTATCCCTAATAATCTTGAGCGAGCATGCTTAACTTCTTTCGAACTACTCTTACGCTTCTTTGTCGTCCACATTCCAGCTAATTAATACAACATGCATATTCTTCCAAAACTTTACTGTTTATATATGTTGTTTTCTGCCTTGGATTAATATAAGTAAAGCTTTTTTCTAATAATAAAAATATGTTAGTAGTATTTCTTTCCCATGCACCATAGAGTATATTATTGTACTCATAATTGTATAGTTTTATCTGCAGAAAACTATAACGCATGCATTATATTATCTTTGCAGTGCTGCCATTTTCAGTGGTGGACCAGAAGAGTCATTCTTCACTAACTCTTTTGTATTCACCTTCATATTTAAGGCTTCATGTTCGTTTTCTTGAGTCAGCTGATCACGTCATTTGACACTATGTACATTGAGAACAATAGAACATAATTAAGCATGTAATTTTACTCCATGATTGAAACTTGAAAGTATTACATATATATTAAGAGATTTGTCAACGGACCAAAATTATTTTAGTTGATGTCTAATTGTGACAGTTAATCGATATTTTTGCTTGCAATTTTTTTTGAATTGATTATTCTAGCTAACTCACTAGCTAACTTGGTATTAGGTGAGAACGGTCTCACCCATTTTGCATGAGGGTAAGGTGACACAGATGGTTTCTGAAATATTTTTTAACTATATAGATTAATATTTTTCATTTTGATAAATCATAATTCAAGTAATAGTGTAATTAGGAAATTATATGGGTTTTCTTTAATCTTGTAGTAAATTCCACAATATTGTAGTATTGGGAGTGAGGTTAGGTTTGTGTTTGGTCTAGGAAAGTTTGCCTAGGGTAGGAAAACGGGTTATATTGAAGAGTTACTTTACAATATATATATATTAAATTCAAATGCACGCTATGCGTGCTTAAGGAAAAGTTGAATTTTGAGGTAATTAGTAATACAATAAGAACATTAAGACATGATTCTCAATTCTTTATTATTACACTACTTGTAGTTGATATATTATTGCAAACTCTTAAAATTTTTTTTTTCTTTTTGATGGAAATTAAACTCGAAATTTAGTTAATAGGATCAATAGTTACATCATAACATGAAGGAAATGGGGGGAGGGAACACCACATGCATAATACAAGGTTACCTTGTTTTTATGTCGTCTGATTTTTTTTCTTGTTCTTCACTATATATCGTTTGTAGACATTAAGAAGCTAACAATATACCTTAGAGACATATGCAAGAATAAATTATCATGAGAGTGTCACGCTTTAAGATCTTACAATATTTATATTTATACTGTTGATTGGACGATGCCCCAAAGTGTTTATATATTTGTAGTCAGACGTGTTAAAAGGACCACTAAATCACTAACCATAATTTAGACAAGTTACATAATACAAACAACAATATGTTTGCTTCTCCTTTCATTTTCTAGGGAAAAGTTCCTGAATCTTTCCAGATCATCTTGGTATTCAAGTAAAGCCATCAATTGAACAATTATAGATGAAAAGTATAAACTCATATTATATGACAACTAGGAAAACTAGTGTATACGACTATTCATGTTGTTTTTTTTTTATTAGGAGATTAAGTCGGTCGCTAACCCCTACAAAGTTTCTTAGCGCAAGGAAACACCAACAGATTGGCTGGTAAGGCATGCATAGCATGCGAAAGAAACACCCCAACATAATGCTGGGGGTAAGGATCGAACCCCTGACCTCAGGGGCCAAGGGGGAGTGCTCTATCCACTTGAGCTAACTTACGACTATTCATGTTGTTACTCTTTGGTACGAAAATTGGGTTTGGCGACTGGCGTAGTGGACGTGCCACTTGACTTCTAGGCTTTCATCACGAGATTGAGTTGCTCTTTGTGTTCCCCTATTCCTTTATCTATAGCGGTCTCCGCACAAAGCCTTTGCCTCTATTTATCTACTATGCGTACAAGTGTTACATGCTCCCGAAAACTTAATTTCCTTATATCATTTTTAACTTCACTATCCAAGTCATCTTAGCCTCCTCCGACCTCTTATATAATATCCATTATCTTATCTGCACTACTGTATGGGTATAACCCAAGTATGTTAACGGATCTCTGTGGCTAGTCCGCGAACATCATTGCGGACGCGAACATTGTAAATGTCGCCTACAACTCTAACAAGTCAGCGTATCAACGTGGTCCGACAACGTTGACGGTCGCCCAACAAGACAAAATAAGGGAATCTTCCCAACTGTCAAACGTACTACGACCGTACACGTGCAAAAGGATTACGCACCCTGTCAAATAAATAGCCAAATGGTACTATTCTGCAGGTACATTCTCTCACACTCAAAATTCTTATCTCTCTCTCTCTAAATCCTATCTGGACACGTGTTGACTTGAGCGTCGGAGGGGGTTTCTTCGCATCCCCCCCAAGGGTAGTTCACGTTTGCTTCTTGTGCAGCTATTCACCAGCGGACGCTAACTCCAATCTTTGGCGGACTCTTCACAAGACCGTCGACCGTTCTATAACCGGAACAATTTGGCGCTAGAAGGAGAGGCCTCCCATCTTTGTGAACGCTATCATGGAAGAAGCAAACAATGACAGACGTGTTCCACTAGGATTCGAAGCCGGTCAGGGGTCCACACAGCCCATCATTACCGGACCACTTGGCACACCCCTATTCAACACCAGAGGGACCGAGAATGGCATCAAACAACAAACTCCTAAGAACAATGTATCTCAGGTCAACATTGGTGGCAGACCACTCAACTTTGCTCAATTCAGTCAGTTCTCCCCTGAGCAGCTACAAACTGTAGCGTCGTTCATCCAAATGTTGCAAACGGGTACTCAGCCTAACAACACCCCCACTCCTAATGCAAGGGTTGGCCAAGTTCGTTGGCGGGTGTCGGCCGCGAATGGTCGCAACGTCCATGGCACGCCAATAAGGAGAATGCAGACCTTCACTCAAGAGGAACGCCAGATGGAAAGGCAAATTGAAGACCTAGAGTATGAGGAAGCAATCCTAGAGACTGAGGATCTCAACAATTCTGAAGATGAGAATCAAAGTCGTTCTCACCGAGAACACAACACCTGTGGTGCAAGCAATTACTCTGCTGGCAGGCACTTATTGATCAAGCCTAAGATGTCCCACTTCATTCCTGAAATCTTGAACCACCCCATGCCGCGGATCAAGATGTCGTCCTGCAAGTACGATGGCACCTCAGACCCAGATGACGACGTGGCTGCCTATGAGGGGCACATGTACTTATACACCCAGGTGGACGCCATCTGGTGTAAAGTTCTTCTATCCACTCTGACTGGGATTGCCCAGACATGATTTAAAAGCATCAAGGCTGGTAATGTTTCTAGTTTTTCTCAACTTTCATCTATGTTCAGCACTCACTTCGTGAGCAATAGGCGCCGTGAGCGCACAACTGGCGAGTTGTTATCTATGAATCAGAGGGAAAAAGAGAGCCTGCGAGATTTTGTTGGTCGTTTTAACGCTGAGGCAGTTACCATTCCCCGTCTTCAGCAGGATGTGGCCGTCTTAGCCTTGATGACTGGGCTGAGAGAGGGGTTCGCATTCAGGAGCTACCTAGGCCGTAAAACCTTCACATCCTTAGAGCCGGTCTTGAGGAAGGCAAACGATTTTATCAGGGGTGAAGAGTTTGACAAGGCCGCGAGCAGCCATAGTCGTGAGCCTGAAAAGAAGAAAGATGATAAGCAGAAGAAAGAAAAGGGTCGCGAAAATGATTGCGGCCGAGATGAAAGAAAACAAGGGTCAATGTGGTCAAGAAAGGAAATGACCGCGAGAAGGATAACCGCGAAAGGTTCGACTACAAAGATAAGTTCGATGCATATACGCAGCTCACGACCTCAAGAACTCAGATATACCAGATGAACAAGGACAATGATAAATGGCAGCGTCCAAAGCAAATGTTTCACTGATAAGTGCATATTCTAACATAATTTAGTTGCGTATTAGGTGCATTTTCAGGTAGCATTAGAGCATTTACGTTGCATTTGTGCATATTTAGGTCCCTTTTTAGAAGCTACGATACTTTCACGGGGTTTTTTGGTCTTTTGATGTAATCTCAGGTACTTTGAACTCCTATTTGAGGATATGACGATTAAGGCACTTGGATGACCTTCAAAATGATATATCATGTGCCCAAAACGGATTGAAAGTGAAGAAGATACACATGACTTTGTATACTTGTGCGAAATATGACACCTCTGTACCATTTCACTCATAACTTTTGACACAAGAATGATAATGAGGTAATTCCAACTGGGTTAGAAACTAGACTTCAAGATCTTTCCAACGATATATCACATGTGTGAAACAAAGTTATGGATCAAAAGTTATAGCTGTTCAAAGTTGAGCTGAAGCCACTGTCTCGCCCGCACACCCGTGCGGATATGTGCTCGGCCGTGCAACCTGCAATCAAAAGTCACGAATGTTTCTGCCTTGCTCGCACGACCGAGCAAGATTTCGCTCGACCGTGCACTACCCTGCACGCCCGTGCGCCTAGTTGCTTGCCCGTGCAACCTGCTGTAATGTCGTATCTTCCGCGTGACCTAACTTATGTCGGTTTATATTAATCTTAGCTTATAAATAGGACTTTAAAACATTATTTTGAGGAGCTGAGAGGAGATATCATCATTATTAGTTTATACTTATGGTTTTTAGAGAGAGAAGTTAGAGAGAGAAACTTGTAGATCTCCATTGTTCTCCAAGACTCCACCTTTCTTCCATTAATTCAAGTATCTCTTTTCTTCTTCTTTTCTCCTTGTTTTATATTATGATGTTTTATTATTCTTCTCTATTTTCTTTATTTATTTCAATTATGCTTTCATAGTTTTGTAATCTATGGTTAAGTTGAACCCTAGTGTGAATTAATTCATGATTATACCTTTAAAATCCCAAATTAATTGATTAATTGTTCTTGCTTAATTGATTGTGCATATTCCAATACTAGATTAGGGATAACTAGTATTGTTATGATTCCATTGTCGTGATCACAATGGGAGTTGGGTTTTGACGGATTTGAATATTTCAATTAAGGACATGAAGTTCTCCACGGGAGTAGGTAGAATGGATTGTTAGGAAGTTAGAGTACCGCGTTTAATGTCTTTAATTTGCATAATTCCACGGGAGTAGGCTTGAGTGCATATTAGAGAAATCATAGATACTCGGGAGAGATTTATGGTATTTTATAGGGTATACTTTTCCTTGTGAATATTTAATTGACTAGTTTGGGGTAGGAATTATCATTGTATTAATTTATGCTAGTGGGGATACTTAACTATAGAGTCTTTCATTTATAGATTGAATAGTATAGTTAATTCGACCATATTTGATATTAACCTCCTTTAGTCTTACCATTACTTAACGGCTAATCACAGAACAACTTTCTCTCTGTGGGATCGACCCTGACTTACCCTACTACATACTTAGGAGGATTAGTTAGGTTATTTATTTTTGTTAGGTGCGCGACTTTCATGGGGATCACGGTCATACTACTGAGAACTGTAGGCATTTGAAGGATAATATGAAGGATCTGATAAGACGGGGTTACTTCACTCAGTACAAGGCTCAGTCAAAGGAGGGAGACGAGATAAAGCCAAATAACCAGAACGTGCAATCGCGGATCTCAGAAATTCACGTTATAAGTGGCGGTCCGATTCATGGCGGTAGCGAGAACGGAGCAAAGGCCAGCCTAAAAGAATTCAGGCACCTAGTCAACTTCAACGAAAGTATGCAATGGAGAATACCGCCAGTAATGCCCACCATGTCTTTCACTGTGGAGGACGCGAAGCACGTCGTCTATCCCCATGACGACCCTCTGGTAGTCACGCTGAAAGTGTCAAACTGTCTGATCCATAGAATTCTGGTAGATGGAGGAAGTTCCGCAAATATACTGTATTTCTCAACCTTTGAGAAACTGATGATTGGCCGGGAACATCTGAAGCATGTTCGTTACCCGGTGATAGGTTTCACGGAGGCATCAGTGATTCTAGAAGGTTTGATAACCCTACCGGTCAGGGTAGGAGAAGATGAGAACGCCAGGGATGTAATGGCTGAATTTTTGGTGGTTAACATATCAGGAGCTTACAATGCAATTATCGGACGCCCTTTCATCCATGACGTCCAAGGGGTTGTGTCAACTTACCACCTTACCATGATGTACGTTTCCACTCTTGGGAAGACGACAAAGTTAAGAGGGAATCAGGAGATGGCAAAATCATGCTATCTAACAGCATTAAAGCAGCCGGCAGGGAGAATTCCGGTAGAAGATCTGAATCCGCCAACTCGGAAGCAAAGGCGAGCTTAGAGGAGAGCTCTGGCAAATGAGGGAGGATCCGAGAAAGGGGATGAGGAGATGGTGGAGGTTTCAATGGAAGAGTTTGAATCCAGCCTGACGATACGCCAAGGCCCAAGCTGGACGGAGAAACAAAGCAGGAGATGCTGGCAGAGGATTTGGCAAGGACAGTTGTTGTCGGAACAGACATGGACCCAAAGGTTAAGATCAACCTGGTGACTCTCCTAAGAGAAAACGCGGATGTCTTCGCGTTCTCGGCGGATGAGATGCCGGGAATAGACCCAGCCGTGATGGTACATCGTCTAAATGCTGACAACACTGTCCGCCCTATCAAGCAAAAGAAGCGAAATTTTTTGGCCGAAAAGAACAAAGCCATCAAAGACCCTGCCGGCCTGTCCAATGGCAGTTGCATGCCTTTCAGGATACGGTAGGCAAGAATGCCATCGTTCTCGGGAATGTCGGCATACAACGACTCATCTTCCCTGACGTCCCAATCATGTTGATAAATCTTGCCGGAAACGACAGGCCGACGAGCAAAGGAGGCCGCCACAACATCACTTAGCGGCACTTCTTTCTTCTCGATCCACTCATGGTACCGAGAGAAGATACTGGGAGACAAGTTGGATAAGAAGCTGGGCATTGTGATGAGCTCTCGGATCTTCTCACGAATGCTAGAGTAAGATCCCGACAACCAAATCGCCCCGTTGTGGTGACCAGGGCCAGTGATGGCGACCTCGCCATGATCCTGACCCTCCGGAGGAGCATTCACGTCCACATCCTCGACGTGGACAACGTCCCGAGCAGGGATAGAAGCTGAAGGATCCGCTACAGCTGGCCGCTTATTGGCAGAAGTATCCGCTGCTGTTGGCTCACGCTGCCGCCTTCTGGTCCCGCTACCCCTAGCAACATGTCGGGAAGTATAAGACCTGAGTGGGGCAGCAGGATAAGGAAGGCCTCCAGATCCGGCAACAGTAGTAATGCCGCCACGACCGGGAGTACGACCGGCATGTGCGCCGCGAATACGACGAACGTTTTGGGGACCATTGCGGTTTCCCCCTCTACGGCCATTAGTATTGTCGTGCATGGTCTCGGGACCGTCAGTAGGAGCAGGCTGCATATTGGTAGTCGGCTCTAAAGCTTCAGAGACGCAAAGGGTCTCAAGGTCCAGTTGGTCAAAGCCTGCAAATGACAAAGTAAAAAAAAAAAAAAAATTTAGGCATCAAACATACCAGTCCGATAACAATGCTTACCATTCGCGTGAGTAGGGCAAAGCAGCATGGCCAACAGCTGTTGATTCCCCATGATATACTTAGAATGAGGGAGCCAGTGTTTGGGTTCCTTAACCTTAACAGTCCTCCCGTCCTCATAAGTAACCATGTAATCCTCAGTGTCAAAATAATCATAGGCGTTCCGCTCATCATCAGTTAGCGGAACCAAAGGCAGGTGTTCCATATGTGGGCGCGGTTCAGTGAAATGACGGCGCACCGGGTAATTCTCAGGCACCTGAAGCCAGAAGAAGGCATCCTGCCAACCCTTCAAACCAGTAGCCTTTGGTTGAACCGTCATCTTCTTGTCGGCCGTCATTAGCGACCACCACCCCGCTTGACGGGCAGAACCATTCCTCTTTAACCAGTGAAGATGACGGAACAAGTTTAGAGTTTCTGGGAAGCCCAAAAAGCAGACTGTCCAGATGTACGCAATCCAATTGCGAACCGCTAGAGGAGTCAGTTGGGCTAAACAGACGTTAAAAGAGTTTAAAATCCTCACCAGAAAGGTAGCCAAAGGAAAACACAGCCCAAACTCAAAATGATGAGTGTAAACGGCCACATGACCTGGAGGGCATTCCGTTACAATGGAACCCTTAGAAGGAACCACCAGCCTATAACCTTCCGGGAACTGGAATAAGTGGTCAGCGACCCTGGGGTAATCAAGGACAAGAGCATCTTGTCGTCAGGATAAATCGATTTCCACCATTAACGGCCCGGCACACTAATCCTCGGGCAACCATAGCGCATCAGTGCCGGGACCCTCAACATCCTCTTCACCATCTCCTTCCGGCACATTAAAATTGACATCAACTCCCCTCTCGCCTGTGCGAGAATTTTCTCCAACCACGCGCTCTGACAAGGGCACACTGGTGCCAATATTCGCAGCTGTAGTGTCAGTCGCATTTTCGGTGGCACGAGCAAAAGGAGTGGTAGGAGCGAACCGACGTTGGTAAACGGACTCTTGGTTTGCCATGCCGGTCGCAATAGAGTCACTGTCGTCACCTAAATCAATGATAGGCGGATTAGCGGCCACAGTTTCGTGCAAACGGTCATAAAAGTCAGCGGTTACTTCAACCCCCGCGTCCGCCATGCTATCCAACCAAGCATGCTCACTTAGGGGGGCAACATCAAGGCCGGGAACGGCATCAGTTTGCGGACTCCTATGGGACCGTCTAGCAAGGATTTGATGTCTAAGTTCCCTAAGCGTTTTCTTATCACCGCTCTGACTAGCAGATAGATACCTCCTAGTCAGGTTATGCTCCTTAGGGGTAGCAGGGTCGTTAATAAACTTTGACCTTAGTTCTTTTTCTCTCTCGGCAGTAAGGGGTATGTCTGCTAACAACCTAGTCCTCCCCACAGGGCTTGAAATGGAAGCAGGTTCACTATCGGCCAAGGGGAAGCAGGTTCCCTATCGACCACAGGGGAAGAAGACTCGCTATCGGCCAAGGGGGAAGAAGGGTCACTTTCGGTCATAAACGCCTCACTAGGAGTATTTTGGCTATCAGACTGGTCCGACATGATGAATACGCAAAGAAACTTAAGGAACCTTGGAGAAGAAATGAGGAAATACCTGGAAAAGTAAAGTCACCGGAGAAAAGTAAAGGCAAGGAACAAAAGCCGCCGGAAAAGACGAGTGAAGTTCCCAAAGAGCGAAACGGTGTAGAAGAGCCTGAGCTTGAACGAAAAGACCACCGGAAATGCAGAACGAACACCGGCGAAACTCAAAATCCTAGAAAAAACCCAGAAAAACTTCGTCAAAAAATGACGAAATTCTTAGTACAATGAAACCGGAAAGTAAAAACTAGGAAGTTTGTTAACTTTTCGGAGCAATTTGAGCAAGAAAAAGTCAGTTTTTGAACAAACGAAGCTCTGGGTATGGAGGTTCATCGTCAGAGAGAAAATGAAGAAGGAAGAAGGAAAACTTGAGAATAAGATAAAGAAATCCGAAAAGTACAACTGCCCATATTAATACGCGCGAAGCGGATGGTTGAGATTGAAAGACCTCTCTACTCCCTCTCCAAATTCTCGCCAAATGTCAAAACACGGTAAAACCCTAATAAAGTAACGGGCGGGATTTTCGGAAAAGTAATCATTAACTTTTCAAAAATTTCAACTCCCTACGACGACACGTGGCACCCAACAAATTAACTCCTCCGAAAAATTGAACGCAGAATGACTCGCGTCCACCGACAACATCCTTAGCGGTCAATACCACAAATGATGCTGGGGGGGGCTAGTTGTATGGGTAACCCAAGTATGTTAACGGATCTATGCGGCTAGTCCGCGAACATCATTGCGGACGCGAACATTGTAAATGTCGCCTACAACTCTAACAAGTTATCGTATCAACGTGGTCCGACAACGTTGGTGGTCGTCCAACAAGACAAAATAAAGGAATCTTCTCAATTGTCAAACGTACTACGACCGTACACGTGTAAAAGGATTACGCACCCTGTCAGATGAATAGTATTTCTATAAATAGCCAAATGGTACTATTCTGCAGGTACATTCTCTCACACTCAGAATTCTTATATATCTCTCTCTCTAAATCCTATTTGGACACGTGTTGACTTGAGCGTCGGAGGGGGTTTTCTCGCATCCCCCCCGAGGGTAGTTCACGTTTGCTTCTTGTGCAGCTATTCACCAGCGGATGCTAACTCCAATCTTTGGCGGACTCTTCACAAGACCGTCGACCGTTCTATAACCGGAACAACTACCTTATTTGTACATATCATCTAGTTAGTCGACTTCTCACATGTCCAAAGTAACCAACATAACTAGATCTCGCTTATCTTATCCTTGATATCCACCGCTTCAATTGTAGTATAGATATCTCTGATTTGAGTTATATGATCTCTCATGTGATCTCATGAATCTATCTCAGCATACACATCTCTGCTACCTCTATCTTCGATCAAATTATGATATTTCCTAATATGATCATTCGGTCATTCTTGAATGCCCAACACTACAACCCATATCATAACAAACAATGGTCTAAATTAATGTCGCCCTATAGAATTTTCTCTTCAGTCAAAGGTATATATGCAACTGTCATCGAACAACTATATCTCAATTGCTCCTCTCTATTTAGGTCACCCTCATGATCAGTCACGTCTTGCTCAATATTATCTTCATTCCTTTGTAAAATCGATCAACACCACCTAATACACTCACTTATAAGAAGCTCCTTATTATCTAATGTTATTAATCCGCACTCAATTGTCTAGGAAAAAGAAACGATTAAACGCGACAATGAAGCATTTCGCATAATATCAAGCTCAAACTTCCTTTTTTCAAGTGTGCCCTGCAAGCACACATATCCTTAACTAAGGGATAAGAATATTATTTTAGTTAGTTAATGTTTGAAAACAATGTATTTTATAAACAAAACACATTTCCGCATTTAGCGTGTCGACATATATTTCGGATCATCACTGTTAATCTTTACATATTGCACTTATAATGTTTAGGGTAATGGAAGGAGTACCAATCAATTATTGTGAATTGTGACTATAATGTATGTATCGAAAATAATTGTAATTACAGGATCTCTCTTTTGTCTTGGTAGATAGCTAAGAGAAGTTAGCTTTTGGTAATTTGGTGTCCATTATGACATGACACTATGACTTATGAGCAGATTAATATTTTTTTTCATGGTTTATCCCTTTGTATTTTTTTATCTTTCCTACTTTGACTTTACACGTTTGTCAATGCACTTATTCTAACTTAAATATCTTTCATTACATATTAGTAAAAATTATAATAATTGAATATTAATAAAATATTCATTGAGACGAATCAAACAAGACCCCACATGACTATATATTTTCTTATATATTGAGAAAACTGTAAAAAAATTCTCTCTAGTTGTAAATAGTGTCAAAATTCCAAGTGAAAAAGATAAAAAAATACAGAGGAAGTACTATACTCCATAATAAATGAACTTCTTTTGATGAAGATCTCTCATCAAAGTGAGAGTGCCGTCAAGAAAAAAAGAAAAAGGAAAAAGAAAGAAAGTGAGAGTTATTCTTGCATATGTTTGTACTATGTAGAAAGAACATATCGATCAAATCAATCATTCAACTATGCAAGTATGCAACATACTTTGAAGCCAGGCCAAGAGAAAAAGCTAAGGTACATACAGTAAAGAAATGAAAGCTTAATTGATTTTGGTACTTCCTCCGTTTCTTTTTTTATGTAATAATTGGACTTTTTCATTATTCATACTAAGATTTGTGATTTGTACATAATGAAAAATATAGTCAGGTGGGATCTTGTTAGATTTGTCTCGTGAGTAATTTTTATAATTTTTACCTATATGTAAATTGTAATTATAGATATATATGGTCAAAGTAATATCTCGTTGCGCGTGAAAGTCCAATTGTTACATTTAAAAAGAAACGGATGAAGTATTCAAAATCACGCTAACTTTTGAAACTTGATAGTAGAAAAATGTATGGATATTATCCAAGTCCATTAGCGGCTAATTAACAAAGTCATCTCAACATGAAGAGAAGACATGCTCCTTATACCAAGTGTCGTTCTTGGAAGAACCAAATATTATCGGCCTGTAGGTGTGGGTTGAAATGGGGGAAAGGGGGAGAAAAGGATGTTTTAGTGAAGCCAAATGCAAAACACGGCTAAGTGATAGAGTCGACGTTGGAGATTCTATATCAATGGCAAGAATTTGGCAAGGGTGGCTTCAAACAATAAAAAAAATTGATAAAAAGTGGTTTAGTGCCAAATTTTTTATAAAAGTTGTTTCCCACAAAAGTTGCTTGTAACAAGTGAAACCTGATAAATATTCCTATAAAGAATGTATTTCCTATATTTTGCCTCTATCACTTATTAGATTTTCGTACTTTCAATTTTAATTTGCTGTATAAATTCTCTTTCTTATTTCTAATTTATTTTATTTTTAATATACATTTTGTTCTATGGTTATTATACCCTCCCTTATCCTCATTATTCAGAACCCGTTTTGTTTATTTTTATCTAGGGTTTTTCTAACCTATATCATAAAGCATAGGTTAAGATCATCAATTCCTATATAAGATATCATTATACAAAAAGTTTTCATTTTAAAATCCAATCAAATTAAACTAAAAATATCTTTCATGATTCCCAGATCCTCTAGAGTTTTATGAAAACTCTACAAAGTAGAGTTGAATCCTAACCATATATTATAAAATCAAGGGCTCATAATTAGTGGGAAAAGAAAAGATATGGGCAAGATATTCGGGGGAAAAATAGGGGGGATTTTTGGGAAAGAAAATACAAGCCTTTGATTTCTTAATCAACGACTGATATTTAACGAACTCTACCGTGTAGAGTTATTTTGAAACTCTAGAGGATCTCAACACCTCTATGTTCAGTATCTATCCTTATTTATTATCTTCCAAATAGAATCTTGTTGTATTAATTTTTTTTAATGAAAATCTTAAAATTCTTTAGGTAAGTCCTTTTATCTAATCAACTTTCTAGATGATATTGATAAGTGAAAAAAGTACTCACTTCTTAGTACTGCAACTCTTTTCTTCAGTTTAAGTCGCAACAACAAATAGGAAAATATGTACGGCACCGACGAAGTATCTACATAAAGATATTGGTTTAGCTTTTTAATTTTATGCAAGAGTTTAGAAGATTAAATCTTGGCATATGGACAATTCTTTTCAAATTTTGCACATGATGAAAAGTTGAACAAGATTATTGGACCTCCATCCACATACTAAAAAGTTTCGTATCAACTTGAATTCCCCTCCCACAAAAATATAAACCACACAAAATATTAAAAAAAGAGAGAGAAAAAAATTACAAAAATTAAGTGAGAAAGACATTTTCAACCTATTATGGCATGATATTGGCTTCTAATGGACAGTTATACGTATGCACGAACTTTGCGAAAAGTAGTTGTGAAGTGTGATTTGGAACTTTAGGCAAAGTATTTTGATATGACTTAGACTCACACTAGCTTAAGTGAAAATTCAATTTGGTCAATTTTTAAGTGACAAAGTTTGTCAACCCACAAACTAGCTAGATACATACTCCTTGCATAAATTAGAAACATATATATACTAGTACTTTTTTTTTTTTTTTGTTGTGTTTGCACCGGTTCACCCTTCGCTACATCCTGGATCGGCGCAATTCGGGGTGGTTAGGTTCATCTCCCAAGGGTGTTGCGGGGATTCGAACACGGGTTCGTCTTACATGCCTACCACCCCATCACCACCACTGACCAACACTTACTTGGTATATATACTAGTACTCTTAACGCACTAAAAGGAGCAGCATGAAAGAAACTACCTCCAATAATATTTGCTCAAATAGGAATTAGTTGAGCCTTAAAGGTGGTGAATGAACCTGTTAAAGGTGGTGAAAGAAGAAAGACAATTAATTATCAAATTTTATGGAATTAATGGAGAAAGTTGAAGGGGGAAAGGAAAGCAATTAAAGTTTTTAAAATGCCAATCTGAAGAAAATGCCAAAACAAGAGTGGATAAATCTAATACACCAATTGTACATTGCTACAAAAGAAGTCTTGACCAATAATAATAGTCTTTCGTTTCTTTTAACATTTAAACTTGTTCTTCATGGTATTTAATGCAATTTGTAACTATTAATGTTTTTTATAATGTATTAGTATACAAGTATACATTTGCAAAATGTCAATTCTAAATTCATATTGACATAACGAGCACACATGATAGTATTTTAATACTTATATTATTGATGATTAGTAGTCGACACAAAAATCTTTGGAAGTAAAGTGTAACCATAAAAAAAGCAGTGGTGGTACATATTCACTTATTAAAAATTATTGTCCATATATATATATATATATATATATATATATATATATATATATTAACATTGTATTGTCACAAAAACGAAAAATGTCTCCGTTGTGTCACAATAACTTATTATTGTGAAACAATTAATGTTATTTGACACATTGTCATGTTACGATCTCTCAAGCCCTCTCAATCAAGAACATGACATAATTTCACTTAAAGGTCATATCATACTACGACTGGGTTACTAACCCTACTTCATCATTCCATATAATTGGGGATACATCTTAAGAATTTACCTTGCCCGATAATAAATTAGAGAATATGATACTTTTTCGTCCAACATTCTGAATTTCTGATATTGTACACATGATTAGTATTTTCAAAGAGAATGTGTACTTATATGATGAGCATATGAGTTATTGATGCAATAAAAATGAATAACACAAGCAATGTCTGATTCTAAGAGGTTGAACATTTTATCAAATAATGCACAATTATTTATCAAATAAATCTACCATATGTCACTCCAAATGGTAAGGTTGAAATCGAATAAAGAAACAAAATATTTAACAAAAAAAAGAAAGAAAAAGTATGTATTAATCTGCCATCTTTTACCTTCTCTTTGATCACCTTGTCCTTATCTCCCTTCCACATCAACTCCTAATATTATATCTCCTACACAAAACCTTATATATATCCAGGTCTTACAATAAGCTTCTTTGCCATGGAATATTAATCAAACATTAATATTATTCAATTATAATATATAGTTTCCCTGATCTATATTATAACATAAATCATACATATATATTATGAGTTTCTTCAACCTTCAAGAAATTGATCATCATCATCATATGGATAGTGGAGGAAGCACATCAATAAGATCCTATGATTGTGTTTTTTGCCAAAGAGGTTTCACCACAGCTCAAGCTTTAGGAGGGCATATGAACATTCATAGGAAAGATAGAGTTAACCCTACTACTACAATCACCAATAAACCTAATATTAGCCCTAGTAATAAGGAGCCTAGTAATAATACTTTACTTAGCAACAAAGATATGTTGTTAGAAGAAGATAATCATCTTGTTGATGATGATGATGATGCTACTACAAGATCATTATTCTACTCCTCTAAGAATCATCTTAGTAATGGAGGCAGCTCTAGCTTCACGGGGAGGTTTCATCGGTTTCTTGGATCGGAGAAATGGCCAGGTGATCGGAATCCGGCGTCGCGAGGAAGCTCAGGTCATATGCTTGAGAAGAGGGTTCAAGATCAAGATCATAGTAAGGAGGGAGAAGAGTTGGATCTTGAGCTTCGTCTTGGTCATTATTCATGGTAATTAAATAAAAGCCACTAGTTTTTTTTTTTTTTTTTGAGGGGATAAAAGCCAAGTAGCTAATATATAGTATATATATACATATATATATATATGTGTTATAGATGTTATATAGTATATAGGATTATTTGCTTACAATAATGCAACCTTTTGGCGATTCGCAAATAATAGAGCAACATTTTAGTTATTCCACAATAAAGCAACCTTTATACCCCATTATCTTTGGGTAGGTCAGGTTGACCGGTGACCTGAACAAATGGTAAATTTTTAATTAAAACCCTTGATTCTAATTAATAATATTAATTAAACTTAAAAAAACCTAAACTAAACCCACCCCCCTCCCCCCACCCCTCCCTCCCCTTCCCTAGCCACTGCCACCCCCTCCCTCCCCTTCCCCAGTCACGACAAACCCCCCTCCCCAGCCACTGCCACCCCCTAAACCCCTCAACTCACTGCCACACCACACCACTCTCTCTCCTCCCCCAACCCACAGCCAAACTTCTCTCTCTCCTCCTCCCACCCCAGCCACCCTCACCCGACCCCATGTTTGCCCCCTCCCTTCTTTTACCTGAACCACCAAGCCAACCCCAAGGCTTCGTGATGGAGTCGGGAATGGAGGGGGTGGGGTTGTCATGGTTGGGGGAGATGGGGCTGGAGTCGGGAATGGAGGGGGTGGGGTTGTCGTGGGTCGGGGATGACGAGGAGAGAGAAAGAGGGGTGGTTGTAGTGGGTCGATGATGGCGAGGAGAGAGAAAGAGGGGGGTTGTTGTCGTGGCTGGGGAAGGGGAGGGAGGGACGTGGTCGTTGATGGGGAAGGGGAGGGAGGGGGTGGTCGTTGATCGGGAAGGGGAGGGAAGTGGTGGGGTGAGGGTGAGGGTGGCGGTGGACCCGGCGGTGAGGGAAGAGGGTGGCTGGGGTGGGGGAGGAGAGAGAGGGGTTTGGTAGTGGGTTGGGGGAGGAGAGAGAGAGGGGTGTGCTATAGTGTGGCAGTGGGGGGGGGTATCTTTAATTTTTTTTTTTTTTAATCTTTTGTTTTAATTTTTTTTTATAAAATTTGTTTATGGAACCAATTATTATGCGACACGTGTCCTGTTTTACCTATTCTTTAGGTTTTAACCGGTTTTAGCCTACTCAAAGATAATGGGGTATAAAGGTTGCTTTATTGTGGAATAACTAAAATGTTGCTCTATTATTTGCGAATCGCCAAAAGGTTGCATTATTGTAAGCAAATAATCCTAGTATATATATGAAGACTTCTCCTTTTTCAACCGTTATGAACAAACTTTTGTTTATAACAGGAAGTTTTTGGGAATAAAGGAAAATATAGGGGGATTGGGAGAGAGTGAGAAAGTATTGGGTGTTTTGGATAGTTTGTGGAAAAAGTCTAATAGAGGGGATATGTGTCATATTATCATTGATAATTGTATCTAACGTACAATTAGAAATATTGAGCTTCTCCATGTTATATTATCCTTTTTTTTAAGAGAAAGGGACTACGCAGAGGCTGAGGTAATTATTGTAGATGATGAGAATCGAACCTCTATCTCATGGTTGAGAAATGAAGAGCAATACCACCTGCCTGTGGTTTCCTTAAATAATATATGCAACGTACCTCGATGCTGATTAATGTATGTATGTATTATGAAAGTAAAGTTGTATGGTACAAATATGAATCAATTTTGTTGCTAGATTTTTGTAATTTTTGGTGTTTAGTTGTCTTGTAACGGAACAAGATATATAGGTAAATCTATCTATACTCCATATATATGTAGAGCAGTCAAGCTAGGAATGTAAACATATTTTATGATGACTTCTCTATGCTATAATATGTTTAACTATAACTATATCAAATTAAATGGTTTAATCAATCTATCAAATCACATACATTCCATATGTTACGATTAATTTATCATCATTAATAGCGTGATTAGCCCTTATTCTTTAATTTTGTTTTGCTTACAAATTCGTATTCGCTCTAATGTTGGCCTGTTGGGAGTCAATTTTTTTTACAACTATTTTTAGTGAAATTCAAAAAATATACTATCATGTACATGACCATTTTTTACAATTAACATGGTTTTGACTCCAGAATTAGAGTCAAGATTGACTTTAAAAAATTCACTCAGGGGGAAATATAACGTTCATAATAGGAGAGAACTCTGAATAAAAAAGTTATATAGTCCTATATGGAGATAAACTTCCACCAAGGCACCAGTGGTCTAGTGGTAGAATAGTACCCTGCCACGGTACAGACCCGGGTTCGATTCCCGGCTGGTGCATTTTTTTTTCATGTTTGTTTTTCTTCTTACTTTGTACACTTTTTTTCATGAAAAATAGTCACAGCTTGAAGCCAGTAACTGAGTTTGGCGGATTGATTAGATGATTAGTAATTAATCTGGTATTATTCCATTATGATTAATGAAAGTGGTTCTACAGAATACATCTTTTACACAACTAAACAAACTTTGTTTGCATTAACTTAGCGGAAGTTTCTTAAATGATTTTGTTATGTTATAATGATCAAGGTATCTCTGAAAGTAACAAAATGATCCATCAAATTCATGGCTTGTTTAGTATCAATGTCAGTTTTTGCCTTTTTTTCTTGTTTTAAATTCTGGAAGTCATGCTATACAAGTTGTATATAGACTTCATTTTTGAACTATGCTAAACATGTTTTATTCGAAGATTAACAGAATGATCCATGAAAACATTTTCTACCTATTATTTTCATAGCTTGTTCAATATTAATGTCAATTTTCAACTTCTTTTTTCTTGTTTAAGATTCTGAAAGTTATTATATAGGTTGTATATAAACTTAAATTAAGTCAAACTAATACTAAGCATGTTTATTTTAAAATTTGATAACTAATATTAACTCAGTGTCAAAATAGTTGGCACATATTTTAGCAAAAAAAAAAAAAAAAGAATGAATTTTTTTTTTCAATTTATAGTGGATTTCAACTTTAGAAAAGAAAGTAAGTTATAAAATGATAACATAAAGAGTTGGAACAAATAATTTGAGACATTCCCAAATAGAAAATGGAGCGAATAATGGAAGACAAATGGAGTATCGGTTTTCAAATAATCAGACACTAAAAACAAAAAACAACGGCGAATAAGCTCTTACTAATAATAGGGAGTGGATGACTTTTTCCAGCCTTGGGCAGATCGGTATTATTTCCTCTCATTACACGCTTTACGTATCTCTCATAATGTCATCCAAGTATATGAAGCAGCTTGTCACATATGGCATCCGACACCCCCACAAACATCGATGGGCATACTCGTGAAAAGTCTCGTATACCTAGTGGAGAGCCACTTAGGGGCCCAAAAAGTCTTCAAATGGGCTCGAACTTTGGGATCCACCATATTTTGGGGCAATGAAGACAATGGTTGGGCCATATTTTGGATTTAAGGCCCAAAAATAAGAGATGGTGCATGACCATTTTCGGTGGTGCATCGAATAGTTCTAGAAGTGCCTAGCATGGTCTTAGTGGTAAGCTTCTAGGCTAGGGTGCTTCTAGAATGTTTCTAGGACCTTCCTTGTAGTAGAGTGTCTAGATTGTTCTAGGACAGCTTTGTGTAGAACCCTCCAATTAAGGAGGTGAGGAACTTTCTAGATTTAGGAAAAGGTAGGATAGAGGCCTATAAATAGGCATCCCCATTCATTTGTACATATCATCCAACAATTGAATTGTCTCTCAAGCAATCTAAGAGCATTCCTTAGAAATCTTCTCTCTAGCCATCTTTCCCACACTTAGCCAAATTTCGTACCACTTAGCCTAGCAAAGTTGGTCAGGTGCCTTGACTAGCCTTCCGACAGGAATGTGAAGCTAGTAGGCAGCGTGCATACGACTTGGGAAAATAGTTCGCACGTGACACGCTGCTGATGTTATAGTAGTGTCAAAACATACATTCAACTGGAAATATCTAAAATCATACTTATAAGAAGCAGAGTTCACAAACAACCTCATAAATTCAAGTACCCTTCTCATGGCTTTGTAAATATTTTACAACCTGATGTACCAAATTTTTACAGAGAAAACAGCAACCGAGAAAGAAAATATTTTAGGTAGCGACCCACGTCAGATACAAGTCCAGGAGTTGAAATAATCATAGTTATTTGGATTATCTAGTAAGATAGTAGACAATAAGGAAAAGAACCACAAATGAGGCCACAAGAGTGAGCATTCGTCTGCTTGATTTGGTCTCGAATGCCTGTGAAGAGTTTAGTCAGCATAAAACAGCGCCTGGTCGAAATAACAAAAGAATTGAGAGAACATATATGATCATATTACCTGCTTAAACCGATCCATGGTTCCTGACAAGAATCCTCGTGATGCATCCATTTCATTGCCCTAAAGAAATAATTGATACAAGTCAAGGCCAAAATCTCATTACAATGGCAAAATGGCAGTATGGAACTAGTGACTGTTGCAAACATACCATTCTATCCAGCATCCGGTTATGAGCATCAACTTCTTCATGCACGTCACCACTTAACTGCAACACGCAGCAAGATCCCATGCAATAGATTAGTTCTAAAAATCTTTCGGGTCCACACATGTCAAAGTAAGTGCATCACTGGGGATAAGCAGCCAGTTGCCTTTTGCTTTCGTTCTGTGTAGTCTATATATTATATTGTATTGGCCTAGGCATTCTTCTATTCTCATCTAGAGAGGTCGGTTTGGAGGAGGAGAGTTTATCCTTTCTTACTATGTTGTATGTTTCTAGTATTAAAAGCAACATCATTTTGTAATTATGAGTTTTAATTTGCAAAAGTAAGGAGGATAAGATATTCTTACTACTTAACGAGACACTGAAATTTGGATTACAACCGAAAGAGACTGGATCATACATAAACTTGATTCAATAATTCCTAATAAACAATCATCAAAGTCTTTAAATCGTCCATCTCTAAGGGCCACAAGGACTGAGGAATGTTCAGTCGATGGAGGAGATTTCACTCTCCATATTCTGAAGTGCTTCGTACCAGGTTTTGATGGTTTTTGTGTGGTGCATGTATATATATATATATATATATATATATATGTATGTATATATGTATATATGTATGTATATATATATATATATATATATATATGTATGTATATATGTATGTATGTATATATGTATATATGTATGTATATATATATATATATATATATATATGTATGTATATATGTATATATATATATATGTATGTATATATGTATCTATATATGTATATATATATGTATGTATATATGTATATATATATATATATATATATATATATATATATATATGTCCATTCTACTTATACCGACATACTTTAACCTCAATATTTCAAACTCAAGTCTTCGTGGAACAAGTTGAAAAATAAAACTACAATTCGAACATTAAGGACACAAAAGAACAACCTAGCAAGTAAACCTTAGTTTTGAGTACGCACACAACTTATTTAGGATAAAGATTTAAACTGAAAGATCATATGTATATAGACTGTAGAGGCGTTATTCCATTTGCCTCTCAAACTAATTTTGGGTAGCAAGTAGCCACACTATATGAGTAAGCAGCTGTCAGTAAAACAGGTTTTAGTAGATGGCAATACACTTCTAGAGGCATTCTATAAGTTGTCAGTAACACAGTTTTAGAAGTATATAATCCGAGCACATTAAGCAAAAACCGAGATCCCTCCTAACTTAATGTAGCAACTGGCATCGTTCCAAATGCCTTTCACAATATATGGTCAAGAACAAGTGGCCAGCAGTCATCAAGCAGTCCGAATCCTCATCAATCAGGTAGCAGTAATTTTGTTCCCTTTGCAATTACCCAAAACCAGGTTCCTTAGTAAAACTACAATGGAATTAAAGTAGAATACATCGATAGTGAAAACGAGTTCAATACCAGTGCATGTGATTTAACCCCAATAACATTCCTAGCAAACTAGATATATAGGCTACCTTTTCTTCACATTAGCCATGTGAACTATGCTTACTTATGCTAGTTACCTCATCTCAGGCCAGTCAAGACTCAAGACGACTTGTCTACTTCTTAGAGATGCACTTCTTATCTACAAAAAACTCTAAGCCTAAACTTTTGTATGACATGGTACTTTACAATATGCCCAAGACTACCCCATGCGCATACAAAGACCAAGCAAAATTCACATTTAGATTTTACATCAAAGAATACCAACATTTCAGACTTATAACTAAACATAAACCAATGAAACTTTATATTAAAGGCAACTCCCAGAAGCAGCAAGACATGATATGTCATTCACAAAGAAGCAACAACTTACTCTCTTCAGAAGGTTAACTCTATCTTGCAACCCATCAAGTGCTTTATCATTGTCGTGTTCATCAATTTCATGAGAGGAATACGAGGGTGAGGCCCTTATACCTCCCTCCTCAATGCCATCAAAAGCATTAACTCTAGAGCCTCTATATTCCCTGCAAGCAAACTAGAAAGCGTAAGAAGCTCTAGCTATAGATGTCATGTACCATGAACAATGAAAATCAATCTGCTATGAAGAATAGAGCCAACATTCAGAGAGAAAAGAAGCAACATCGCAAACATCCAAGAGAGTACACTTACATCTATCAGGTAAAGTACAATACTTAGTTTACAACATTGGAAAGGTAGGATTAAAATTCCATGTTAAGTAGAGACGAAACAGGGACAGATGAAAACCATCAGCATATATAGCTCTTTGTAGAATACAATTCTTGCACCACATAGTAGATTTGAGAGGCTCATAAGCAAAGTTAGAAAAAGCACATGAACATGCAGCTCGCACTCTATACTGGTTTCTTAACTCCTTTACCCACTTCCATACAAAAGATGGTAGTTAAAATTAGAATTAAAGTGAACAAGCATTCCTCTTAAATCTATGGTAAATATTATTTTAAAGAGACAAACTTAATTTGTAACAATATTGGGACAGAAGGGAAAATGCTACTTTCAGGGGAGCATGTTAGTGTCAACTGTCAAGGCACTAATTGTCCGTTGTCGCACACATATATCCGGACATTATCTACCTACACAAACTAATGTCCTAGCAACATCAAAACTTGCTTAAAGAAGGTTATAGGGTCCAATCGTGTTGGACTGTTGATTCCCCTTCATCAACCGCCTTCTGTGATCACTCATCAATGCCACAACATACCACACAGGTTTCCTGGGCGACCTTTGCATCTCAATTTATACCCCTGTTACCTCTAAACTCCTTCAAGCATATGCAAGTTCATCATGCCAGCTATAATCTAGCATATCTACTGGATGCCTGCATCAATTACCAATCAACGAGCCTCTAGGCTCTAAGACCTCGCTACCATCCCGACAAGATGCAGATACATGTGCAAGTTGTGCACATCATACAACTCAATTCCAATAGCCACAAAAACAGAAAGACATCAACTTGGCTCAAATCAATAGCATGACCAACACAGGAAATCCTCAGAAGTAAGGAATTTGAAGCAAAATTCCTTTTTTCTTCACAAAGACAAACCGAAACTCACAATCGAGGTCGAAATCCAAATCGAAAGAGGTTGATCACCTATATTATTCCTCAATCAGTATGAATAATTACAGCTTATAATACTCCTAAACAATGTTCAAATACAATAATCTAAAGAACTCTTTCCCAATTACTACCACACTTCTGCAATTAACAGCTTGACAATCACGCAAAGAAATTCCAATAATAACATAAACACCAATCATCTTTTTGAATCCATCACTAATCATACTTCTAAATTGCAGATTAAATTGGAGAAACGCGAATATAAACAAATAATATCAAAAAAATCACAAAAAAGAAATCCAAATAATATGAACAAACCTTCTTGGATTCATGGATGAAGCAGGAGATTAAGAAATCAAGGCACTTTTACAATTAATCAGTGATATGCAGCAGCTTCAATTGATCTGAAAAAAAAAAGGATGAAAATTGTAATCAATAACATGAAAATTGCCGAAAATCAGTAACAAAAGATAAAGATTGGGCCTTTAGTTGCGGGTATGATTTAGGGTTTACCAAAATTATGAATTGAAGAGTTGATAATAAGATGGAGAGAATTGGGATCTAAAAATTTGAAGAGAAAATTGAGGGAAATAATGAAAGAGTTAAGAGGTGATGATGATGAGTCATACCTGAGAAAGGAAGTAGAGGATTAGCCTTTTTGATTAAGCCCCTGCAGGCAGCTGCTGAATAATTATGCTGTAATTGCTAAATGCACCCAAAAAAATAAACAAATGGAAAAAAAAAAATTTTTTTTTTTTTTTAAATAGACGAGTTTAGAAAAAGATTTACTAAATTATCCTCAAACTCTTATTTGAGTATATACTTCGTAACTAGAGCAGATCGGCCATTAGGGATGTTGATTGCTGACTGATTTGATCCTGCCCGATCAGGATATAAAAGGTGAGGGTTTGGGCAACTAAAAGGTCACTTTTTAGGCAAGCCTCCGAACTCAGTGCAAAACAGTCTGTCTTGATTTTTCTGGGTTTGAACACGCTTTTTGGAACTAAAGTTGGGCGATTCGATTATTTTTACGGTTTTTTCACCAAATACCCCCGACTAATTAAAAAACTCACCATATACCCTCAATGTTCCAAAAATTCACCATATACCCTTGAGTTTTCGAAAACGTTCACAAAATGCCCTTTTTCTAACTTCCGTTAGCTCAACGTTAGCTTTATTTACAATTTTGCCATCATTAAGCCTTAACCCTTAAATGTAAACCCTAACCCTAACCCACCCAAACCCTAACCCCCTAACCTTAACCCCTTGCCGCCCCACCCCTCCCCCTTCCACCCCAGCCCAAACCCATCTCCATCCCCCGCCGCAGCCCCTCCCCAACCCTCCACCACCCCAAAACTTCCCCCACCCCACGCAGCCCCCCTTTCAAAAGCCCACCCCAAAGCAGCCCTCCCCCCACCGCGTCGTGAGAACCCCTCCCTCTCCCCCACCCCGTCGAAATCGGCGCCCCGGAACCCTGTCGAAATTGACGCCCAAAACCCCACCCTCCCCGCCCCGTCGAAATCGATGCCCGGTTCCGGCCTGCCTTTTCATTTCGTGCGTTTGTGCAATTCGAAGGGGAGGGGAATTTCACCGGTGTTTGGTGCACGGTTCCGCCGGTGTTCGAAGGGGGGGGTAGGGTTAGGGGAATTTGAAGTCGAAGGGGAAGGGTGGGGTTAGGGGAATTCGACTGGGAGGGGGGTGGGAGAATCGACGGGGAGGGGGAGGGGTGGGGAAATCGACCGGGGGAGGGGGTGGGGGGCCGGGCGGTGGAGTAGACCGGGGGTGGGGGGCTGGGGTGGGGTGGAGGGGAGAGGGAGGGAGGGGGGTGGATTAGATTAAGGTTTAGATTTTAGGTTAAGGTAAGGGTTTGGGTTAGATTAGGGTTAGGGTTAGATTAGAATTAGGGTTAGGGCTTAATGATGGCAAAATCGTAAATAAAGCTAACGGTGAGTTAACGGAAGTTAGAAAAAGGGCGTTTTGTGAACGTTTTCGAAAACTCAAGGGTATATGGTGAATTTTTGGAACATTGAGGGTATATGGTGAATTTTTTAATTAGTCGGGGATATTTGGTGAAAAAAACCCTTATTTTTATCATTTCTAACCGTACTTCAGGAGTTATAAGTGCATTGGTGGGGGGAATGGGGCTGATAGCAGTGGCTGGTAAGTAAATCTATGGAATGGTAGGGTGGCCTAAGGCCTAAGGGAGACAAGTAGTCGATTAAAGGCAGTGGCTAGTAAGTAAAATCTATGGAATGGTAGGGTGGCATAAGGGTGACAAGTAGTCGATTAAAGGCGTTGGGTAGGAGGTGTTAACGTTTGGTTTTAGAGTGTCGTCGATAAACTCGATTTTGAGAATAAGCTATAATACAAAGACAAGGGGAAAGAGGATTTTGTGTCATACTTTGCTTGTGAAGGAGTATTCTTTTTGAAGGTCCAACTTTGAGCTTGTGTAGTTAGTTTTTTCTTTGAGAATACTTTGGTTATATAGACACGACGCTGCCCTTTATAGGTAAGACTCCCAATTGTGGTGCAATTGTAGATAGCTTGTTGATCGATGAAGAACAAAAGAATCCCGTTTGTTCAATTTAATGATAGATGGGAGTCGTTAAAACAATATATGGTTTTTACCAATTTGTCAAGTACATCTTCCTAAAATTCAAGTGATACGCACTGAAAAATAAAAGCACAGGTTCATGATAGCCCATTGGTCAAGCACTGGAATTATTTGAGGCTTGCTCACCTATGTATACATGACCCATCAGGCCATCAGTATGAGGGGACTCCCCTCACCCACCTCTTCAATTAACAGCTAGCACCTATCTCATCTCCCCAACTTGGCTCAACCCACCACAATGGTGCAACTCTCCTCACCTACCTTTTGAGTTTTCCATCCCTTTGCCCCGATTAAAATCACTCCTTTATTCACACTCTTATACTGTCAAGTGATATAAAAAGACTCTTATAGGCTTATAGTGTCAGAATTGTATAAAAGAAGAGAACATCACTCCACCAAATTAATGAAAGACTCAGGTACTCATGTTCTACGCGAGTACGTATCCAAGTGTCAGACTCGGCTATTTTGCGAAACCTTATCATAATTTTGACCCAAAATAAAGTATCCAAGTGACTTATCCATGTCCGAGTTTTGAGAATCCATCACGAGGTACTTGAGGTGAAATAAAAAGTGCGACTAACATAACCTCAAAGTAGATTTGGGATAGGGTGAAATTGAAAAACCATTATCCAAGTGAAAACTTTGACTTATATGGCTTAATCATAATCAAAATCCCAACCCCATTACCTTTTTTACTACTTCCCTTCAAAGCTCCCACCTTTCAAAAAAGAGAAAGCAAAACCAAGGGATAAAAAGAGAGAAAGAGCATCTGATTCTCTCTCTATTCTCTGCTTCAACAATCTTCACTTCCATATAATTGTCTACTACCTGAATTATTTCACAGAAAACACAAAAGAAAAGAAAGTTATATTAGTGATGGGTTCATTTGAAGCTTCAGAAGAAACTGTAAAGTTTCTATGTGACAGACTTCTTGATCAAACCCAGCCCATCTCTGAACGTTTTAGGGCTCTTTTCTCTCTCCGCAATCTTAAAGGTCATCTTCCTCGTCATGCTCTTATTTTGGGTATTGTTCTTTCTTTCCCCTTTTATTTTTTTAAGCTAATTGTACTTTTTCCTGCTGCTTCATTCTAATTTATTTATGTTATTATTGTTGGCACTTGGCAAAATGAAAGGTTCATTCTTTGTGAGAAATTTTAATTGCAAGTTATAATGCTTAGTTTCCTGTATATAATTTCGTTTCTCTAAATGCTTTCTGGGTATTAAGATGGAATCTTTTGTGTTGAATTTGATTTATAGAAATTTTGGTTATTTTTTATTGGATGATTTGGTTTCATTGTTGAAGTAGGGTTTATTTCATTACATGGGCTTTCATGGTTTCTTTGATTAAATTCAACCTCCTGTTTCTAAAGATTGGGTAGATTATGCATATAATCTCAACACTTTTGAGCAATTGCAGGGGAAAGTAATGCATTAGCGGCCCGTTTGGTAGTTGGTTATAAATGGTGGTAATGGGAATGAATTTGTATGTAAATTTGTGAAGAAAGTCATTGTTCATTCCCATGGTAATGCTAATTTATCCTAAAGTGTCTATTTTTCTTCTTGAATTTTCATTCCCATCCAATACCACCTTGTTAGGTAGTAATGAGTGGTAATGAAAATTAGGGGTGAGATTGCTTCCCCATGGAGAAAAGACACAAACTTGGGGGTTGAAATTGCCTCCCCATGGAGATTTTAAGGATGCTTCCCTTGTAACCTACACTTAAAATTCTTTCCCATTACTGCAATTTATTAACGACTACCAAACGGGCCGTAGGTGTTTTCTAGGTTTATCAAATGATGCATTTTAGGAAATAGTGTTGATCATACTGCAATTCAGATTTTAAACCCCTTATGTAAGACAGTAAGATGCTCAGTCGTATGACATTTTTCGATTTGTACATTGTCTCAGTCTCACTTTAAGCACCGGCATGTTAATGTTAGCCTTGCTGCTTGCACCAGCGAGCATACATTTATGAGCATGTAAAACGAGACGCTGTGATTTCTTGACAGCTTGTAATGGCAATGAACAATAAGCTTAAGTTCTGAGCTAAAGTTGTTTACTTGTTTAATTATGAAACTAGGAAGGGACACAGCTAATATTTAGGGGAATGTGCACTGCTTGGATGGATGTATATGGTGTGGATTCTGAAGCATGTTTCCCTTATGCAGCTTGTTAGATCACCTCATAGCCGTGAAATCACAGGATTAAATTGCGTCTCCACAGATTTTTAACTTTTGTCCACGACAACTAGTGCCTGTAAGATATTCTATGATGCTGATATGTCAGTTAAGTGACTGCAGAAAACTGGCTTATAGCCTCTCTAAAATAGTATTGTCCACACTTTGGATATGGCATTTATTCCATTAGATACTTGATAGACCCTCAGAAGAGGAAGACCAATTACACCTAAGCCCCCCCCCCCAAAGAAAAGAGCCATTAACAACTCGTACCAATGACTCGGAGGTCACGGTCCACAACTTTTCCGCTGGTTTATCCATCATCCAATCCACAACAAATCGAATGAAATTCCATAGTTAAGAAGGTGGAAGTTGTGATACTTAAGGTTGTAGTGTATGGGAGAGAAACTGAAAGCCTTATTTGTTACGTTATGGGATTTTGGGGTTTCATGCCTGTTATTGAAAGCATTGTAAATTTGTAATTATTGCAATTTGCCATATTTTAGCTATGACAATTACTCTTTCGTGTATAAGTATGGTGAAAAGGATAATTGAAAGGGGATAAACTGGTAAGGACTCAAGTTATGTAAGCTAATCTATGAGCAGCTTAGAATCACCATAGGAGTAGTTATTAGAAATTATGTATCCATTTATAAGGTTACAGAGAAGAGTGGCATGTGGTGGTACCTTTTCATCTATCAGCTTTATGTAATATGTGTAACATAAAATCCTCTCTGTAGACTAGTCCAAACTCCAATGAGCTGCTCGCTCTGAGATGCTCTCCATCACTCTCTGTTTCCCAAAATTGTCCCTCAATTGTTATTCAATCTGTTCACTGGGTGCGGATCCGTCAGGCTGATTAAGGCTGGGGATATTACTATATTATATTACTGGGGATGGCCAACTCTTTGCACCTTTAGTTCACGGTGTTTTCATGTCTTCTTAAGCTCTTCACTTGTCACTTCTTTGATTATGAGAGCTGTAGGGAGGGGGCCATTGTTGAGCTTTGGAGACTGTTGATCTGGTAGTTAGTTCTGCAGAATTAGTATAATGGTTGAATGGCTGATTTTATTACGAGCTAGAGCAATTTACACCTATTCGACACTGTGCAGCCTTGTGTTTTAGGGCACAGTAAACATCCTCTGAGTTGAATTACTTTCTTCCGTTTCTCACCTCTATTTTTGCAGCTACAAGAGATGCTTCAAATTTGCTGGCACACGAGGCAGCATTTGCATTGGGCCAAATGCAAGATGCAGATGCTATACCTGCCTTGGAATCTATTCTTAATGACCTCGCTTTGCATCCTATCGTCCGTCATGAGGTCAAACATCTGTCACGGATTAGGTTATTATTTTTCTGGGTTATTATTACTCATCATTAGCTGATCATATATGTATTACCCCTATTTTTCTCAGGCTGCTGAGGCTCTCGGAGCTATAGGCATAGAGATGAATGTTCCTCTCTTAAAAAGAAGCTTGGTCTCTGATCCAGCTCCTGAAGTCAGAGAAACATGTGAATTGGCTCTACATAGGATCGAGGAAATGAAAAATAATGAGTCCGATGATAGAGGACCATCTCCATATCTATCAGTTGACCCAGCTGCACCAGCTTCTTGCTCTTCTGTATCTGAGCTAAGGTTTGTGTACTTAATGTCAGCAGTAGTTGTTGCTCAAGGTCAAGGGTGATCTTACTAATTTTAGTGATTATTGTTGTTTTCTTCTTCAAGGGACGTGCTTTTGGATGAAGGAGAAGGTATGTACGAGCGATATGCTGCGTTATTTGCTCTACGCAATGATGGGGGAAATGAGGCTATCGCTGCAGTTGTTGATTCCTTGGGAGCTAAGAGTGCTTTATTGCGCCATGAGGTTAGTTATATTTACATTAGCAATTTTTGTCTTCTGCTATTTGGGAGGTCCACATCACATAGGTTGGGTCACTTGGGTGGGGTAAAATTTCCATATAAGATAACATGAAGTTAAGCTGTGTACTGCCAGAAAGAAATATGAAAATTTTATGTGCATGTTTCCTGAGATTATAGACAAGGACTACTTTTGCTAGTATGGATGATGTATTCTTTTCTTGAAGACAGGTCGCTTATGTGCTTGGCCAAATGCAAAATAAAGCTGCTTCAGCTGCCCTTATCAGGGTTCTTAAAGATGTTGCCGAACACCCAATGGTTAGACATGAAGCCGCTGAAGCTCTTGGCTCCATTGCAGGTTTATTTTTTAGTTCTTTCTCGATCAGTGAAATACTACATCTTTTAGCACTAATATACACCCATAAAATCAGCAAAACAAGTCTGCTAAGGGCCTGTTCTCCGCAGCTTATTTTCAGTTCAATTCAATTCAGTTCAGTCCTGTTCAGTTCAGTTCCTAAATTATTATCATTACTATTAATTAGTTATAATTTAATTCAGTTTAATTCAATTCAATTCAGTTCAGTTGTTTTATGCCGAAGAGAACAGACCCTAATTTATTGGCCATGCTTCTATGTTTGGTTACCTTCCAGAGGATATTATGTTTTTAGATTTAATAAGAGGATTATCAAACTAAACTAGATGCATTCTGTATTCATTGCATTTACATGTTCAATTCGCCTGCATTTGGTGTTTTTTTTCTATTTATCACAAGAACATGTATACAATGTGTTGTAATACAACAGGAATTAGTCACCCCAAATTCCAAAAAAAAATCACTTTTGCAAACAGTGAACTGTTATGTGATTTGGAGTGACTTAATCTGTTGTACAGTGTTATACACCCAATGTACACAAGACCTACTAATTCTTGATTGCTCCTCTTCAAATGCCTGGTCTCCAGATGAAACAAGCGTAGCACTTCTTGAGGAATTTGCCAAGGATCCTGAGCCTATAGTCTCACAGAGCTGTGAGGTCGCTCTCAGCATGCTCGAGTTTGAAAAATCAGGCAAATCTTTTGAGGTATACAACATGCACAAAAAATATTTGTTTTGATCAGCTAGCATTCATCTAGAGTAGTGCTTTAATTCCTTGAATTTTTGTCATTGCAGTATCTCTTTATGCAAAATCCAGTTGCTGGGGAAGCTGCTTGATCATTGGGATACCAATCTTTTGTATCAGAATTATTTATTTTTGAGAATGATTTCTAATTTGGGGATAAGAATAGGGTTCTTGAGCTCGATTCGAAATGGAATCTACAGAAGAATGTAGAGTACTGAACTGCAAGTTTTGTGTACTATAGTTTATCTGGTCCTATGTTTTATGGTATCATTAGAAAGATGGACTAATACTTCTCTATTGTCCATTATTTAGAATGTTGTATACAAAATAATCCTCACTGAAAACTTGGTAACTAATAGTCCAATTTTTCACTTTCTTAAGAGAGACTATATGTATCTAATCCCATGTTAACTTAATTACTTATGTCTTGAACCAGCTTTTGAAGTGAAATCGCCATGATTGAATCTCATTTAATTTGCTATAATTTTTTTATAAAATTAAGTGGTGGTTTGGTTCAATATGGAAAATATAAATTTCTTAGCAATTGTATATTCCTATTATATAATTTTGTTGAAAAGCTATACATTTTCTTTCATTTTAATGTGTACTAGATTTACACCAATTTGATTTTTGCACACTTATATGAAGTATAAAATACTCAACTCCTAATATTACATTATACAAGTACACCACTTTATTTCTACTTATAATTGAATGTTTTCCTATCGTTCATTATTTCTACCATTGCACCAAAAAAGTTAATATTTTCTATGGGATAATGAATAAGGGCTTGTTCTTTTCGGCATAAAACAACTAAATTGAATTAAATTATAACTAATTAATAGTAATGATAATAATTTAGAAACTGAACTGAACTGAAAATAAGCTGGGGAGAACAGCCCTAAATGTTTTTCTGCAAAAATAAGTTTTAAATCTTTACGAGGTTGCTTCTCTCTAATTTTCCTAGTTAATACTAGCAATTTATGTACGCGATGCATGCCTCATTTTTTTAAACATAAATTATAGCTTTTTTGGGCATAAACAAAGGTATAATTTGAACATTAGACATGTTTTTTTGGCTAGCTAAATTTCATTGGTTAAGCCTATATCACTTAACCTAACCCTTTTATTTTTTATTTTATTTATACTTTCTTTAAGGTTTTTAAAATTAAAACTGATGAGTGATAAAAGAATATTACGCAGATTTATTATATTTTTATCAACAAAGTATTTTGTTTTAATTAAATCATTTCACTTTGTCAATTAATTGTACTTTCCTTTTTGATATAATACTTGATTCTGTATTGATAGATCAAATATTTGATTGATATAATTTTCTTTTTTACTTTATTAGCAGGAATATACTAAGTCTTGTGTCTCGTCCAAAAAAAAAATGTATTAAGTCTTGTGCTCAATTTTTTTGTGTGTGGATCAATTATTACTTAATTGCCTCCAACATTTTAGTTAATTTTTTTTTTTGCTATATTTGAGTTTGACTTTCTTTTATCTTTTTTTTTTGGTATAGTTGTTTTACTAAGGGGTAATTAAGTAAATTTATATGGGGACACCATAACTTCCCCCTTCCTTTATATAATAGAGATTAAGAAAAAAGTATTTACTGGAAAGTATCGAATTCGATATACATTGAGTAAGAATTGGGTTCGTCTAATTTTAATAATTTGTGTAGCAAAAATATGGAGAATAGCATAAGTTTGAGACCCAAACTATTGGGTTTTTCACCGTTTGGGACCTAAAACTTTTTTTTTTCACCGTTTAGGACCCAGAATGAGTTTTAGGTGAAAAATGTTTACCATGGTTAACTATGGACCCCAATAGTTATTTATTTTGATACACTAACTCAAAAAAGCATACTTTATTAATCTGTTGTTTCAAAAAAAATGTGCCACTGCAACTTCATCCCATTTTACTTCTTTGTTTCCATAAGCTTCCATTCACGACTCCCCTTGACGAACTCCATTGATGGTCCTTCAAGCTCGTTTTTTGTTCAAGAACACAACAATCATCGAGCTATATATTCTCGTCATCTAATTTTTTGCTTATCATCATGAAAAATAAACTTGAGCCAATTATCTCAATCTAAATCTTAAAATAAGAAATTAGACCTACTTGCTTTTTCTAGTTATCAACTATCTCTCGAAACTAGTTCTTCAACTTCTTCCATGGTTGCATCCCAAATTGCAGATCAAGCGCAGACATACAACACCAAAGAAAAAAACAGATCCTGAAATTTTCTAAAAACAAAAATGAAATGATCATTTTAAAAAATAACATATCCTAAAATTTCTTAAAATCAAATTGCTGCTCAAAGCAATGAGCTTTGCCAACTGCCACCATATCTACATATGCTTTTCTTAAAGCTTCTATTTTCATTTGCAACTCCATCATTTCACACGCAGAATCACCAAAATTAAATTTTCTGTAAGAAAAAATTAAAACTGGGTAAAAGAATAAATTTTTAAAATTGGGTACTGGAAATTTTACCTCGGGTTCTTCCGCCATTGAAAAGCGTCGATGGGTTCTTCGTTCTAGTAGATAGATGAGACAGAAAGACGAGAGAGGACAGATGAAGATGGAGGTTAGTTGATAGAAGACAGTCATATGATATGGCTTTGAAACTAAAGGAAGAAGTTCCCAGAGCGAGCTTATTATTATTATTTTTAATATAACTTTTTTTTTCAAGTGTAAATGCTCTCAGGTGGGTTAACATTGGGTTAACTAGCCGGAATCTCAACCACAGGTCCCAAAAGGTGAAAAAAAAGTTAATAGGTCCTAAAGAGTGAAAAAAGTGATAGTTTGGGGTCCCAAAAGTATGCTTAACTCAAAAAATATGAACTCATAAAAAAAAAGTTGGAGGATTAGATTTGCCAATTGACGTAATTTCTCTCTCTCTCTTTGTTAACTTCCTCCCTTGCCTCACCAAGAATCTGCACCCCCTCTGACCACCACTAAGTCTCCCCAAATTCCACTGAATTTAACTCGTCCATCACTCATCGAACCCACAAAGACAAAGCTCGAGGAGATAGAAAAAATGGCGGTGACGAACCCTTGGGGGATGGGCCAAACTTCATCCTCTCATTCTTCTTACACTTGTTTTCTGAAAAAGAAGCAGCTACAAATTCATGATGATAATAATAGTAGCACCCATAATAGTGTTTATCTCAGACAATTATTGGGTCATCACAAAAATTTCAATTATAGAAGAAACTCCAGATTATGTTGCCGTTGTAGTAGCATCAGTAATAATTGCAGTATCAATAGCAGCAATGAATGGGATTGGAATCAATGGACTCGCAAATATACTGAAATTGAAATCAAGGTAATTAATTTTCTTTCTTTTATGTCTATTTATTGGTTGTAATTCTGGTTTTTTTTTTTGTGGAAATTTGAGTAACGGAAAGTTGAGTTTTGTTTTTTCAGGGATGAATTCTGGTTGAGGTTTCTGGTGTTGAATAATCTATGAATTTGGTTGATTTAATGCGTTTGTTATGTTTATTTTGTTGGTTTAAACGACGTTGTAGAAGAGTTTGCGGATTTGAGGAAAGGAAGAAGTAGGAGATTCATGGGAATGTTGAGGAGATATTGAAGCTTTCTGTTGTGAGGTTGAGGATGGGGGAGGTGGCGGAGGCGACAAGTGTTGTTGTTGGTGGTGGCAGATAGGGGGCAGGGGGTTTTGTGAACGGTGGCGGATTTTGGAATTTTTGTTAATGGGGTCAAAAAAAAATTCATAATAATATACGGATATGGAGATACAACTTGTCTTTAATAATTTTCAACTTTGTAAAAAGACGAAATATAAAATTCAAAAGTTTAAATCTTTTATTGCATAAAGTAAAACATGAATTTCCCTTAAAAAAAAAAAAGAAAAAGTAAAACATGTTTAAGAAAAGTTGGAGATAGATTAATCTATAGTAATTATTGAAAAGCCAAAAAAAAAAAATTCATTAACATCATGCGTGTCCCTAGTTCCCAACATGATGACTATAAACATATTTTAATTTTACATCAGTACATCACTCATCAAACGTCTTATCCCAACATATGGGTCCCGCTTTTTCCCCTTTTCTTATTTTATGTTTCCTCTTCATGGGTACAGGTGGACAGTTATTTTGGGCTTCTCTTTAATTTATAGGGCTAAATCACTGCAACTTGTAATAATTTTTTCTCCCAAAATTTACTAGGGGCCAGGCCCAGTCCTGCCCTAGTGAAGATCTGCCCTTGTTTGTGAAGAGGTTTGGTGGTGTAGAGGTTGTGCGATTGTATGGCGGTGGTTAGTGGTGGTGTGGGGTGAAACGGGGGTGGTTGGCAAGTGGTGCCTTGGTGGTTGTGTTGGTGGTCTTTTTTTTTTTTTTTTTTTTGACAGGAAAATACAAAGTAATCATTCATAGAGCTCAAATCTCCAAGTATAGCACTAGCTATTACAGGGGGATACTCTTCTAGCCAAACTAACATATCATCACGCTCTCTACTTTACTTAGCTAAGCTATGGGCCACTACATTCCCACTTCTTTTAACAAAAGTAAATTGAAACTCAGAACATGTGCTACATAAGTGGAGAATATCTTTAATAACTTTGCCAAAGAAAGTTGGCTCCCAGCTTCTCTTCTAAAGGTGCTTGAAGACTTTAAGACAGTCAGTTTCAATGGCAAGCTTGTGAAAGCCAACTTCAATGGTAGTACTTGACATCATGCCGCGAGTGCCACGCCTTCCGCAACATCCACTTCCAGCATCCCCTTCATCCTCTTACACGTTGCCACTACCACGTCCCCAGATGATCCCTCGTAACACCTCCAAACCCCACATAATCCTGATAAAAAAATAGCTGCGTCAGAATTGACCTTATACACTCCTTCCTTGGGTGCTTGCCACGGATCCTTCAGTAATGAAACCTGATTATCTTCTGCCATTTCTTCAACCTCCCCTACAATGTTCAGAGCTTTATGCCACACCTCCTTTATCTCACCCTTTTTCCTCTCAAACAACCATCCATTTCTCCTTAACCAAATACCCTATAGAAGAGCCCAAAAATACTCTACCAATGACTTTTTGTACACTTTCTCAAGCTTGACACACCAATCATACGAGGAGCCAACTCCACTCTCGTCCACATTTAGACGCAAGGGGAATAATACCGGATTCTATGAGTTTCGGGACGGAGAACGAGCGCATGAAGCATGGTTTCCTCACACTCCCCGCACATAGGGCAGCGAGTAGCCACCTCCATCCCTCGAGATTTTAAATTCATACTCACTGGCAAACCATTCTTCAAAGCTTTCCATGCAAATAATTTAATCTTGGGCAGAACTTGGGCCTCCTAAACTCTTTTCAGGTTAAAATTCTCGGAGCTTGTGGATGTTGAAGCTCTCTCTCCCTTGCCATCTCCGAAACCAACATATGATAGGCGCTTGGAAGGTGTATGTCACGTCCTTTGAATGAACCCATGACCACGTATCTTTCTCATCATACCAAGAGACTTGCATTCTCAAAATAGCTGTTGCATCATCCGTCGAAAACAGCTCCTTAACTCGGTCCTCTTGCCACTTCCCCGCGACCAACGGATCACTAACAAGCTTAGGCATCTCTTCTTCACCATTTGGGCGGGTCCCTTGTGCGCCTATTTATCACATTAGGCAACGAAGGATCCTTCCATATTTCGTTGTCCTCCCATTGCCAATTACTCTACTTAAGCCCTTATGAACAACCCCTTGAGCCTTAAGGATTGATTTCCAAGTGTAGCTAGCTTGAGGGTTCTCCTTTGCCTCCATAAAGGTGAAGTTGGAAAATACTTACCTTTGAGCACTTTCGCCATTAGGGGAGTTCTCATTGGTAAAAATGCGCCAACCTTTTTTAGCTAATAAAGCCAAAATGAAGCTTCTCATATTTCTCATCCCAAGGCCACCTTCTTTCTTGGACCAATACATTTTTCTCCCATGCAACCCACGACATTCGCCTCTCTTCTCCTTTTTGCCCCCCAAAAAAATTGTCTACAAAGCTTCTCTCTATCTCATCAAGAATCCCCAGGGAATAAGAAAACACCGCATATCATATGTAGGGATAGCTTGAGCAATAGATTTAATGAGCACTTCACGGCCCGCTTGAGATAGGATTTTTTCCTTCCACCCTTTCAACTTCTTCCAAACTCGTTCTTGAATACTTTGAAAAATCTTTTCCTTGGATCCACCAATGTAAGTTGGTAGCCCAAGGTATTTGTCATGATCATCAACTGCCTTAAAGGTTAAGAGACCTCGGATTTTTCCATATTCAATTTTTGTCCGAAAGCGACTTCATAAGTAGAAAGAATATCCATCACACCGATTAACTTTTTCCTCACAAGCCCTCACAAACAAGACAAGCTATCATCGGCAAAAAACAAATGACTGATTGGCTCCACATGTCAACCAATCTTCACCCCATGGATCGACTCCTTATGCTCCGCATCTCTCAGAAGAGCCGAGAGGCCCTCCGCACAAATAATAAATAAAAACGGGGAGAGCGGGTCACCTTGACGAAGCCCCTCTAGATGGCGATCGAGAAAAAGACCTCGAGGGTTGCCCATTGACAAGAAATGAGAAAGTTGCGGAACTGAGACACATCTCATCACCATCTCCACAAAATTCCCAGGGAAGCCTAATTTTAACATCATTTGCTTGAAACTCCATTCCACTCACGTCATATGCCTTGCTCATATCAAGTTTAAGGCCCAAAGCCTTTTTTGCCTGATTTCTTCTTTCTAAGATAGTGGAAACATTAATAAGCCACTAAAATGTTATCGAAATGAGTCTTCCCAGAAACAAAGCCACTTTGAGATTCATGGATTATGAACGGAGACCCTTTTTGAGACGGTTTGCAAGCACTTTTGAAATCAACTTGTAAATCACATACACAAACTAATGGGCCTAAAATCAACGAGGAGATTCACATTTTTACTTTTTTGGAATGAGAACAATATGAGTCCGATTTAAAGCCTTCACATCGCCACCCCGATTCAACACATTCAACACCATATCAATCACATCACCCCTCACAATGTTCCAAAATTTCGATAAAAAATAGCGGACATACCGTCGGGGCTTGGAGCTTTGGTAGGATGCGTTTGAGCAAGCGCGTCACTTACTTCGGCACCCGTGAATTCAGCGGCAAGCGAGTCATCATCTCATGGGAAATCATGTCGGCAACCTTGCTTAAAACTGGTCCGGATCAATATGATGGCCCGTTGCAAAAAGAGACTCGAAATAACTCCGCCATAACTTCCGAGATTTCCTCCTCCTTTTTGTACACATTCCCAGCCTCATCCTTGGTGCAGTCGATATTGTTACGCCTAGCCCGTTGCTTTGTTTTTGTGTGGAAAAAGTGGTGCTTTTATCACCCCTCTTCACCCAATCTTGTCGACTCCTTTGGCGCCAATACGGTTCTTCTCTCAATTCTAACTCATCCATACGACCGTCCCGCAGCCCGCATTTGAGCAACTACCTCATCGGTTTGTTCTTCTCGCATAAGAGCTTCCATGCGGGTTTTACACTCTCATTCTTTTGCAAACTCCCCAAATTTACTCTTTACTCCATTCACTGAGTTGCCACAGTAGTTTGTTTCAATTTTCCTTCCAAGTCATGACCCACTCCCCACGCATTTGAACAATGTCCCCACAATCTTCATCTTGAAGCCACATTTCCCTCAAACCTTTACAACTTTTTTTTTTTTCCGTTTTGGGCAATGTAGAACTTTATCTCTCTGAACACAATAGAAGTGGAAGGTGATCCGAGCGCCTCTTACTAAGGTGGGTCACAAACGAACCGGGGAACATATCCTTCCAAGCTTGATTAGCTAGGAAGCGATCGAGCCGCTCTTGGATGTTATCGGCCCCCCCTCGATTGTTGTTCCACGTGAACTCATACCCAACAAAGCCAAGGTCAAGAAGTTCACATTTTTCTAGTGCTCTTACGAAAAGATCTGCATCGTGGGTGTTAAAGCCATTCCCACCTTGTTTCTCACTTGGCACCATCATGAGATTATAATCGCCGCCACATAA